>CAUYUJ010017991.1:0-45469 GCA_963575745.1 Prorocentrum cordatum | reverse complement strand
TCTTTTTCCACAGCAAATTCTACCAAAAGTATGAATGTTAAAAAATGCATAAACGAATTGCATTTTTGATTGGCATTCCCGTAAGCGCCACTATTTTCGGAAATTCGTGTTGCGATTTTGATTACCGATTCAGGGTTTGTTTTCGGAATCCTTACGAACCTATGGTTGGATGATTTCGGCACGCGCATTCGGCCGACACGCGCGCGTAATTCGTATCATTTTCGGCAAAAAATGTTGTATCAATATGTGCGCACATGCGGTTCGTGTATATATACACACATACATGCATGCAGGTATGTACACACACATATATATATATACATATATATACACATATATATATATATCTATATATATATAGGTGTATATATGTACACATCATAGTTACATATACATATATACATATATACACAGAAAAAAACAAAAAGAGAGAGAGAGAGAGAGCGAGAGAAATGTGTGCGCGCGTGGTTTGCAAAACAATTTTCGAACAAATGATTCAGGATAAACGCATGCGCGCCCATCGCATTTGTTCATGCCTGCTTGCTTGGGATGCTTGAGTAGACGATGAAATTGGATAATTTGTAAAATGCAATATGAAATAAAATTCGGATGAATTCCTGGGGTAGCGGCGAATTTTGAAGAGAAAAAAAAACGCAACAACGACGGCAACGAGGCGGCAACGCCCGCAAAAACCGCCACTCACCCGAACAACAATGGCCATAATAACGGCGACGACAACTGCGAAGGGCGGCACCACCCGCAAGGTGAGAAATTGAGGCAAAACCGCGGGAGATCGCAGCATGAAAAAACGGAAACAAATTACTCTAGAGAGTTCTTAGAATGTCTGCACGAAAGAATGTACCAACTTCAACGCTGGACCTCCTGATTACCCCCGTGATGTGTTGAATCGTTTTGCGTCGCGTCGTAGTTGCTCATACCGCCCCGAGATATAGCATTCGGTGGCCGCCTCAAATTTTCCCCTAATGGAAGATAGAGGGAGATAGGGGAGAACGTCAAAACAATGCGGTGGGTGCCAACATAAGGAAATCGCAAACAAATACGATTCAACTAGAATATAAGGGGTCCTCGGTAACGCATTATACAAAACAAATCCGCCACTCATCCAAAACAACGGCGATAGCGACGGGAACAATGATGACGGACGGAACCGTCTGTAAAAACAGCGATTTTTTCGAAGATCATTAAGCGAATTCAGAATTCAAACTGCAACATTTCGTATATGAATTGTATTATCGGTTTTTCCATCCAATTAATTACGTTGATTGCCAACAAAGTCGGCAACCACAAAACAACGCATCAAAATATTCAACAATCTTTTTTTGCAACCAAACTGAAACCAACATTTAGCGGACAAAAGCCGAAACCATTGCGGAACCAAAACTTTCGTACATTATGGAAACCGAGCGAAACCGAAACCTTATTTGCGCAATTTCGCAGATTCGCCCGCTGGCAGAATTCTTTGTTACAATATGTTTTTGGGCCGCTTGTTGTGGCATCGAACAGATTACGAAAACGATTTGAATTGGTAACTACGAAAATCCATAATTCCCGACGAGGTAGGTCTACCTAGCAAAGATTAATGACAATGGGCTTTTAAAGTATGTATGTATGTATGTGTATGTATGTCTGCTAATATATATATATATATATATATATATATATATATATACACCTCTGTCCATTCTACATTGGCCCAGTGACACTGCGAAGCAGACGTGAATAGTTTTTCCAACATGCATCAGGCGAGCACTGCAAAACATTCCTTCCGAAGCTTGCATATCAATTGCAAAAAACGCTGAGGAAAATGCAAAGGCCTTTGCACAACTGCACCTCGAGGGAGGGTGAAACAGGGAGGGAGACTTGAGCGAAATGGTTACAGACCAACAAGCGGGCCTCACCGAATTGAGAGATATAACAATCAAAGATTATAAACACCTCTGTCCATTCTACATTGGCCCAGTGACGCTGCGAAGCAGACGTGAATAGTTTTTCCAACATGCATCAGGCGAGCACTGCAAAACATTCCTTCCGAAGCTTGCATATCAATTGCAAAAAACGCTGAGGAAAATGCAAAGGCCTTTGCACAACTGCACCCATACCGACATTGATTACTGGAAGGCCTCCTGAAAGCACTGAAAAATGGAGGCCTCCGCTGCTGCAGCTCGTCTTGCGAGCTCTGGCGGGAGGCGAGCAGCCTGAAGCAAGAGGCGGCCGCTCTTCTCATATCGTTTCACAGATTTGGGATGAGCCCACCTGCCACGCTTTTGCACCATGCTCAGGCTGCGAGCGCCAGTCAGAACATCATGGGATGGCGCCGAGTGGCGTGCAACGTGCGGCGTCAGATGGCCGGTCTTGCCTAAGACCGACCGGCTGTACTTTCTGAAAAGAGCCTCATACTTGGCCAAGGACAGGTTCGGGAACACCAGGTCCTCTGGGCGCGAGCTCGACGAGCGCCGCCGGGCCCACATCTCGAGGACAGAGCCGACCCAGTCTCGGCCTGGCGAGTTGAGCACCACGGTGTCGTCGCACTCGCCTGTCTTGGTGGTCTCACCAAGGTCTGAGTTGCCGATAACAACGGCCCAGCGGCCTCGGGCCAGACGCGACGATGATGACGAAGGGCGAACCACCGAGCACCACCGTAGGTCGCAGATCTCTGAGGGTCTCAGGTAGGCGTCCAGCTGGATGGCTAAGGCTACTGCGGCTTCGATGTGCTTGTCTTTCATAAAGACTGTCATGAACAGGAAGAAAACTGACAGCGGCCACGGGTGGCGAGACGAGCCAGGAAATCTTCGGGTCCAGCCTTTCATAGCCTCCCTGGCCATCACGAGGCGAGCAGACTTGGCGATGTCAGAGCGCGGGAAGAAAGTCAGGTAGCCCCAGAGAGCGTAGCGGCCCTCAGCTGGGTGTCTGGCATCACTCATCAGCTTGTCAAAATACTTGCACATTAATTGGTCAATCTTGGACTCGGGTGCCTCCCTCAGGTCCTCATCACCTCGCGTGGCCCAGTCGAAGAAGTCACGAACTGCGGCGCCATGCCGCTCCAAGGAGGCCGCGGTGATGGAACCAAAACGGGCCACGCCTCCATCAGCAGGGACAGGGGCGCGGGGCCCGAACTTGAACGTGTGACCCTTGATGGGCTCCACGAACTTAGAGGCGCGGCAGCGACGGCCAGCGACCTTTCGGGCCTCTCTTGGCGCGGGCCGCCTGCTTCCGGGCTGCCTCGAGGTTGGAGTCCTGACCAAAGACGATGAACGGCCGGAGGTGGTCGTACCGGCTCTCGAGGGCGTCTGGGTCGGCGGCTGCAGAGAGCCCGAGGTCAGGCTCCGCTTGGAGCCGCTGCCGAGCCGGCCTGAGGCGCTCTCGGGCACGCGAAGCTGGCCGCTGCGAAGCATCCCGGAGCTGCGCCTCCAGGTCTCCGCCGTCAGCAGCGTCCAGGTCGCCGCGGGCGCCAGCAGGCGCGGTCAGAGCGGCCGCCTGAGCCCATGCCTTGCAGAGCCCGCGGGGGTAGGCTCCCGCTCCAGCGGTCCGATTGCGTCTGACCCGAGCCCCAGATGGCAACGTAACTGTCTCGAAACCCCTGAGCTCCACGTGCGTGTGATCTCTGGAGCACTCTGAGCTCAGGGACGACAAGGCGAAGAAATTCGTGAGGATCTTAGTCCGCTTCAAGTGCGGGGCCCCATAGCTGCAGTGCACGAGAAAAATCTGAATCACGTCAGGAAGGTTGGTGAGCTCTCGAACGGGGTCAAAGTCCCAGAGCCTCGAGGTCCTCGGGTTCTCAATACTCCAGAGAACTCCATGTCTTGAACACTCGTAGGCAACACGACAGCTGAATAAAGCTAGAGCAACACCAATACGTTCCTTGTGTCGGGCTCTCTCGAGGTTGACCATACCGTGGCGAGCCCTAGACCAAACGCAGCAGGGGGTACCCATATGTACATACCAGAACAGCCCTTTTCGAATACCCTGTAAGATAACGAGCTGCACCATAGGATCTAGGAGGTCATAGTGGGCCCCGTCCTTGATGTCCATACCGGGGAAGGTCTTCAGGCCGAGCTCCTTGAAGGCGTCCGAGAGCCCGCCCTCGCCCGAGAACAATTCCAGGAAGCCCTGGCCTCGCTGGGCCCGCCTCAGAAGTTGAGCATGCCCAAGACGCAGAGGGGGTGCGGCGGCTTGACTGGTCACCGAAGGTGTTGTAGTGGAAGACGGGCAAGAAGACCGATGAATTGTTTCAGCGTGCGGCCCGCAACCCTGCACTTCTGGCTGTGTGTCACACTCGGCGCCGGCGGACGGATGCCCTGCGAGGCCGAGACCAGGAGGCAGCGAGCCCACTCCCACTACAGTGCTCAAGGGAGAGGGAGAAGTAGAAATTGTTGAGGCTTCGTCGTGAATGTGTTTATGATGACCTTTGTCGGGAGAGGAGTGTTCAAACCGACGCGAAGGGGCGTCGGCCACATTGTACTTCGTGTTGACATATCGAAGTCTCCATCGCACCCTACACCCTATCGTGTAGGCCGCCGCGCGCCGGCACTGTGCGTTCAGAGCTGCTGAGCGGCTAGACCGCCCTTTTTCCAGGCAGCCAACACAAACCATGGAGTCGACGATAGAAACCAAGCGGCGTCCGCAGTTGCTGCGGACGCGACAGGCATGGCGAAGGCCCATCACAGCAGCACGGGTCTCCTTCACATTGATGTGTTCGCTCGGCCAGCGCCACCTCTTCGCCGCCACCAGGCGGAAGCCCTCGGGTTCGCACCACGCGGCCGGGAGCGGTGGCGCAAGAGGTCCGGCCTGCGGTGGCGGGACCTCCAGATCGCCCTCACGCCAAGAGGCGCGGCACTCCCGGCGGCGGCGGCGCGGCTGGTGGGCCCCCGCCGACGGCGAGCCTTCCTCCGCCCGGCGCTGCAGCCACTGGCCGAAGGCGGTCGCGGGCGCCGTGCCGCTGCAGGGCGAGGAAGACTGACAGCGAGGCTCGATTTCATAGTCCAGGGACCGGTCGATCACGTCGCCGTACCCCCCCATGTCGGCAACATCAGTCGGAGGCACAAGACCCACGCGCGGCCCTCGGAGGTGCTGCTTGAAGCTCCACTTCTCCTTCCAGCGGAAGGCCGAGCGCAGGTCGCCGAGCGAGGCCCTCTTGTACATGAGCCCGTACCCGTGGTCGGCGGAGTCGCTGGCGTACACGTGCGGCACGTAGGGCGCTGCCAGGTCGACCTCCGCGAGCCAGACCAGCCCGACCACGATGCGCATCTCCTGTCTGACCTCGCTAGGCAAGACAGTCCGCGCGCCCCAGGCCTCCTCCGCGAACCGGTAGACGGCGGACAGCGCGGCGTAGCCTGGACGGGCCAGCATCAGCAGGGAGACCGCGTGGCCCAACCAGACCTCCATGTGTTCACCTCGCATCTTACCCCGGGCCAGCAGCGCCCGGGTGGCCAGGTCGAACCTCCAGACTCGGGAGGCCTTGTTGCGTAGGCGCCCTTGCTTCAGATCAAGCTCGATCCCCACCGTCTCCAGATGGGTGACGACGTCGGGGTACGACCAAGTGATGGGGAGACCACAGCGCTCCGCCTCGTCTCGAAGGGCGGCACTGGCCTCACGGGCCACAGCGGCAGTCTTACCCAAGACGGTGATGTTATCAACGTAGACGCTGCCCATGACCCCGGACTCGTTGAGGTCAGGCGCTGGGAGGTGCTCCCTCACCATGGCCGGCTCCAGAGTCGAGCAAGGCCGAAGGGCGCGGGAGGTCATAGCTGATACAGCCTCCTGCGCGAAAAACAAGGCCCAAGACCAGCCCATGCACATGGCGCGCATGCACGGGTACAGCACGACGTCGTCAGTCGCCGCAACCATCCTGTGGAGGTCTGGGTCCCAATAAGAGCCAATATTGATGCCGTAGGTGTCTCTGATAGTGGCAGCGGGCAGCGGGTCGTCGAAACCGAACCACTCAGCCAGCCCGTCTATTGAAAAGTTATAGAAGCAATCCTCGACGTCCGCCTCGTTCCCGTGGGGGTCCCAGCCGACGACGCTGCCGACGCCGCCGAAAGAGCCGTCCCCGTCGGAGAAGTCGAGGTCCGCGAGGGCGCCTGCCGACCCAAGGCGAGTGGTCGGAGGCGCACGGTGGCAGGCGTTGGCCTGCCTCGCATCAACTATCATCCTGATCTCGCCAGGCTTCTTTTTCTTCACAAAAAATAAGGCGGCTCGAGCGCGAAGTCGGGGCCTGAACGTGATGAGCCCCAGCTCGTACAGCACTCGGAACAGCCTCCATCGCTCCAGTCGGCTAGAACGAAGCACTGGATCCCAGTAAGGCTTGATGGGATCAGTTGTCTGACGTGTGAACTCCATCTCCCCCTCATCCTTCTCTATGTACTGCGCTGGGTTCCGAATCATCTCCCCGGCCAGCGGAGGTAGGAAGTTGGCCACAGACCGCGGCCGGGCGCGTCCCTTGGCAACCTTGAGCTTTGTCAGGTCGAACGGCGCTAGGTGCTTCGGCTCCTGGCTATACAGGTCCTTCGAGGCCAGCAGCTCGCGCGCGGCCCCCTCGGCTGTGAGGCCTGGCGGGGGGGGCCCCACGGCGTCGACGCGCTCCACGATGCTGTCCAGAATCCAGTCCTGAACGGCGGTAGGGGCCCGAGCTGGCTGGCGAGCCTGAAAAACTGAATCTGAATTCGGCTGAGCAGCAGCGAGGTGGTTGAGCGAAGCCCGTGCCAAAGAAGCCCGCTGTTGCTGCTCGAAATTGCCACCCATCTTATTGAGCTGAGATGGCGAAAACTGCGGCAAGGGGAAGGGATCCCCATGCCTCCGTCTTGAAGGCCTCCATCTGGTAGGCTGTCCCCGATCTTGGGTGACCGCGCCGGGCCGAGCTCGGGGTTCAGACTCGGCCCGGAAATCCTCGGTCACCCCGAGCCTCCCTGCTCCTGGTCGTCCTTGCCGCCCTTGCCGCGGCCACGCCCGCGGCCGCGTCCGCCTCCCTTGCTGGGGTCCACCGAGGTGCGGGCTGCCTGCAGGGCGCGCTGCTCCTCGTTCCAGAGGCGAGTCTGCTTGTAGATCGAGGCGCGCTCCTTCAAGCGGGCAGTGACCCACTCTGTGAATCTGTCCGTGCTGGCCTGGCCCTGCTCCGAGACCGGAGCGTGCAGCACAATGTCGAGCCCGCCGTAGTCTGGGTGACGAGGGTTGCGCGAAACGGCCGTCTCGTCCTGGCAGATCCTGCGCATGGCGAGCTCGAAGCTCATCAGGTTGGAGACGTCCAACTGATCGACCTGGATGGCCAGCCGCACGATCTCGCACATCACGAAGTGGATGTGGGCCACAGCTGTGCCCTCTCCGACGCCCGAGCGTCGCATCCACTGGCTATGGTAGGTGGTCAGGTCGCCCGGCCCATCTCGAACAGAAACAAGCCATTCCTTTGCGATCCGAGGTCCAGGCATGTTCCAGTCCTCGAATGAGGTCTCCCTCATCATGGAGACGCCCTCGGTGAGAGTGAGATGGCGACGACCTGAGGCGTCACGGTGATCACCCAGAACGCGTAGGTCACCTGCTCCAGCTTCACGTTCGGCCTTCCACTTCTCGATCTTCGCGCGATCCGCCTCGATCTTCTCCACGAAGACCTCCAGGCCGTTGACTAGAGCGACCCCCTTGGTCTGCCCCAGCGTGGCCTGCTCAACCTCCTGGTCGGTCAGGGTCTGCGCGAAGCGGAGGTGGCCCGCCTCTGAGATCACCCAGGCAAAATGCTCGATCTCCATGTCGGCGTCGCCGTCTCCCAAAATTGCTGCCTGCACCGCCGCCTGCCTCTTCAAGGCTAGGATGTCCGCCCGCGGCACAGGGTCGAAGCCGTAGACCTGCGCACGAATGTTGGCGGGGAACATGGCATTGCGATCCAAAACCTTATGTCGTTGCTCCAGAAGATTGTGACGAACGAGTTCTAAGTCGGGAGTGGCCGCGATCCAAATCCCGGGCGCTATCTTTTTGACCAAAATGCGCTGGTGCCAGTAGAACCCTCCTGCATCATCTGGATAGTGTACCAGAACTTGGGGTTCTGGGATGTCCAACGTATCCATCTCGAATACTCTTAGGCGTAGCTGGTGCTAACGGCGCTGATGCAGGTGAAGATGTCGAAGGAGACCGCGAAAGGGCCTTCAGAGCCCGCGTGGTCAGTCCACGCAGCAAGATGACGAAGAGGATGATGGCCCAGCCCACCAACACGCCGATGACCGCGCCCACGGCCAGCCAGTAGCCCCACGGGCAGTCAGGCGCAGCCGCCTCCGCCGGGCACCGCGCCGGGCTCTCTGCCGGCGTCACCTGCGGCCCGCAGACGCAGGCCGGGCAGGCGGGGCACGACGGGCAGGACCCGCACGTGAGCGATGGCGCCGCCGGGCAAGGAGGGGCTGTCGGGCAGGTCGGGGCCGCTGGGCACCGACCGAGGTACGCTAGCAGACCGTTGGCAGCGAGGTCTTGGAGACGCTGCTGCCACATCGGCCCTCAAGACTTGAGCGAAATGGTTACAGACCAACAAGCGGGCCTCACCGAATTGAGAGATATAACAATCAAAGATTATATATATATATATGTATATATATATATATATATATATATATGCGCATTCATCATCGAATGGGGGCGTTTTTGGAAACCCCACAACGTGAAAAAAAACACACACAACGAACCATGATAGCCCCAAAACGAGCAAAACCAACATCTCAAACAATGGATTCAAATCGGGGAAGGCCGCGATATTGCAATTCGAAACATTTATCGGTCCATATTTGGATCGCAAAGCAATGCGCATGACGGAATTTCGGAGTGTGGTTGGGGAAGATGGCTCTCCGAGTAATGCATACTTGTCGATTGCAAGCAATGTGCTGCCGAACGCAACACAGCTACAGGCATGCGCAAAACTACGATCACATAAACTGACACTTCCACAACCTCTCTTCAGCGCGAGCCAATTTTACACGGTTCCTGGGCCTGGAACGGGCTCCCGAAAATCGCAGCAATCAAGAACACATGCCAAAAACAACGAACCGGGAAATCTGATATTATCCGTAGGTCGTGAAACTCGTGTTCGTACTTATTGAATCCAGCGGTCGTAATTATTGATAACAGTGATCGCACTTATTGAAGCCAGTGTTCATTCTTTCCCCTTTTATTTTTTGACTGTGCACAACTCGTGAAACCAATGTTCGTGGCACTTGAAACCAATGTTCGTGGTTATTGAATCAAGTGTTCGTAATCATTTAAACCAGTGCTCGTAGAAACCAGTTTTCAAATAATATAATCCGTGATAATTTATTGAAGCCGTTGCGGCCGGAAACAAATTTGCAATTCAGTTTCCGCTTGGTTCGAACAAGCCAAAGGCAAATAAAGAAACGGGAGCAAGGAGGGGAGCACTAGCAAGAGGAGAGGAAGGAAGGCAGAAGAGACCAGCAACACGCAACGCCAGCCAGGGAGGAGGGCTGATGCCAGAAAATATGCAAACATAATCATGGCAATTTTGAGATGGCGGTAACACTGGCTGCAGCCAGTGCGAATGATTATGATGAGTTCTTCGGTGGGAGGAAGCCGCGCTCAAGTGTAAATGGGTCTGAACCAATGGCAGTGCAATCGGCCGTTTCCCTTGCCAACTTCCAGCTCGCGCACTGACAGGCTCGGCAAATTCGCCGGCCCAACGGGCCAGAGGCGTGCTAAGATCTCCGGTAACTGGTTAACAATTCTCCAGTTCGCGCGCGCGGGGCGGCCCCTGGGGGTCCCCCGACGAAAAATACCCCGGGCGACTCCCGGCTGATCCCCGGGCGAAGCCACCAGAGCGCTCCATGAGCGCACCAACAGGGCTCCGAGACGTCCCCGAGAGCCCCAAGAAAGGCCAAGAGGCCCCCAAGAGGCCCCCAAGATGGTACACGAGGGGTCCGACATGCCACAAGATCGCTCCAAGACGCCCAAGATAGCCCCCAGACGCCCCAAGAGGCCTCCAAGAGCACTCCCAAGGGGGCCCCCGGAGGCAAAATTCATTGTTTTTCCTTAGGTTTTTGAAAGATTTTGGAGCTTCCACCTTTTCGGCTTCCCGACGCCCCAAGACGGCCCAAGAGGCCCCCAAGATCGCCCCAAGAGGGCCCAAGAGGCCCCCAAGAGGGCCCCAAGATGGCCCAAGAGGGCTCGAAGACGGCCCAAGAAGCCTCCAAGACGGTCCAAGAGGGCCCCAAGAACGCCCCCAAAGGGGCCCCAGAGAGGGAACACGAAACAACATTTCGAGCCCTCGGCCCTAAGAAGCCCCTACGAGGCCCCAAGAGGCCCCTAAGAGGCCCCAAGAGGCCCCCACGAGGCCCTCAGGAGGCCCCCAAGAGTCCCCCAAGCGGCCCCAGGAGGCCCCCCAAATGCCCCCCCGAGCGCCCCAGGAGTCCCCCAAGCGGCCCCAGGAACCCCCAAAGCGCCGCATTGACACCAGGCCCTCGGGCAAACGGCAGACATGAGACTGTATGGGCCGGCGGAATGAGCGAAGCGATTAAATAACTTCAAGATGTGACGGGTTTGGGGACATGTTCACAAGTTCCCTGCAGAAGTCGAGTCCTTGTATTTTCCACGGCAACTGAAGTCCCACGAAAGGGGTATTCTATCGCATCCTCTTCAACTCAACTGCCGCAAATCCGAAATCCTGTTCGGGCTCGATATCGCTTTGGTGTCGTCTCAGGTATGCAAAAGCATCGAATCCATGTCTGCAACATGCCGCAACTCACCGGCATGCCTGGACTTGTTTGGTAGGATACCAGGTCGTGGCACCACTGGGCGTGCCCTCAAATCCTTTGCAATATCCTCTCGGCACTCCTGAGGAGTCTTTGAAGGGCCTGGAATCCAAAGTGCCAAATCTTCGGGGGGGGGGGGCTTCTCGCGTGCGACCTGGGCCTCCTCGCGCCTCGTCGCGTGACTTTTCCTGCCCCTCGAGGGGGCAAAAAAAACAACCCAAAAGGGCTCCGAGAGGTCCTCAAGACGGTCTAAGAGGGCCCCGGGGCGCTCCAGAAGCGCCCCAAAATGCCCACGATACCTGTAAAACGGCCCGAGAGGCATCCGAGACGCTCCAATAGAGCCCTCAGACTCTTCCCTGGAGGGCCCCGATCGGCCCAACTCATTAACCCACAAATTTTCCAATGATATCGGGGTCCTCGTTTTTCGGGCTCCCGACGCTCCAAGAAAGCCCAAGATGCCACCAAGATCGCTCCAATACGGCCCTAGAAGACCCCCAGACAACCCCGAAGGCTTCAAGAGGGCCCAACAACGGCCCCGGAAAATGCCCAAGAGGGGGAACACGAAACGACAATTCGAATCTTCCACGGCCCCAATGAGGCTCCCAAGATGCTCCAGGGGGGCCCCAAATGGCTCCAAGAGAATCCCAAGATGCCCCCCAAAGGCCCCAAGAGCTCCAAGAAGCCCCCAAACGGCCCTCCACAACTTCAAAACGGTGTCCGAAAAGCCCCCTGATAGGCCTTCCGCGACATCCGCGAACATCCTTCAGGCCTACGACTCAAGCACTGTGGCAGGATGGGGCCGAAAACCATTCGATAAAGCATTGGGTATTCACAAATCTCTGTTCATCCCCTTACGCCCGGCTGAATCAGATATGCAATGATTGTGTAATTTGTATAGAAAGCAACACGGGATACGAAGACTACCTGCTGCGACGACAATGGCATGCGTACCGTCCCCAGCTTTCCTTCCTTCAGGGCTTCTTCTTAGTCTTGGCCTTTTCCAGCATCCTCCTCCGTTCCTGCTCCCTGTTGTCATATTATTCATGATCTTCCTGTTTTCGCTTATCCTCTGTTCTTTCTTTCACCTCTTCCCCTTCGGCTTCTGACCTCCACAAAGGCACAAGATGCGAGACGACCCACTTCGAGGTCAACGACATTCCTATCTCCAATCGGGGCCGCCTTATGACTTTTAAACCTGCTTTCTGCCGTTCACATCTGGTCCACCTGCTGGCAACGTCGCCGTCCGACGCGAAATCGGCAACGTAGCATATTTGGGCATCTCCCACGATGGGATTCCACGGATCTGGAACAATTTGTGGTTCAGTCCTTCTCCCTCCTACCACGCGATAGCTCTTCCAAAAGACTCCAGCCTGTTTGCATTCATGTCGGACTCTTGTCCCGGCGGGCATTTCCTCTTCATGTCGTTTTGGTCTTCGCGTTCGCGTGCATTTGACGACGTTGTGTTCGAGCGTTTCCCTACCTTGTGCCCTCCAGAAGCCTCGAAGGTCATGTCATCCTCTCTGGTTTGTGCGGCTGTTGCGCGTTGTTTTCGAAACAGGGCGCGAATTATTTGGAATGTCATTTGATTTTCCCGTAATGCAATAACGCGCCCTGGACACGGGCGTCTCCCCCCATCCCGCCTCCGACGGCGGCAGCTAGGCGGCGGACCCGACAGACGAGCCCAGATAAGCGGCGGACTCGATAAACGGGCCCAGACGACAGACGGCAACGTCGCTGGGATTGTGACAACGGAGCGGGGGATCAGACAAACGAGCACAGCTCATGACTGAATCTCTGTCGCGTGCCTGAGGATCTCCTCTTGCCCCCTCCTCCTACACCCTCCTGCCTCCTTTTTCTTCTCCTCTTGCCTCATCATCCTGCCTCCGCCTCTTTCTGCCTCCCCCTCCTTCCCATGCCTCCTCCTGCTTCCTGCCTCCTGCCTCTTGCCTCATCCTGCCTGTTGCTGCTGCTGCTGCTGCTGCTGCTCCTCCTCCTCCTCCTCCTCCTCCATGTCTTACATTTCCTTGTCCTCCTTCTCGTCCTCGTCCTCGTCGTCCTCTTACTCCTCCTCCTCGTTCTCCTACTCGTGCCTCCTGCTTCCTTACCTCCTCATCCTCTCTCCTCCGCCTCCTCCTCCGGCCTCCTCTTCCTCCTCCTTGGGCCTCCTGCCTCCTCCTGGGGCCTCCTGGAGCCTCCTGGAGCTTCCCTGGGCGTCCTGGAGCCTGATGGTACCTCCCGGGGCCTCCTGGGGCATTTTTCATTTTCCTGCTCATCCATCTCCTCCTCCTCATCCTGCCTCCTTCTCCTCCTCTTCTTCCTTCTCCTCCTCCTCCTCCTCGTCCTCGTCATCGTCTTCATCCTCCTTCTCCTCCTGCTTCTTCCTCTTCCTCCTCCTGCCTCCTCCTCCTCCTCCTGCTCCTCCTCCTACCTCCTCCTCCTCCTCCTCCTCCTCCTCCTCCTCCTCCTCGTTCTCCTCTTCCCCTGGCTTCCTCCTGCATCCCCCTTTGAGCATCCTGCATCCCCCCTTGAAGCTTCCTTGGCTTCCTCCTGCATCTCCCCTTGTTGCCTGAGACTTGTTACCTGACTGCCAATGCAGACATCCTTCGAGGACCCCATCATCGGATCCCACGTCGGCAGACCCTGTCGACGCGTGGGAGAGGCCGAACGAGACTCTGGCCAAGTCTAGCATGTCGGAGCCTTCCTGGCCAAGCCCCAGCTCCGGAGGGACCCGCTCCAGGTCACCAGCCCGGGGGGAGCGTTGCAGACTCGCTGGCCCAAGGAACACCGCCGCGAGCCGTAGTCATGTCGAAAGGACCCCGCCCCTGCAAACGGGGTGTTAGTAAACGGGGTGGTAGCTAAGGGGCCTCTACGAGCGAGTGCAGGGCGACAGGGCATTTGCTTCGCACTGGTGCGTGATTCATCGGGACGACAAAACCGTCGATACACCATCATGTATCTGGGCGGGGGGGATTGCCTCGCACTTGTGCGCGGCAAGTCCATTTTTCGAAGGCACAATCGAAAACGTACCTTAGAAGCTACCACCCCGTTCACGAACACCCCGTCTGCAGGGGCTTGGAGGGAAACCCCTTCCCGTGGATCCCTCCCCCGCCGGGTACTGGGGGGGCCCCGGGAGAGGGGGTCATGGCTCAGAATGCCCTCCCCCCGTCTTCCCTTTGTGGGTGATCTTGAGGCCAGTTTGGCCCTCTTTCGGCAACGTAGGTCCAAGGCGCCCAAGATGGCATCGAGACTGCCCAGGATGCCTCCACGACTCCAAGGCAGCCTCCAAGAGGGCCCAAAGAGGACCCCCAGGAGGGCCCCGAGAGTCGACCGTCCCTGAGGTTGCTAAGGTTCCTCTTGGATGTTCGCGTCCTCGCCTGCCCCACAGCCGCCCCCGAATGCGGTGAGAACGCTCGCTGCTGCGCCAACAGAATGTGCGTCCTCGCATTTTCCGTTTTCCAGAGCTCAACGACTGCTCGAGAGGCCCCCGAAGCAAGCTGGCCCAAGAGGGCCCCAAAACCGCGCACGAGAGGCCCAAGAGAGGGGGATCACGACGTGACATTTCCGAGCCCCCCGCCCCCAGATGACCGCCAGTAGGCCCCCGAAACGCTCCCGAGAGGGCCACCCGAGGCCGGCAATACAGTCGGGGCCTTGACCTAAGGAACCCCAAATAAGGAACGAGGCCCCTTTTTTCCATAAGTTCAACTTCGATTTCCGATCGGAAACATAAGGAAAACCTGAGGCAAGCTGCGAAACACTTAAGGAACGCGGAGCCCCTCCCCAACGAAAAGGGTCCTTCTTCAGGGACCCGACTGTAAGCTCCCAAGGGGCCCCTGTATGATTGTCTTTACGGGCGTTCGACGCTCCAAGACTGCCCCCCAAACCCTCAACATCTCCCCCAAAGGCCCCCAAGAAGGCTCTCGCACGGCCCAAGCCAGCCCCACGAGGCCCCCACGACGGCCCAAAAGGGCTCCAAGAGAGGCCCCAACATGGGAACACGAACTGAAAGTTCGAGGTCTCCGCCCCAGGATTGCCCCCCCGCGACCGCCAGCAGTCCCCCAAGAGGCCCAAAAGCTCGAGGAGGCCCTCACGAGGCCCAAACCAGCCCCCCGCAAGGCCCCCAAGAGGCCCCCCAGAGGCCCCTGTCTGAGTGCCACGGGTGTTGTGGTTGCTGCTGCCCCTCTACCATCCCCTTCTCCCTGCTGCCGCTGCGTTCCAAACTTTTGCTGCTGCTGCTGCCGCCCAATCCCCTCCCCCTCCCCCCCTCGGCTCTCCCACGTATTACTGCTATCCCTGGATGTCGCCCATGTTCTGTCCATTATATGCATTATTATCCCCTCTCCTCCATCCAGCCCTTTCCTCAAATTTTCCCACCTCCACCGCGGACGCAGCAACAACGACGACTACAAAAACAGCAGCACCACCACCAACAAAAACAACACCACCATCACCACCACCAACAACAACAGCACCAACAACATCAACAGCAACACCAACTGCACACCATTACCACCACCAATAACACCAACAATAACAACAACAACAACATCAATCACAACAACAACAACAAAACCAACAACAACAGCAACAACAACAACAACAACAACTTCATCATCAAGACCAGCAACAACGACAGCAACACCAACACCAATAACAACAACTTCAACACTGCTATTTCAAGACTGCTCGCTCTTCATTGCCCGCGTGCCGCTCAACATGTGTATCTAAAACCCTCGACTCACCCCCCCTTCGTTAGTGACATTGCTTCCTTCGGGGGTCCACTTTTCTCATGGCAACTCTGGGGTATACCACGATAGGGTAAGACAATCGAGCCAGGCGGGTGGAACCCCCAAACGGGGGGGTTGGACGGGGGTCGGGAGGGCGGGACACGAAAGCGGGCGGCTTCTGGCTTTCAAGTTGCCGACCCAGCGGACCCAGCAGGTCGAGCGAGCGGACACGAAAGCGGGCCGGAAGGGCACGGTAGAAACACAATCGGCACAATGGGGCCTTTGGCACGCGTATCGGGCGGGCCGGCATTGGCTGGCGGGCGGGGAGGGCACCAACGAGCGGCTCGGGCGGACCCTTTTTGGGTGACTCGGGCGGCGCGGGGCATTCATTCTCCACATCCAAAGTGGGGTTCTTGTTTTCTCTGGACACCCCGCGCAGGAACAGGAACCCACCATCATCATCATCATCATCATCACTCATTCCTCACTCACTCACTCACTCATCATCCCTCACACACTCACTCACTCACTCACTCACTCACTCACTCACTCACTCACTCACTCACTGACTCATCAGTACTCACATATGATGATGATGAGTGTGCGCGTGAGAAGTGTGATGATGATGATCATTATCATCATCATCATCATCATCATCATCATCATCATCCCCAGTCAGTCAGTCAGTCAGTCAGTCACTCACTCACTCACTCACTCACTCGCCTTGGGCCTCGTCTGTGAGTGAATTGCGAGGAAGTCTCAAGTGGGAGCCCCCTCCCTATGGGGCCCGCGGGCCCGCGGATCATGTTACTAATCCGAGCGGGTCATCCAATTCCTGTAACTGTCGCCACTTTTGGGCTCTCGCGCTGCCAGAGCGCCATTCCCAGGCCACATCTGTGAGTGAATTGCGAGGGAATCTCAAGCGGGAGCCCCCCCCCCTATGGGGCCCGCCGATCATGTTACTAATCCGAGCGGGTCATCCAATTCCTGTAACTGTCGCCACTTTTGGGCTCTCGCGCTGCCAGAGCGCCATTCCCAGGCCACATTTGTGAGTGAATTGCGAGGAAGTCTCAAGCGGCAGCCCCCTCCCTATGGGGCCCGCGGATCATGTTACTAATCCGAGCGGGTCATCCAATTCCTGTAACTGTCGCCACTTTTGGGCTCTCGCGCTGCCAGAACGCCATTCCCAGGCCACATTTGTGAGTGAATTGCGAGGAAGTCTTAAGCGGGAGCCCCCTCCCTATGGGGCCCGCGGATCATGTTACTAATCCGAGCGGGTCAGCCAATTCCTGTAACTGTCGCCACTTTTGGGCTCTCGCACTGCCAGAGCGCCATTCCCAGGCCACATTTGTGAGTGAATTGCGAGGAAGTCTCAAGCGGGAGCCCCCTCCCTCTGGGGCCCGCGGATCATGTTACTAATCCGAGCGGGCCATCCAAGTCCTGTAACCGTCGCCACTTTTGGGCTCTCGCGCTGCCAGAGCGCCATTCCCAGGCCACATTTGTGAGTGAATTGCGAGGAAGTCTCAAGCGGCAGCCCCCTCCCTATGGGGCCCGCGGATCATGTTACTAATCCGAGCGGGCCATCCAATTCCTGTAACCGTCGCCACTTTTGGGCTCTCGCGCTGCCAGAACGCCATTCCCAGGCCACATCTGTGAGTGAATTGCGAGGAAATCTTAAGCGGGAGCCCCCTCCCTATGGGGCCCGCGGATCATGTTACTAATCCGAGCGGGTCATCCAATTCCTGTGACTGTCGCCACTTTTGGGCTCTCGCGCTGGCAGAACGCCATTCCCAGGCCACATTTTGAATGCCCGGAGCCAACTGTAGGCAACTTCGTGTTCTTCGTGCTCCCAGAACACCACTCCCGGGACACATTTTGAATGCCCGGAGCCAACTGTAGGCCACTTCGTGTTCTTCGTGTTCCCAGAACGCCACTCCCGGGCCACTTTCTGAATGTCCGGAGCCAAAACTGGAGGGCGAGGTCGGGGGCAACGTAGGGAGCGGGGGGAGGGCCCGCGCCAGGGCGAGAAGAATTTTACGCAGAAGAGACAACCAGGACGCCTCACCAACCACGAGGACGACGGTGAGGGCTTTTTCCAGATTCGCCCAGAGGATTCTCATGCGGGGTCCTTCCGTCGGAGTAATTCGTGATCTTTTCTTGAATTACGAGGAGGGTTCACGCAATAGTGCGATTCTTAAGCATATTGTGAGGGAGTCATTGGCAAGAGCATGATTTCATCGCGGCGAGAGCGCGAACCCAGAATACATGGTGAAACAATTTCGGGCAAGAGTGCGGTTTCTCATTAAGCTGCATGGACGTCTAGAGTAAGAGCGCGATTCCTGAAAATACATTGTGAGCAAGCCTCGGGCATCATCCATTGCCTCTGCCCTCCGCATGCCTGATTTCAGCACGCCCAACACAGGTTTCGTGGTCCCATAGGGAGCTCCTCCGAAAGCCCCAATGGCAAGGTTCGTATGCGTCCCCCCGCACCATACCGTCACAACTCTCACACGTTTCGTGCCCCCCCATAAAACGGGCTAGTCCGAAGGCCCCAGTGGTAGGGTCCGCATGCGTCCCTCCGCTCCATGTCGGCAAATCTCTACCACGTTTCGTGGCCCCATAGGGAGCTCCTCCGAATGCCTCAGTAGCAAAAGTCGCATGCGTCCCTCCGCACCATTTCGGCACACCCGTCACACGTTTCGTGGCCCCAGAGGGGGCCCCTCCAAAGGCCCTAGTGGCAAAGTTCGCACGCGTCCCTCCGCACCATGTTGGCACACCCCTCGCACGTTCCGTGGCCCCGTAGGGAGCTCCTGCGAAGGCCCCAATTCCATAGTTCACTTGCGTCCCTCCGTCCCATGTCGGCAAACACCTCACACATTCCGTGGTCCCCCCCCCCCACAAGGGAGCTCCTCCGAAGGCCCCAGTGGCAGGCTTCGCGTGCGGTCCCCCGTGCCATTTTGGCACGCCCTTCACACGGTTCGTTGCCCCATAGGGAGCCCCTCCGAAGGCTGCAATGGCAGGGTTCACATGGTCCTCCCCGTATCTTGTCGGCACACCCCACACACACACACGTTTCGTGGTCCCATAAGGGGCTCGTCCGAAGGCCACACTGGCAGGGCTCGCATGCGTCTCCCGCATCTTTTCGGCACACCCGTCACACGTTTTGTGGCCCCATGAGGAGCTCCTCCGGATGCCCCAGTGGCAGGGTTGACGTGCGTCGGCTCGCCCGATTTCGGCACATTCCTCCCACGCTTCGTGGCCCCATAGGGAGCTCCTCCGACGCACAAGTGGCAGGGCTCGCATGCACCACCCCGTCCCGCGCTGGTTGGTGGCACGCCCTGACTCTGGAGCGGTCGCACAACATAAAGTGGCTACTCGGCAGACGTGTACGTGTGCGGTGCCGCGTGTAAGTTTACCGCATCGAGCGGCAGCGTTGGAAACCGACCCGTAGCAACCCCAATGGCGCTCGATGGGCAACGCGGTGCCCCCGCGCCCCCGCTGTCAAGCCTCCTCCGGGCGACGATCGGCAGAGACCCCGCCACGGCCCAGGCTCCGCAGCTGCGGGCACCCACGGAGACCGTCCGGCAGCCACGCAGCGAGAGGACTCCTGCGACGTGTCCGCTCGTCACCGAGTCGCCGTCTCGATCCAAACGCGGTGAGGTCGCGGTGGGGAGGTCCAGGCGATGATTTTTGGCAGGGTGGGGAGCCGCTGAAAGCCTGTGCCCAGAGGCCTCGGGAGGCTGGGAAGGTTGGGCGCGGTGGGGGCGCGGTGGAGGGGCCCCCGCGAAGAGTTTGCAGGGTGGGGGGGTCCCTTTCCAACTCCTCCTCCTCCTCCTCCTCCTCCTCCTCCTCCTCCATATCCTTCCTTGTCATTAGTGCCGCAGGGGCGATCCTGGGGGCGACCGCCGCGACCGTGGACCTTTGCGGACCGTGCCGCTGGCCGCTCCAAGGAGCCCGGCGGCGGCAGCGGGCGGCGGTGCGAGACCCTGCTCCCGCCGCCGAGGTCGAGGGGGCACTCTTGCGGTGCTGCCTTTGGTGAGGTCGTTCGTTGGCGACGGCCCACTCGTATGAGTCATCGAACATCGACGCACGGTGCCGCGTGGTGCCTACGCCCCTTACACGCTTCGTGCTCCTGTAGGGAGCTCCTGCGAAGACTCCAGTGGCAAGGTTCACGTGCGAGCCCCTGCACCATGTCGGCACACCCCTCACACGCTTCGTGGCTCCATGGGGAGTCCCCCCCCCGAAGGCCTCAGAGGGATGGTCCACATGCGCCCCCCCGCACTTTTTTGGCACACCCGTCGCGCGTTCGTGTCCCAATCACAGTGAGCTCCACCAAAGGCCTCAGTGACAGGGTTCGCATATGCCCCCCAGCCCCATGTCGGCACACCCCTGGCACGCTTCGCGGCCTCAGAAGGAGCTCCACCGAAGGCCCCAGTGGGAGGGTCCATAATCGTCGTCCCGCCCCATTCTGGCACACTCCTCACACGTTTCGTGGCGCCTTAGGGAGCGCTACTGGGGACGACCTTCACACCTGTGTAACTCACAAATGCACATGGTTGGGTCTTTCGTCGGGAAAACTTACATCGGTGCGAGAGCCGAGACTTCCACTGGAGTCGTGCAACGGACCCTGGAAGGGGAGGATAACAAGGTACACCCGTATCCTGCGACCCCACTACCGCCTGTCCGGGGAAGGAGGGAGGAAGACGCGAACGGAGCTGAGAGGACAGGAGGGGAGGGGGGCTGAGGGGAGGGGAAACGGTGAAGGGAGAAAGCATGGATGAGAAACGAGCCGGTCTGACCAATGTAATGTGAGACAGCGCCCGCCGCCACAGTACGAGCGCGCAGCGGCGAACTAGAGCTGCCCAGGCCCCAAGACGCCTAGCGGGGAGACATCGCACGCCCGGTAAAGCCGCTGACATCCAGCTTTGCGTCCATGCGGTTTACAACTTCCATTAGCTTCCTGGTCTCGATCACGAGGCTCTCCAAACTCAGGGGTTTCGCACCGCCCTTGAGCCTGGTGCAGCCAGTCACGAACTCCTGCTCGTTTACAAAGCCGCTGAGGTCTTCGTCGAGGAGCTCAAAGAAAACCTTCGCGTTGGTGACCATGTCGATCTCGAGGTGTAGAAACCACGCCCGTATGGATGGCTGCTGGATGGCCGTCTGCATCTCTTTCAAGCTGATTGACCCAGTTTTGTTCTTGTCGATCTCATGAAACAGCTGCTTCAAGATGTCTTCTGTGAAACCATTCTTTTTCACTGCATTCGTCAATACTATACTGCGGTCCCAGGTAACTATCCGCCAACGTGCCCTTTGGCACGCTGCGGCGTGGTAGAGCGGCACGTGCTGTCTTGTAGAGTTTATGCACGTCTACGAAATGGGGCAACTCCGCCCCACTCCTTGCAAGGTTGCGAGGCTCCCCGGCGGCATGACGAGTGCCCGGGGCTCTCCAAGGCTCTCCAACGCTTGCAAGACAGCCTAGGAAGGCCACTGCAGTCGCCACGATGGCCCAACGTTGCCTCAAGTGGGGCCCAACATGCCCCAACAGGCGCCATGAGGCTTCCAAGACACAGAAGAGAAGGCCAAGAGGACGCCCATTGGGCAAGCAACACATACATCTTTAATACTAGCCGATTCCTATTCCCAACAATGTTGTGATATTGGGCCCTTGTTTTAAAGAGACAGCGCCCCGTGTCCTCACCTCTCTATTCCTCCTCCTCCTCCTCCTCCTCTTCCTCCTCCTCCTCCTCCTCGCCCCTCATCCCCCTCCTCTCTGCCCTCCGCCTGTTTATTTCGGCACACCTCTCACACGCTTCGTAGCCCAATGGGGAGCTCCACCTCAATGCCCACATGCCAGGGTTCGCATGGCGGCCCTGCCTCACTTCGGCACACCCCTCACACGTTTCGTGGCCCATAACCCAACGTGAGGCCCACACGTCAGGCTTCGCATAACGGCCCCGCCTCGTTTCGACATACCCCTCACACGTTTTGTGGCTCCAGAGGGAGCTCCAACTAAGGCCCACATGCAGGGGCTCGCATGGCGCCCCGGTCTCATTCTGGCATGCTCCTCACACGTTTCGTGGCCCCATAAGGAGCTCCACGCTGGAGGGTTCGCATGGTCGCCACGCCTCATCTATTTCGGCACACACACACACACCTCGCACATTTCGTGGCCCATAGGCAGCCCGAACTGAAGCCCACATGCCGACGTCGCATGCCGGCCCCATCTTGTATCGGTACACCTCTCACGCTTCGTGGTGGTGAGCTCCAAATGAGACCCCAATGTCAAGGTTCGCATGGCGGCCCCGCCTCATGCCGGCAAACCCCTTACAAGTTTTTGTTGGCCCCATAGGGAGCTCCAGCGAAGGCCCCAGTGGGATGGTTCGCATTGCGGCCCCGCCACACTTTGGCGCACCTCTCGCACGCTTCGTGGTACAATGAGGGGCTCCACAGAAGGCCAAAGTTGGAGGGTTCGCAGAACGGCCCCGCCCCACTTCGGCACATCCCACAAAAGCTTCGTGGCCCCATAGGGACCTCCGCCGAAGGCCCCAGTTGCGGGGCTCGCATGGCGGCCCCGTCCCATTTCGGCACGCCCTCACACGTTTCGTGGCCCCAGTTGGAGCTTCACTGAACGCCCCTGTGGCAAGCTTCGCATGCGGTCCCCGCTACACGTCGGCACACTCTTCACACGCTTCGTGGCCTCATAAGGAGCTCCACCGAAACCGGTACCCGTAATGCAGTATTCACACATACATATGGTTGGGTACTTCGCAAGATATCCTCCCCCAAACCATCCTGTGTTGGATTCTCGTTTTGAATAGAGCACTGTGGTCTCCGTCCATCTCCTCTTCCTCTTCCTCCTCCTTCTCCTCCTCCTCCTTTTCCTCCTCCTCCTCCCCCTCCTCCTCCTCCTCCTCCTCCCCCTCCCCTCCTCCCCTCCTCCTCCTCCTCCTCCTCCTCCTCCTCCTCCTCCCTCCTCCTCCTCCTCCTCCCTCCCTCCTCCTCCTCCTCCTCCTCCTCCTCCCCCTCCTCCTCCTCTCCTCTTCCTCCTCCTCCTCCTCCTCCTCCTCCTCCTCCTCCTCCTCCTCCCTCCTCCTCTCCTCCTCCTCCTCCTCCTCCTCTCCTCCCTCCCTCCCTCCCCCTCCATCCCTCCCTCCCTCCCATCCTTCCCCTCCTCCTCCTCCCTCCTGCCTGCCTGCCAACTTGCCTGCCTCCTGACTGCCTGCCTGCCTGCCTGCCGGCCTGTCTGCCTGCTTGTCTGCCTGCCTCTTCTCTGCTGTCACACCATGCGCAGTCGGGTGCTCTTTTTGTAGCTGCGTACTGCGCATCTGTCGCCCCGTTCGTGGGCCCCCGCGGAGTGGAGTTGTACGCGGACGCAGCCGAGGCCTCGCGGCTCCCTGGTGGCTGCGAACTGCGCACCAGTCGCTTTTTGTGGGATCCTGGGAGGTCCAGCGAGCGGAATGGAGCTGTACGCGCACCCAGCCGAAGCCTCGCGGCCCCCTCGGGCGCTGCGAACTGCGCCACTGTCGCCACATTAGTGCGCTCCTGGGAGGCACAGCAGAGGTGAAGGCAACGCAGATCCATTTCAGACCTCGCGGCTCCCTCGGTGGCTGCGAACTGCGCAGCTGTCGCCAATTTCGTGCTTCTGGGGGTCACGGCGGAGGTGAGGGCAGCGCAGATCGCGCATCTCTGGCGATGTGTTCTTGCATACGGAGCGTTCAAATATACGCCTCGTGTGGAGAAATTGGGTGCGGTTGAGATCGTTCATGCTGTGGGTTTACTGAGCCTCTCGGCTCGACGTGGTTCCAGGAGGGCCTCGGAGGAACCACAGAGTGACAAACGAGCACCCAATGAGGGCTCCAAGCTGCCCCACCGAACGGCTCAGGACAGCCCCACGAGGGCCCCAAGATGGCACAGGATGGGCCCGCGACCGCCTTAGATGGCCCAGTAATGCTCCCAAGACAGCCTCTGAGAGACTCTCCGGGCGGCCGACAGGGCCCAAGACAGCACCAACACACATCAGGCGAGTTTTGAGACGGTCCTAGAAGATGGCCCCACGACAGCCCCCCAGGAGCTCAAGACAACGCCAATAGAAACAAGAGGTGCAACATTCTACGGCCTTCTGGGCGGTGCTCGAGGAGTCGCCACACAAAGGGCACGGTAGCGGAACTTACCCCAGGCAGTTTGATGTCCTCCGACTCCTGCACAAAAATGCCAACCAGCACGTTGAGGAGACAAAGGGTCACCATAACTACGAAGAGTATGTAGATCCACCCGAAAGCGGGGCTGATCATCTGGAACGGCTTCATGAGGTCGCCATAGTCAGCACCACCAGTGAGGGAGAATATCAACGAAATCATTGCAAGATTCATGGATCCCCAATTTTCTCTGAGATCATCTACCACCTCGTCGCTCCTGTCAACTGAGTCTTGCTCCAAGTAAAATATCGCGAGGTCCTCGAAGAGGATCGCCCAAATGAAAATGAACATGATTAGCAACGCCAGTGCCCAACCGAAAGTCGGTATGCAAGTCAAAATGTACAACGTCATCCAACGCAACTGGTGCAAAGCCTTGAAATGCTGGCAAACACTGAGCAGACGAATGAGCCTGAAGGCCCTGAACACCCGGATGAATTGAACACACTGAATCATACGACCTCTCAGAGGAATAAAAGACTGCGCCAGATCTAGCAGAGCGCACGACAACAAGAACACCTCAAACATGTTGCCCAAACCAGACGACCCGCGTTCGAAGAACCGGCTCCTTTCTGCGACTAACTTTATCGAAATCTCAACCATCCAGACCACGATGAGCCCTTTCGCAACCTGTTCATAAAAAGTAGCCGTCCGGGTCCAGTGCCCTCGCCTCTGGTCTCCGAGAAGTTCCTGCATCTGCGCGTCCACGACAATGCCGAGCACGACTGTCTGCAGCAGAACGATGGTCGTGGTGACGATTGGCCATACGTAGTGAGAGGTCAGCTTAATCGCCTTGTGGCTAGTCCCTCCTCATGTCCCTCCTCATCCTTCGTCTGTCCTTCTGCTCTTCCTCTTCCTGCTCCTGCGGCGTGGCCGAGCTCCTCCTGCTCCTCCTGCTCCTCCTCCTCCTTGATCGCCATATGCTGCAGGGAACCTGGCTCGGCATGGAGCACGTCCTTGCCACTGTCATAGTCCTGGGAGAGCAGATGTGGCATCTACTCTCACACTCCTCCGCCTCCTCATCATCACCACCACCGTGATCATCATCATCCTCCTCCTCCTCCTCCTCCGTCCTCCTCCTCCGTCCTCCTCCTCCTCCTCCTCCGTCCTCCTCGTCCCCGCCATCCTTCAACTCCCCGTCGTCCCCTTCCTCCTCCTGGGAGGGGGAAGGCCTCCGGATATGCCTCCTGCAATTTCGGGGGGCTTCCTGGAGGTCTCCAGGGGTCCCCAGGGGCCTCCCGAGGCCCCCAGAAGCCCCCCCCCAAAGTGGATACAGTGAAAACGTATAGTAAGGACGCGTGGTAAGGACGCAAGACCCTTGGAGGCCGAAGTTGAAGTATTCTGGGCGGCAGGCGGCCAAACCCCCAGGGAACCTGAGAAACTGGCCTGCGAAGATTGCCAGGGACGGGCAACAGAGGCTGAAGCAGGCAAGGACCCAAGGGTACCCTTGAAAAAGTCGTTCGTCCTTACTATGCGCGTCGACTGTAAGCCACGTCGGTAGATCTCGATCCTCGATGACGACGACGAGGGAACACGGACATGCTCTTGCCCTCCCGCGTCCTCGCTGGCCATGCCGCAGCCCTGCATCCCGGATGCAAGCGAGTCGCTGTCGCCGTCACTGTCCGCGTTCGGCATCTTCACCAACTCCATCGTCGAGCCGCGGAGCGGCCCAAGCACGCGATCCGCAACGAGCGTGGGCGAGCGGGCCGGGGCCGCCGTCCTCGGGCAGTGCTTGCGATGCGGTGTGCGCACGCGTTGAGAAGTCTCTGCCTCCGTGGACCCCGAGCATGTCTAGCTCTTGCGCTTAGGATATGTCTGTCTGTCTGTCTGTCTGTCTGTCTGTCTGTCTGTCTGTCTGTCTGTCTGTCTGTCTGTATCTATGTACTTATGTGTATGTATATGTGTATGGACAGGTATTTGCAAGTGTACATACATACGATTATGCTTATGTTTATGTATGTGTATTTGTGTACACCTGTATGTCTCTCTCTCTCTGCCTGTATGTATGTATGTCTGTATGTATGTATGTATGTGTGTGTATGTATGTATGTATGTATGTCTGCGATTATAGCCTATGGGGATTACTAATTTCTGTTCCAAGTGAGTTTTCCACTCCACTGCTCGCGCAAACATCCCAACCACCCACCCGCAACTTGGTTAGCAAAATCTCTTAAGACCGTGACGGTGGGCACCAAATGGCACTTGGCAACGACAGCGACGCCGACGATGACAACGACAACGACGACGACGACGACGCCGCCGACAACGACTACGACGACACCGACGACGTCTCCAACGACTTCGACGACGCCGACAACGACGACAACGACACCGATGACGACGACGACGACGCCGACGGCGACGACGACGACGACGATGACAACGACGACGACGATGACGACGACGACAACGACGACACCGACGACGACGACGACGTCAACGACGCCGACGACGACGACGACGACGATGACAACGACGCCGACGATGACGACGCCGACGACGACGACAACGACGACACCGACGACGACGACGACGTCAACGACGCCGACGACGACGACGACGACGACGACGACGACGGCGGCGACGACGACGACGCCGACATCGACGACGACGAAGACGACGACGACGACGCCGACGCCAACGACGACGACGAAGACGACGACGACGCAGCCAACGAAGACGATGACGAGGGAGGAAGGAGGACGACGACGGCGACAACGACGACAATGACGAGGGAGGAGGGAGAACGGCGACGACGCGAACGACGAAGAAGGAGGAAGGACGGCGACGCCGACGACGACAATGACGAGGGAAGAGGGAAGACGACGACGACGACGACGACGACTGCGACGAAATGGGAGGGACGCCGACGAGACGCCGACGACGGACGACGACGACGACGAGGGAGGAGGAAGGACGACCACGGCGACAACGGCGGCGGAAACGACCACGACGCCAAAGAGGACGACGACGACGAACACGAGGAAAGACAGAGGACGACGTATGCGACGACGACGACGACGACGCGGGAGGAGGGAGGACGGCGACGACGACGACGACGACGCAAGAGCGCGCGCGCACGCTTTTGTTGAAAATTCGTGTAGCGAAACGTTGTGTCTTTGTAGGTTTTTTGGACACACGATGTTGAAATCTTTCCGAAGCCGATGGGTTTTGAAGGATTTCGGCATACGCGCGCGACATCGCGCGCGTCTGCACGTCGTCCCATTTGTTGCAGAGGATTCTCGCGACGGCACACGCGCAAGGGCGTTCGACAGATTTCGACATGCGCGCGCGCGAAGCCCGTGTGGTAGCATTTTGTGAAAATCTTGAAAAACCAATGGTTTCCTTAAGATTTCGCAAGAGCTCGCGCGTAAGCTTTCTTAGCAAATCAGAATTGCGAAACCCTGTGCTTTTGTGTGTTTTTTGGAAACTCGATTGCGGAATCCTTCCGACACCGAAAGTTTTTGAAGAATTTAGGCATGCGCGCGCGACGACGCGCGCGTGTGCACTTCGCCAATTTTTTCGCAAAAGATTCGTGAAAAAGTCCACAAAACATGTCACCGCGTATTGTTTTTTACAATGGTAACCTCAGGGGAACCGATACCGGCTCCCCTGGGATAGTGTAAATTCATATTTAGGATGGACATGTGGTCATAATCATACATGATTTACGTACCCGAAAGGGGGGCGGATAACGCCGGGGGGGGGGGTAGAGTGTATTCTCTTTTTTAAAAGGAGAATAATCTGCGTCGCGCAAGTCATATGCATAATTAAGATTCCTCAATTTCATTGCTCGAACAAACATCCCACCCTCCCACCCGCAACTTTTTGGCAGTACACCCAGGGTGCCATGGATGCACTCACGTACCAGAACGTGCTATAACACATCCAAAACGAAGGGCAGTGCCGCGCGGAGACCCTTCTCGTGCAAAGCCGTCGCCACCAGGGCGGGCGATTGAGAGGAAAGGCGGAAAGCGCTCTGGAGGCGTTAGTCATTGAAGGCCAGTTGCAACTGTATTCGAAAAGCTTTACCTCGACATGCTTCAAACGACACTGGTTCCTCGACTGATTTCGACGTGTGCGCGCGGCGCTGCGCACGTGGGGCCCGCATGGTCCTTTTTGGCACCCCTGTCTGGGACAACATATATTGGCGGCGAGCGAGGGGGGGAAATGAGAAGGAGAAGGCCTTCTCAGAAGGCGGCGGGACTTCTCAGAAGCGCTCGCGCCTTCAGAGAAGTATTTTCTGTCTTCAGGGAAGCCTTAGAAAACTTCTCAGAAGGCCGGGGGACTTTCGAACCTTCCGAGAAGGCCTTCTCCTTCTCACTTCCCCCCCTCGCTCGCCGCCGAATATAACTCATGAGCTCAGCCAGTGCGCGACTGTTGTTGGTTGATTTGGGCATGCGGGCGCGGGGGCACGTCCGCTTGTCTGGCAAGCATGGTCTTCGTTGGCACGGATGACAGGACACCAGTGGTTTTCGCAGGAACTTAGGGAGCGAGCTCACAACACATGACACTGTTCCCCACATCCAAAGGATCGGGTTCTTGTTATTACTCCGAACGCGCCAACTCCCTCCCCCACACACACACACATATCTCCTCCTCATGTTATGCTATGCCATAGAATGGTATGGCATATTATGCTATGCCATGTTATGTTTAGTTCGGCGCTATTGCTATATGTTAGGCTATGCCATGTTATGGTAGGTGATGGCATGTTATGATATTGCATGCTATGGTTTATTATGATTGGTCGATGTGTGATATGGTATGTTATGTGATTGCATGCCATGTGGTGTAATGTGGTATATTATATTACCATGCTAGACTATGCTATGTTAGGTTATGGTATGCTATGCGATTGATGATGATGATGGTGGTGATGACGAGGATGATGATGGTGGTGGTGGTGATGGTGATGATGGCGGAAAAACTTCTGAGGATGTCTCAAGCGAGGCGCGGGTTTCAGCACCCCCAAGGGGGAGCCGCCAGGGGGCATATCACCCCTCCGCTCGCGCCAAACATGGCGGGGATGCCTCGAGCGGTTTGCCTGCTTGCCAGCGAGCGCAGCATCCTCCGCTTTCGGAGCAGGTGTTGAGGATGCCACAGGCGAGGCGCAGAGTTTCGCACCCCAGAGCGGGCCAGATTTTGAGAGGATGCCTCGATCGGTCTGCCTGTTCTGGTGGCCAGACGCGTGGGCACGGACCCTCCCCAGGGATGCCAACAGGAGGCTCCGGCAGGCTCGAGAGGAGGCCCCAGGAGGCCCCAGGAGGCAGCAGCAGGAGGCCGCAGGAAGGCTCAAGAGGCCACAGGATGCCCGAAGAGGCTCTAGGAGGTCACAGGAAGCTCCTCCTCCTCCTCCTCCTCCTCCTCCTCCTCCTCCTCATCCCCCTCCTCCTCCTCCTCCTGCTCCTCCTCCTCCGCAGGAGGCTCTGGGATGCTCCAGGCGGCGACAGGAGGCACGAGGAGGCCACGGGAAGCGCCGGAAGGCATCAGGAGGCCCCAGGAGGCCCCAGGAGCAGGAGGCCTCAGAAGGCCACAGGAGTGGCTCCAATCCCATGTGTTTTACGTGTGCTCCTATAGATTGGGCCTCCCCTGGAGCACGAGTGTTTTACGTATGTTCCTATAGATTGGGCCTCCCATGGGGCACGAATCCTTTGTGTTTTACGCGTGTTCCTATAGATTGCCCTTATCCTGTGGCTCCAATCCTTTCCGTAGCCATTTTGGCTCAAGACTCCATGCTTGGGGGGCTGCAAGCCTCCTGGCCACCACGGGATAGCTCTGTTCCCCGAGCTCGACTTCCATCGGCGCGCGCGGCTTCCCTCGTTTTGGCACTTATAACACTGTGGTTGTCTCGGCCATGGCACCTCAGTGGCAGTGCGTTTGTGGAGAGTACCACGCGGCCGACCGCACCCGTTGCACGAAGCCTGGATGCGGCGGCATGCGACCTCGCTTTCCACGTGGAGCTGGGCAGCCCTGGCAGCAACCTTGGCAGCTTCGTCAGCCTCCCACCCGTGGCAAGTGGGCTGACTCGCCGCCGAGCAACCAGTGGGGTCACAACGGCAAGCTCTTCAAGGGCAAGGGTGCTGGTGGCGACAAGGGCTCCACGGGCACCACCCTCAGCGCGGAGCAGGTCAAGGTTTGGGCCACGTTCGGGCAGGAGACGTGGGAAGCGACTAAGCTCACCCTCACGCAGTCCTCTCGTGGGAAGGTTGAGGCTGCTCGTCGCGCTCATTCTCTCGGTCTGGTGGGGAGGTCGGCACCTCAGAAGGTGGACGGACTTGCTCGCCAGCTCGCGGATGCCCAAGATCGGCTTCAGCGCGATTCGGAGGTGGCTCGCAAGGCGCTGGAGCAGGTGCACACGACGAAGGTGGTCATCGCGCAGCTGCAGCAGGAGCTCGCGGAGGCCAAGCGAGAGGCGGCCGCGCTCTACGGCGGAGGCATCAGCCCTGACGCGATCAAGGAGAAGCTCGGCTCGCTCAACACCGACGGTGTCTCTGGCCAGGACCTCCTCGAGCAGCTCTCCAAGATGGTCAACGAGCTCGCCGAGGAAGCGAAGGCAGCTCGCCCGCAGGGCGGGGCTCCCGCCGCTGCAGGCGGCGCCGCGCCCGCCCCCGAGCCAGCCGCCGCCCAGCCTGGCGGAGGTGAGGCCGCAGCGGCGCCCGCAGCAGGCGCGGCGCCAGCAGGGGACGGTGCGGGCTTCGACGCTTTCCTGGGCGGGGAGGATCCTGGTGGGCTTCTTGGCAGCTGCGGCGATGACGACGAGCAGCGCAAGAGGATCCGCGATGCCCTGGATGTCCTGCGGTCCGCCAAGAAACCGCGGACCTCAGGGTAGTCACCCTCGCGGGCGCTGGTGGACAGCTCTCTCCATCAACGTCAACGCGTACAGCAGGTTCGAGAGCATTCTTGGCTACGAGAGTCTCAGGAGTTGCGACCTCGTCGCGGTCCAGGAGACGCACTTGTCTCAGGAGCGGTGCTGTGAGGTCACCGACAAGCTGCAGGGACCGGGTTGGCATGCGGTTGCCACGCCAGCTACAAACGTCTCTGTTGGGCATGCTGGTCACGGTGGACTCTTGCAGCTGGCGCCCAGGTCCTCGGGCCTAGGCGAGTTCGAGGCTGGGCAGCCGACGGTGCTCACGCCAGGTCGCGCGGCTGTCGCGCATGTAGCAGGCCCCTTCCCTGGGGGGCTGGCTTGGATCAACGTCTACTTGAAGGTTGGCGAAGGCCTCTCGGCTTTCAACCTTGGCATCCTGGACGGCATCGCGATGGCGATTCGCGCCATTGGCAAACCCTTCGTGATCGCGGGGGACTTCAACATGGAGCCCCACGAGCTCCAGTGCTCGGGCTTTCTCGAGCGCGTCGGAGGCAAGGTGGTCTCGCCAGCGGACGGCACCATTCGGCCATCGGGCAAGGTGATAGACTACTTCGTCATCTCTCACGTGATCTCGGACCCGCATGCGGAGATCAAGCTTGGGTGGGATCTCTCTCCTCACTTCCCCGTCGAGCTCAGGTTCAACGCCAGCTCGGTCAACAGGTACATGCAGGTCATGAAGGGCCCCAAGAAGCTCCCATACCCTCTACCCAAGGCGTGCTGTACCGAGGACCACTCCCAGATGTGGACGGAGGTGCGCGGCCGCATGGCGGCTGCTTCTTCGCTGGACAACATGTGGCAGACCTTCATCCACAGCGCCGAGTGGTACTTGCTGGACGCCATCGGCCTAAAGCACGCTTATCACGAGTTTGCTGGACGTGAACGGCGGCCCAGGCTGGCCGTAGTCAAGGTGCTCAAGCCGTCGGCGCCCAGGTTGCCGAGGATGACCGCCACCACCTCCTGGAGCAAGAGCGTGGCTATCGCGCTCAAGGACGCTGCGCAGATCGACCTCGAGCTGAAGAGGCATGGGGCGCTGAGGGCGCTCGATCGTTTGTGCAGTGCTCAACCCGATTTTCGGGCCGACTCCAGGCAGGAGACGGCGCAGGCTCACATTACCTTGCTGGGCTTCGCGCAGGCGGCGCAGGTCATGGATCTGCCCCAGCTGCAGGTTGCGAGCTTCATCGCCACCACCATGGCAGACAAGCTTGTGCAGCGGGACGTAGACAAGGCGAAGGCTGGATGCGCAAACTGGATCGCCGAGAACCACGCTAGAGGGACGGGGGCCCTCCACTCCTGGACCAAACCTCCGCAGGGTTGGCAAGCGAGGCCCTCTGGAGCCCCAGGGAGCGAGCCTAGGACGCTCTCTCAGACGGTCCAAGCCCTGGTGAAGGAGTGGTCAGGATACTGGGGAGTGGGGCCCCCCACGCCGCTGGGGGGCGAGCTCGCGAAGGCGCCGCTCGAGTGGCCAGCTGATCTTGGCGAGCGCCCTGCCAGGCCGTCGGTGAGCGAGATCAGGGCGGTCATCGCCACCTTCAGGGACTCCAGCGGCTCGTCTTTCGACGCGCTGCGCCCGCACGAGCTGGGCGTGCTCGACGACGCTGGCATCGAGGCGCTCATCGACTTGCTGGTCGCCATCGGGCTGCAGTGCGACTGGCCCTCCTTCGTCACCAAGCTGGCCTTCATCCCCAAGTCGGATGGGGGCCTCCGACCAATCGCGCTGCTGGGCGCGGTGGTCCGCATCCACGGCAGGCTCCGCAGGAACATCGCGAAGGCCTGGGAGGCGTCGCACGACAGGGACTACTGGTGGGCCAGCTCGGGCAAGAGCTGCGACAGGGCAGTGTGGCAGCAGATGGCTCGAGCAGAATGGGTCCAGATGATGGGCGAGCTGAACAGGGGCCAGGACTGGGCCTCGGCGTCGATCATGATGGACTTGTGGAAGGCTTTCGAGCAGATCCTGCACGGCAACCTGGTGCAGGCGTGTGTCCAGCACAACTTTCCACTGTGGCTGGCCAAGCTGCAGGTCTCACTCTACCGTCTCCCTAGGGTTATCAGCCTGGAGACGTGCTGCTCTGACGAGCTCACGGTTATGCAGACGGTGCTGGCTGGGGATGCTTTCGCCACTACCTTCATGAAGGTCATGCTCCTCTCGCCCCTCGACGAGATGAAGATCGCCTGCCCGACGGTGGTCCCCGCTGTCGTGGTCGACGACGTCGTGCTGCAGCGCTGGGGGGGAGTGAAGCGCGTCGCCAAGGACCTTACCATGGCCGCCAAGGCGGTGGTAAAGGGGTTGGCGAAGGTTCACCTGTCCGTTGCCGTCAAGAAGTCGCGCGTGCTGGCCGGCAGCAAGGGCCTGAGGGCCACTCTTCAGAAGCACCTGGGCTCGACCACGGGCGCGATCAGTGTCAGGGAGGTGCGCAACCTCGGCATCGACTACACGGAGGGCGGCAGGCGGTCTAGCGTAGTCAGGCGGCACCGCATTGCTCAGAATCGTCTTCGCCTTCCTCGAATCCGACGGCTGCTGGGCCTTCGTCGAGGCAGAGCCGCAGCGGCTAAGATTGTCTCGACAGGCTTGGCTCCCAGCCTTTTCTATGGCATCAACTGTACGGGGCTCAACAACACGGAGTTGCAGCAGGCGCGCAGCATTGTGCGGCATGCTATCGAGCCGAAGCCCCATGGGAAGTCGCTCACGGCGTGTTTGCTGGTGGGGGGCTCTCCCACCATCGACCCCCTCTTCGAGGCGACGCTGGCACCCTGCTTCACGCTGGCGCGCGCTGTGTGGGAGAAGTGGTTGCCGCTCGCGCAGCTCAGGCCGGCCTTCGAGTGGGCTGCGAGCTCGGCCACCTGCTGGGCTGATGTGCGTGGGCCGCTTGGTGCTGTGGTCATGTCGCTTAGGAGGATCGGCTACGACCCCAAGGCGCTGGACTGCATTGTCAGGCCGAACGGCACGATCATCAACCTGCTGGAGGTTTCCCCCTGGTACGCCAAGCAGTGCATCACGCTAGATGTGAAGTCGTGGCAGATGAAGCTCCTGGCCGACGGCACTCACGATGACGTTCGCAGTGGCATCTTTGTTTCGCAGTTGCGGCGATGGTTCGCCAAGGGCGTGGGGAGCTCCAACCTGGCCAAAGACTGGGAGCCGCTCAACAGCAGCCAGCGAGGGTACGCGCGCTCGGTCTTCGTCCTTGGGCAGTGGGCAAACAGCAGGCGGTACCACGGTGCCCCGCGGTTCTCTCACACGCCGTGCTGCCAGTTGCATCCTGAGCAGCCTGGCACCCTCTGGCACAGGCACACCGCCTGCCAGGACAGCTGGCCGAGCCTGGCGCTCCCAGCCGAGATCAGCAAACTCGTTCCCTTCAGCACCAGCGTGACCATCACCACGCTCCTCGAGAGGCTGGTCCTCCCCGAGCCTCTCCACACGTGGCGCCCGCCAGGCGACGACCTCCTCGCGCACGTGCAGTGGCTCAAGGGCGGAGACGGCTTCCCGTTCTCCAACACCACGGTCTACTCCGACGGCGCTGTCTACGAGGCTGGGATCTCGCTGGCGGTGGGGGCCTGCGGCATGGTGCAGCTGCCCGACGGCGGCGACGACTGGGATCCTGGGCCCGAGTCGGCCGTCAAGGCCCTGGGCACGCCTTTGCCTGGGCCTTTGCAGTCCATTGACGGGGCCGAGCTCCTGGGATGCCTGGTGCTTCTCCGCCACAGCCTGCCTCCGATCACAACGGCCTTCGACGCCTCGTACGTCACCAACGGCCTGACGGTGAGGGGCGAGGCCGGCACCACCAAGGCGACCTCTGCCTGGGGGTGTGTATGGCGGCGCGTCTGGGCGGCACTGGACGACTTCGGTGGCATTGGGCCCCAGGGGCTCACGATTCAGAAGGTGAAGGCGCACGCCACGGTGGCCATGGTCCAGAACGGGGACATCACTGCCCGCGACAGGCGAGGCAACTGGGAGGCCGATCGTGCGGCGAAGGTGGTTGCAGCCGCAGTGAGGGCGCCGCTCGAGCTTCGCGAAGCCTGGCAGCGGCGGTCGCTCACTCTCGACGGCGTCGTGCACTGGGTCGCGCGCGCGGGGTGCGAGGCAGCTGGACATCGACCCGAACTGCAAGCCGATTCACAAGGGGCCGCCTCTCAGCATCACCAGGCACGATGTGATCAAGGTGGCTGGGGGCGGAGTCCATTGCAGGGCCTGCCTCACGACGGCCTACACCGACCTCAGCATCAAGCGGCTGCTCAAGGATCCGTGTGTGGGCAAGCCGTTTGCGCCCGTGGCTAGCGGCGCGAGGCGCAAGCCTGCCGCGTCGGCGTTGGCTTCTGCGGGCGCTGTGGCTGTGGCGCTGGCGGCGGCTCGCAGGCTCGAGCAGGAGGCTCAGAGCGAACAGGACGACGAGCTCGCGGCGGTCCCCGAGCCCGAGCCCCAGCCAGCTGCGCCGAGCCCCGTCGGCGCCGCGCGTGAGCCACCAGCTGTGGGTACGCGGGCGCTGCGACGCCCTGAGGCGGAGGCGGCAGGCGGTGGCAGCAGCAGCAGCAGCAGCGGCCAGGACCCTTCGCCTGGTGCTGCCCTCCTGCGCGCGGTGGCCGCCGCCCGTGCTGCGCGCGAGGCTCAGGCCGCGGCGGCAGCGGCTCCCGCCGACGGCCAGGCGGGCGCAGGCGCCGAGGCCGCCCAGGACGCCATGCAGGTGGACGAGCCTGGGGGGTCAGGCACCCAGGAGGCTGATGGGGCGGGCCACGCGCTGCTCAGCATCAACGGCTTCAGGGTCTGCACGCGGTGCAAGGCCTACGCGAAGGAGGTCAACGGCAAGCACAGGACGCTCGGCAAGACGTGCGTCGCGGCCTCAGGCAACGCGCTACGCTTGCGCAACCTGAAGGTCGCCAACATCAGGGCAGGCTTGGACCCGAAGACGGGCAAGCGCCTGAGTGGATGAGTTGGGGAGCGCCTTCGGTGGTCTGGGCCTTTTCAGGCTCGGCACGGGGTGGATGGTGGCTCGCGTGGCCGCCTCACCTGACGGCGCACACCCCAGAGGCGTGGCAAGTGCGCGGCAACGATGAGGCCGCTGTTTGCGGAGCCTCTTGGGCCGCATTTTGGGGCTGTCGCCTCCTTGCCCGCCTGGATCGGCTCGTGCTGCGCGAGCCGCTCTGGTCATTAAAAAAAAAGTGGCTCCAATCCGAGGTGTTTTACGTCTGTTCCTATAGATTGGGCCTCTCCTGAGGCACGAATCCCCACCAGGAGGCTCGAGGAGTCTCCAGGAGGCCCCAGGAGGTCACACGAGGCCCCAGGAGCCTTCAGGAGGCCACAGAAAGCCGAGGTCGCAGGAGGCTCAAGAGGCTCCAGGAGGCCCCAGGAAGCCCCGGGAGATTTCAGGAGGCCCCAGGAGGCCCCAGGCGCATGCGCAGAGACGGACTCGCACTACTGAGACTCATTTGCACTCCAACTCGTTCACAGTTAGATTCACTCCTAGACCGTCAAAACTCAAGCCCGTTTATACTCGAAAGCTCTTGCGCCTACGCACTCACGGCGGACAGGTCCGTGCTAATAGATGCACATATGGGGAGCTTCACGCAGTCAACAATGTATTGATGAGCAAATCTTGTTGTGCTTATCCCCGCCATCCTGTAGTGTTGGGTCCTCGTTTTCAAGAGACAGCGCCCCGCGTTGCTCACATCCCGCCCTGCCCTCCCTCTGCCCCTCCCTCCTTCCATCCCAGCATCTGCCGTCCGCATGTCAACCACTTCGGCGCACCTCTCACGCGTTTTGTGACCCCTTAGGGGGCTCCACCGAAGGCCTCAGCGGCGACGTTCGCATGTGGGCGTCACGCACGTTTCGGGACAACACTCACACTTTTCGTGGCCCCATAGTGGGCTCCCGCTGAGGCCCCAGTGGCGACGTTCGCATATGGTCGTCACGCTTGTTTCGGCACACACACACACACACCTCACGCGTTTCGTGGCCCCACAGGGAGATTCACCTGAAGCCCCAATGACGACATTCGCATGTGGGCGTCACGTCCGTTCCGGCACACCCCTCGCGCGTCTTGTGACCCGACATGGAGTTCCACCTGATGCCCCAGCGGTGTGGGCGCCACGCCCGTTTCGGCACACCCCTCACACGCTTCGTGGGCCCACAGGGCGCTCAACTCAACATCCCAATCGCGACACTCGCACGTGGGCGCCGAGTCCGTTTCGGCACACCACTCACACGCTTCGCGGGCCCATGGGAAGCTCAACCTGAGGCCCCAGTGGCGACGTTCGCACGTGGGCGTTACGCCCGTTGCGGCACACCCCTGACGCGCTTCGCGGCCCCACAGGGGGCTCCACAGAGGGCCCCAATTGCCACGTTCGCATGCGGGCGTCACGCTCGTTTCGGCACAATTCTTGCGCGCGTCGTGGTTCCACAGGGGGCCCCCAGTGGCACAGTGCGCACGCGGCTCTCCCTGTTTCGGCACGCCCCTCACGCGATTCGCGGCCTCCATAATGAGTTCCGTCGACGGCCCTACTGGCACGGTCCGCATGAGGCCCCCATCCCCCCGCCCCCATTTCGGTATGCTCCTCGCGCGCTTCGTGCCCCCACGGGGAAATCCACCGAAGACAATACTCGCAACTGCGGTACTGACAACTGCATATGGTTAGGTCCTTCGCTAGGATACTTTTCTTGTTTTTTGTTTTTTTTGTTTTTCTAAAGCTCTGTCCTGTGGTGTTGGGTCCTCGTTTTGAATCCGCAGCGATCCGCGTCCTTTCCAGGTCCTCCAAGTGCTCCTCCCTCCTGCCTCTGCCCTGGCACACACCCCTGCCCCGCTCTTCAAGCCCCAGACGGAGCCCCACAGAAAGCCAACATGAAAAAGTCTACATGCAATCGGGGGCTCATTTCGCTGGCCTTTGCCACGCTTTTCACGCCCCATCCAGAGTCCCGCAGAAGGCCAACATGAGAAGGTCCGCATGCAGTCGTGGGCCCATTTCGCTGGCCCCTGCAGCGCTCTTCGGAACCCATATGGAGCTCCAGAGGAGGCCAACAGTAAAGAGTCCGCATGGAGTCGTGGGCTCATTTCGCTGGCCCTTGCCAGGCTTTTCAAGCCCCATATGGAGCTCCGCAGAAGGCCAGCACCAAGAAATCCGCACGCAGTTGTTGGCTCATTTCGCTGGCCCCTGCCACGTTTTGAACATCCGCATGGGGTCGTGGCCTCCTTTCGCTGGCCCCTGCCGGGCTGTTCAGACCCCACAAGCAGCTCCACAGAAAGCCGACATAAACCGGTCCGCATGCAATCACTGACTCGTTTCACTTGCCCCTGCAACGCTTTTCGCCCCCCATGAGAGCTCCACAGAGGGCCGAACTCGAAACGTCCGCATGCAGTCGTGGGCTCATTTCGATGGCCCCTGCCACACTTTTCAAGCCCCATAAGAGCTCCGCAGAAGGCCGACATGACAGAGTCCGCATGAAGTTGTGAAGTCACGTCGCTCGCCCCTGCCATGCTTGTCAAGGCCCATAGGAGCTCTTCACATACCGAACAGACAAAAACGCATGCAATCATGGGCTCAATTCATCATTTCGCTCACCCTGACCGCGCTAATCCCGCTGGCTCCTAACACGTTGTTCAGGCCTCATAAGGAGATCCAAAAGAGGCCCGAATGACAAAGCTCATATGCCTGACCACGCCCATTTGCGATCGCCCCTGTCATGTTTTTTAGGTCCTGCCCTCTGTCTCCAAATCGGCACACCCTTCACACGTGTCGTGCCCTACAATGATCTCCCCTTCCTTCGGCCCACCTGCCCTGCGGCATGCGCAACTGCATCTGGTTGAATCGTTTCGCGGCCCTCGTCGGGAATTCCACCGACTGCCTCAATGGCATGGTCCGCGTGAGCCCCCCCCAATTTCGGCATGCTCCTCGCGTAATTCGTGCCCCCACTGGGAAGCCCAACGAAGACCAGACTCACAGCTGCGTTTGTCACAACTGCATTTGGTTGGGTCCTCTTCCACGATTTTGAATGCTTTTGAAATGCTCTATCCTCAAATACTTGGACCATCCTATGCTTGATAATTATTTAGGTCTGCGCCGGCGCGGGGGCGCAAGCGTGAGGCCACTGTCAAGGTTTATTTCCAACCGCGCTTGTCGGATCAACGCGAGCGCTCCCAATTGTATGTTTTGTCGGGGAAGATAAGGGGGAATCGAAACTGTTTGACTAGGGCGGCATGCTGTCACATGTAGGATGAACGATCGTGCAAGGAACTTACGAAAACCATATCCTGACAGGGGCTGTTAAATCCAACCCCATTCTGGTCCCGGCATGGTGGTGAAACCTGACATCCTCACATGGTGGTGAAATCTGACCTCTTCAGGAACTGAATCTACATGGTGCAGGGTTTGGGCTGCGAGCTCTGTGACGCAATGTGCTTGGCGCGGGTACTTTGGCAATCTTGCGAACGTGCGCTCCAATGTTCGAGCAAATGTCCCAACCACCCGCAACGTGTTGGCGAAACCCAAGTGGCGAAAGACGCGGAAACACATCGCATGTAGATCCCTGGCCCGGGTACGTAGTGATGGCGGTGGTTCATGGTGGCGCTCATGGCGGGGGCGAGGACAACGCTGGTGACGAAGACCATGATGATGTTGATGACGACGGTGTGGACAATGACGGCCACGATGGTGATGGTGGTTATTGTGGGGGCAACTGAAGACGGCGGCGATGGTGATGACGATGGTGCGGGTGAAGTGGTGGGGGAGTGCACGCGAGCAGAATGTCAAAACCTCTGACGCACTGGTGCTTGACATGCCATTGCGTCCTCACATGGAGCACCCTTGTGTTAGAAAATGCTGGGGGCACCATGTTTGCCAGCGAGGCTTCCAAACAATGACATGTTGCACTGCAGATGAATCAGCTATGTAATGTGATGCATGCGGTGTGGTCTATGTGATGTGGGCTGTAAGCTGTGCCGTGTAAGTTATGTGCCGCAAGCTATGTGGCTCAGCTAAGTTGTACATGGGAACAATGAATTGTCAACCCCTTTGCCCGCGCAAACATCCCACCCTCCCACCCGCAATTTGGTTTGCAAGGCCCATGCGGCGTCTATTGCGTTGACTGCTTGGCCATGGCCTGCAGCCGCGCTGGCGCGCGCAAACTCGTGCGCAGAGCGGCCAACTGGCTTGGCCCTACCGACGCGGCCGCGATGGCGCTTACCGATGGCAACGCCCCACCACGTGTCACAAGCCGCGCTGGCGCGCGGACGCTTCAATGCAGGTCGGTTGCTCGGGCGGGCGCGGTATCGCGATGAGGTCGGCAATGGCGTCAACGATGATGATAGTAGCGAAGGTGGTAGCGAGGACGGCGATATGACGACGGTAAGGCGCCGATGCTAGTAACGCCGAGGGCCGAGGACGATGACACCGTCCCTGTATCGATGATGAGGGTGTTTAAGTGATGGTGGCGGCGATGGAGGCAATTGCGGATGACGATGGCGTGATGCGGCTGCGCTGATGGGGGTGGCGGTGAAGAAGTGCGCGCGCGGAAAATCCAAGAACCCTGGCACACTTTCTGTTGACAGACGTTCGGTTTTGCATATATTGTTTGAAGAGCTCTATTGTGCCTTGCTTCGAACACCAAGGGTTTAGGACGGATTTCGACAAGCTCGCGTGGCGGCGCGCGCGTGTCGCCCGCATGATACTACTTGACAAAGATTCGCGCACTGGGCGCATGCTGGGCCAACGCGGATGCACGGCGTGGTGAGATGAGAGTGCAGTTTCCGGGCGTAATTGCAAACATCAAATTGTTGTCCTACGACTTCAGCAAGTGCGGGGGGAAAATGTGTAACATTCGTGGTGGAGCACCTAAGGGCGCTTTAGAATTTCATGTCGAAGCCCTTGTGCGCGCGCTTGGATGTTGTATGATTTTTCGCTATGAATTCACGGCACGTTATCCTTTTCTATAAACGAGCATGCGAACATATTAGTACTCGACGAGGATGACGGAAGGTGTATAATGGAACTCCAGCTGATGATATGAATTCAAATGCAAAGTGAATGATGATGTATGACCACATTCAATTCGCAATGTCCCATGGGGTAATCCCGAGTGGTGGTGGTGGTGGTGGTAGGGTCATTTATTTTTCCTCTTTGTGGAAAGGAAGATCTATGTGGTGCGAGCTATGTGGTGTACGTGTGAGCTACCTGGTGTAAGCTATGTGTTCCAATCTATGTGGTGTGGGGTATGTAGTTCGCATGTGCCCCCGCGAGGCTTCCACGGACGGCGACGCGGCGAAACCTCGCCAAACCCACCCAGCGTACGAGGCGGCCACGAGGCGGCCACGGGCGGCATCGTGGCGAAACCTCGCCAGACACTCTGAGCCCACGAGGCGGTCACGGGCGGCCACGTGGCGAAACCTCGCGGGACCCACCCAGCACACGAGGCGGCCACGAGGCGGCCACGGGCTGCATCGTGGCGAAATCTCACAGGACCCACCCAACGCACGAGGCGGCTTCGAAACGGCCACGGGCTTCAAGGTGGAACAACCTCGCTGGACCCGTCCAACTCCTCAGGGACAAGACTACGAGCCCCTTGAGTACAAGCACCGTGTTTTTGGGGGAACATGGTCTTGAGACGACTTCGTGCATTGTGCGACACGGTCTTGTCTCGAGCATTTGTGCAACGTGCGCACGGCGCGGGTAAGCGCGCGGCATGGGGTGCTCACCACATGTCCCTAGCCCCCCCAGAGAGTATATCATTACAGTGCACTTGCTCTGTGGCGGCGCCGCTCCGCACGTACTGAAAAGATGCATCAATTCAACATGGATAGAACACTCGCTGATCCCTTGTCTTAGTGGGCCCTGGAAACAACAATGCCGTTTTTGTTACCGGTTCCGTTTTGCCGTTTTTTTGCCAGTTCCGACGCCGTTTTTTACCGATTCCGTCGCCGTATGTTCACCGGTCCCGGCTCCGGTTCCAATCCTGGAGTTGTTTTTTCTTTTGCCGTTCCCGGCCGTCGTGTTTTTTTTGCCGTTTCCATGTTCAAGAGGCACTTTTTTTTGGAAACGGTGCAAAAACGGCTCTGTCGTGTCCGGGGCCCACTACAGTGGGGGCCCGACCACAAGAAATTTTCCCCAGAAAACTAATCCTGAGACCCCAGGGCGTCCGATGATTTGCGGCATGAGAACGTCACGCCTTGCATCGCGAACTCGCCGAAACCCAAGAAACCCAGGGCACCCTGGAGGCAAGCAGGGTGCTTCTTGGCATGGGCCCCCACTGTAAGTCCCTTGTCGCTCCAAATTTCGAGGATTTCGACGTGCCCGCGCGGAGAGAGGTGCGCATGTTTGAGCAGGGACCGACCGTCCCGGCATTCCTATAGTCCTACCACGAAATGTTCTTAGAACCCAGAAATGTTCTAAGAACAAAAACAATGTTCTTAGAACATAAACCCGGTGTGTTAAAACAAAGCAATATCAACCAGAAATGTTCGAAGAACATTTCGTGGAAACCAGAAAAGGTTCTTGGAACATTGTTTGGTAAGGCTATAGGCGAGCCCGGTCGCTTCGCCACTGCTTGACATGTGGCCCGCATGTGTCGTCCGCGGGCAGAGCCGGCGGGTGCGCCACGATGGTCGGGTGCTTCCGGCGCGTGCGGGCAGGCGGCCCCGAGAGCTCGCCATCGACACACACACACACACCGGCCAAACACCTAACACCTAATGGCTTCCTTGCGCTTCCAGCGGGCGCGAGCGCACAGGAGCCTTGCCACTCCCTGCTGGAGAAGCAGTGGCTTCTGAAATAATACTCTGGAACACTAAATGATTCTGACTGTTTAGGCAGCCGCGTGCTTCTGAATGATTTTGACAGGCGCGGGCGCGCGGTGGCGTGCATATATGGCCCATATTGTATTACCTGATAAAAAAAGGGTCCATGCACAACGCACTTGTCAGATCAACGCGTGCACCGATGACGGGGGGAGGTTGATACCAACTTGTTTGGGGTTGTGTTATTTGAAATGTACTGTGGGCGGTCGGGTATGACAAAAGGCGGGGAGAATAACCATCGGAGGACGTCCAACAAGCCCGGCCTCGGCATGCGGGTAGAGTGGTAGAGTATAGCTGTTATGAGGAAATGGACTTGCCTGTTTGATCCACGCCTTATCACGTGCAATGCTTGAACATGAACCTCACCCGCCCACCCACAGCTTCGCGGCACAACTCAAGACACCGTGAGTGAAGTTACCAATCGGAACTTGTTCGCACATCTCGACAGGCGCAATGGTTCGCGGATCCTTTTCATGCCGATTCATGGCTAGGGCGGGCGAGTGATAATGACGACGACAGCGGCGACGACGATAATGGCGAAGGCGGCGAGGGCAACATCAACGATGATGACGAAAACGATTCTGATGACGACGGTGGTGATACTGACCATGGTACGGTGATGGGGGTGATGGTGATGACGGTAACGGTGGTAATGATGAGGCTGGCGACGATGGTGGCGGTGGTGTGAAGATAATGAGGAAGTGCGCGCGCACTGAAAAATACAGAATCGTCATCGCTGTGAAGCGAATATTTGGTGTGTGTTTGCTTGACCAAGCATACATTGAAGAGCAATAACAAGTAACGAAAACAAGGGTACCGAATGAATCGACATGCGCGCGCAGGGACCCGCGCGTGCCCGCGTGGACATATTTTGCAAGGGTTGTTGCAAACCGCGGTTGTTCGATCAACGCGCGTGCAACCGACGGCACCATTTGACAGGAGCGATGGTCAGCACAGGCCGGCCAGGGAAGGAGACCAAACAGCCCGGGGAATGCAGGAAAGACGCAAGACCGAACAACCCGCGGGATGACATAAGGAAACAAGACAAGGCACACCCGGGAAAGGCCACGGTAAGGAAGCACGACCACACAACACTGGGGAAGGCCACGGGAAGGAAACAAGACAACGCAACCCAGAGGAGCGCCACAATAACGAAAGAAGACCAAGCAGCCCCGAGGAACGCAACAAGAAGGGATCAGAGCCCAACCTCCCCGAGGAAGGCGGGCCAAGCCCAGGCTCGGCCTGGCCACCAGCGGGCTCTTCTGGAACAGCCAGAGGTGGCAAAACGTGATTTGGGGAGCAACTCCGCGCGTGGATGGGATCCGTTTGCCGGCGGCGAGCGAGGGGGGGAAGTGAGAAGGAGAAGGCCTTCTCAGAAGGCCGGCGGGATTTCTCAAGAGCCCTCGCGCCTTCTGATAATTTTCTCGTCTTCGGGGAAGGGTTGGACAACTTCTCAGAAGGCCGGGGGAGTTCCGAATCTTCTGACAAGGCCTTCTCCGTCTCACTTCCCCCCCCTCGCTCGCCGCCGAGTGAACTCCAGCCCCTGGCAGGGGGGCAGACACTTTGTACGCGCTAGGAACAAAATAACGGTGTCTGGCCATCGCTCGGACGTCCATTCCCTGTGTTTTTTTCTGTTTCGTGCGTGGCTTTTTCGCCAAATGATCAAGGATACTCCTCGATGGTCCTCGCCGAAGGGAAAATGCACACGTCCGAGCGATGCCCAGGCAAACGCACGGGGCGGGCACGAGGAGGGCACGGGGCAGAGACATAGAACCAGGCGCCAATGACCTGGATAAGCAGGTGACAGCCCTGGGTGCAAGCACTGATCGGGAAAGAAATCTTGCTAGGCATCCCGGGGCACATGTTCCGTCGACTTGTGGAGGCTCGTAAGATGCCCCAGCGTTTCGGGAGCTCCCCAGGCCGCCACGGAATCCGGCGCTTCTGCGGGGCACCCGCTGACAGGCTGTTTCTCTTTTTGACTCGATGTGCCGACTGTGTACGCCCGCGCCGATCCTGGCCAGGCCCTTGCTGGGCCGAGGACTGGCCCGACCAGGATCGGCGATGGTGTGCAGTCGACCTCGCCCCGCCGTCCTGCCGGAGCCCGCGGACGCGCCTGCGCCCCCGGGCCTCTGCGTCCACGTGGGGGTCCGTGCGCCGAGCTGCGACGGTTGGGCGAACTGCTGGCTCAGAGCCTGCCTGTGCTGCGCCAGGGCCGCCTTGTACTGCGCGAGGAGGGTGCCCATGTGCCGCGACTGCTGCTCGAAGGTGAGCTCCAGATTGTCGAGGTGTTCCCCCAGTGAGTCCAGCGTCGCGGGCCACGAATCCCTGGCAAAGGATGGAGGCGAAGTGAAAGGCGAAGTGATGTTGCTGTTGCCAGGCATGTCGAAAGACGCCCTTCAAAACTGCGCCCCGCGGCCACCGCGAATGTGAAGAGGCCTCCTGGATGGGGTCGGAGTAGATGGGGTCGGAGGATCGCGCTGCATCACCGATACATCGGGGATACATCGCCGATGCATCGGCGACATCGGCGATGCATGGGCGACGCCAGCGTGGAGGAAATCGGGCTCCACATCGAGCCGCATTGCCGATGCATCGCGACACGGCGCGAACCCCCGACCCCGTCTGCTCGGACCCCATCTAGGGGGCCTAGAATGTGGCCGCGCCGCTTATACGTCTGAGACCTAGGCGTGACTTTGGAGCCAGAGCATGCCGGCGGCGGAGGACGAGGGTGAGCACGAGAGGCAGGAGAACGCGGAGGAACAGAGGAACGATGAAGAGGAGGGAGATGTTGAGCAGGGACCGGCAGTCCCGGCATTCCTGTAGGCCTACCACGAAATTCTCTTAGAACCCAGAAATCTTCTAATAACAGCAACGCTGTGCTTAGAACATAATCCCGACGTGTTAACACAAGTCGGTCTCGGCCAGACATGTTCTAAGAGCATTTCGTGCAGAGCACGGAAGGGTTCTCAGAAAATGCTGTGGTGGGCCTATGGGCGAGCCAGGACGCTTCGCCACTGCTTGAAGATGATATAGGGCAATTTTGATACATAGGATTCTTAAACATATCTGAGTTTAATACATGATTACTTTATGAATAAATTCGTGCATGAACTCATCGTTGTTTTTATTACTAAATCCCTGCATTTCTACTACATGATCCGCACGCGGA
>CAUYUJ010017990.1:214525-218170 GCA_963575745.1 Prorocentrum cordatum | reverse complement strand
CGTCAGCCTGGGGGTCAACAACGCTCTATCTGGGTGGGGGGGCCAGGGCCCCCCATGCACAAAGGACACCATCGGGACACCGTCGTGACGGGACACCAAATCGACGCCCCCAGGACCCTGCACCCCGCCGGCCAGGACCCCGCACCCCAGGACCCCGCATCCCAAGACGCCTCCCAAAGAGGCGTCTAGTCCACGACGCAGTTGGTCCTTTTCAACATGTGAATTTCGCCCTTGCAGCGGGAGCACTTGGTTTACAAAATCTCAAGAACTTCAATGATGGAAGGAAGGTCGTTTTGAATAGAGCCGCGCACATACGCCTCAAAGTTTACAGCATATTCAAGGTGATAGGGCATGTCCTTTCACAATGTGGCTCTCGCCTTCGCTCTGCGCACGTTCGTCCTAAAACTTTGCAGCAGTTTCAAGGGTGGAGGAGGGTTTTTGGAATTGACCTTTCGCTGGAACGCAGCGCACAGTCGTTTTAAATGTGTGCACCAGTTTCACGGATGGAAGGCGGTTCATTTTCAAAATGGCCTGTAACATTATCACCACACGCACTCGTTTTCAAAATTCGCATCCGTTTTGTGGATGAGGGGTCGAAGTGGGTCCCTAGTCATAGCGCAGCGCGCATTCCTTTAATTACCCTGTGACGTACCCAACCCTTCCTATACATGTGGCGATGATAATCAGGACCACTCAATGCTGACTGGCATTCTGGAGGACCCGCAGTGCGCAAGAAGAGCACCCAGCAGTGATTTCAGAACAGCGCAGCAAGAATAGGAACGGCAAATATACAACATGGAAACACAGGGGCGTTGAGAGAAACGCGTATGACGTACCTCCGCTGGGCCTCCCAGGAGCCGCTGGGCCTCCCAGGAGCCCACGAAAGTGGCGACAGTTGCGCAGATCGCAGCCCCCAGGGCACCGCGAGGTCCCGAGGTGATCCGCGTGGGACCCACCTCCGCTGGGCCTCCCAGGAGCCCACGAAAGTGGCGACAATTGCGCAGATCGCAGCCCCCAAGGCACCGCGAGGTCCCGAGGTGATCCGCGTGGGACGTACCTCCGCTGGGCCTCCCAGGAGCCCACGAAAGTGGCGACGGTTGCGCAGATCGCAGCCCCCAAGGCACCGCGAGGTCCCGAGGTGATCCGCGTGGGACCCACCTCCGCTGGGCCTCCCAGGAGCCCACGAAAGTGGCGACAATTGCGCAGATCGCAGCCCCCAGGGCACCGCGAGGTCCCGAGGTGATCCGCGTGGGACGTACCTCCGCTGGGCGGGGGAGGAGAAGAAGGAGGCCGGGGCGACCACGCTGCTCTATTCAAAACGAGTACCCAACCATAGGAGGGTTGGGGCAAAGCTTACAACATGCAACAGGATGGAGGACGGCTCCTTTTCACAATGAGTCTATCGCTTGATGCTTCCTTGGTTGAACAATGCTTCGAAGCTTCAAAACTTGTAGTGCTACATGGGTCGAGGGCGGCTCCTTCTCTAAATGAAGCTCCCGCCTGAGACTCGCAGCTCATGGCCACACATGTAAACTTGCGAACTATTACGCGGACGGGCAGGCGGTCGGTTTTCGAAAGGGTGGTGTCCCTGGACACCTCGTCGAACTGTATGATCATAATTCATCACACTTCTGATTCAGAGCTGGACGGATGCAAAAAATGAGGCCCTCGCTAAATTGTCAGGCCCATGTAATGTAGTCTTTCAAAAGGGGTGCTTCTCGTCGTCGGAAGGAAAGCCAACAGGGACGTATGAAGAGGGGACTCGGGACTGGCGGGTGTATTGCAACATCGCTGATGCACCTTGGGTTTACTATGGCCCTCCTCCTTCTTCTCATCCCTTTTCCGCCATTCCTCCCTACCGCCACCTGTGGAAATCAAAGGGTATCGATACTGCCACTCCCTGGACCTCTCCCGAGGTGCGTTCTGACCAGGATTTCGAGGCGAATCAAGCGGCGGCGACGAGGGCCTCCGAGGAGGCTCAAGAAAGGGCAAAACGGGCGGAGGGTAGCGGAATGGGTACCTTTTCCTCCTCTGGCCACCCCCCCTCCCCGCTCGCGACGGCGCCGACGCCGCCGACGCCGACGGCGACACCGACGACCACGGCGAACATACGACGATGAAGCTGTCCCCGTGTCGCCAGCGCCGTCGCCGGCCCACGGAGCCGCGAGCGCGGTCCCTTGCCGAAGGCCGCCGACGCAGGCGCCAACGCCCACGACGACGACGCCTCATTCTCCTCTTCTTCCTCCCCCTCCCCCTCCCCCCCCCCCCTCCCCCCCCCCCTCTCCCCCCTCCTCCTCCTCCTCCTCCTCCTCCTCCTCCTCCTCCTCCTCCTCCTCCTCCTCCCTCCTCCTCTCCTCCCTCCTCCTCCTCCTCCTCCTCCTCCTCCTCCTCCTCCTCCTCCTCCTCCTCCTCCTCCTCCTCCCCCCTCCCCCCTCCCCCTCCCCCTCCCCCTCCTCTCCTCCTCCCTCCTCCTCCTCCTCCTCCTCCTCCTCCTCCTCCTCCTCCTCCTCCTCCTCCTCCTCCTCTCCTCCTCCCTCCTCCTCCTCCTCCTCCTCCTCTCTCTCCTCCTCCTCCTCCTCCTCCTCCTCCTCTCCTCCTCCTCCTCCTCCTCCTCCCCTCCTCCTCCTCCTCCTCTCCTCCTCCTCCTCATCTCCTCCTCCTCCTCCTCCTCCTCCTCCTCCTCCTCCTCCTCATCCTCTCCTCCTCCTCCTCCTCCTCCTCCTCCTCCTCCTCCTCCTCCTCCTCCTCCTCCTCCTCCTCCTCCTCCTCCTCCTCCTCCTCCTCCTCTCTCGTCCTCCTCCTCCTCCTCCTCCTCCTCAGCTGTTCGAGGCTCGGCTCCATGACGCACGTATGCAGGCGAAGTATTTCTCTTGGGCAGCGGCCAAGATGGCTGCACGTGATTCAATGAGTGGGCGACCTGGACATCACCTGAGGATATCTACGAGGAAGGTTCCGTCGGTAGCGCTCACGCAACATTATATGGTAGGTAGGGGCCCCCAGGTTTTCCTATGTAGGCTCTGTTTAGCGGTTGCCTGTACGCAGGCCAGTCTTGGGAAGCTCTTGGGAACACTGTGTACCCCGTCGGCCCAAGAGAGGCTGAAGGCGAGAGCGGATCAGGAGCTACAGTCAGCCCCCCTGATGAGGTCTCACGCTGTAAAGGCTGCCCTGTTGGGGGCCGCGGCTATTGAAGGTGTAGATTTGCCACAGGACCAATGGCCTCAAGAGGCCCCTGGGGACCCTGCGCCTGCCGAGGAAATCGTTGAGCTCCAGGGCCATCGCGTCTTGGTGCTCCCGTGGGCCAGGGTGTGCACCCTGTGCGGCTCCTATCAGGTGTCCAGTGGCAAAGTTGCGAATTGCAGGTTACAGGATAGCTGTTTGGGGCCGTCGGAGCACGGGCAGACCAGATATAAGCAGACATATACTATATCTGCTAATAAGGCTGGTCGCCATCCCAAATCGGGCAAGTCTTTAAGACCCGACTAAATTTGTATGATAGGCCCGTGCTCCCGTCCCTCGGTTGCACGACCAGGCCTGACGCTGGTCCTCCTCCTCCTCCTCCTCCCGACTCCAGCGACGACGGCGGCGGCAACGACGGGGCGCCCCAAGGGGGGCGCCCGGGCGGGCGTCGGGCGCGCCTCCTCTGCG
>CAUYUJ010017990.1:184525-212025 GCA_963575745.1 Prorocentrum cordatum | reverse complement strand
ATAACGGCCGGGAGGTGATCCTAGTTGGGTCGGCGCGCGTCTAGTGCGTCTGCTGCTTCGCGCAATATCTGCTGCCCATCTGCCGCTGGCGCCTCGCACATCATCCTTCAGCGCGGGACCACTTTTGGAAGCACTGCACCTGAAACACATGCGCTTGTGCCGCCGCTGGAACTCATACACGTCGGTCGGAAGAAGTACGTAGAAACATGAAGTATGAAGGCGGATGTAGTGGATTGGGTCCAGGGCCTCCCAGATAATAACAAAACGCAGCAAAAGCATGCCGATTCTTGAAGTAGGAAGGCGCTTGAAGTAGATTAGGATCTGGGAATCCAGAAATACCTACTTTCAACGACCGGCGTGTATATCTGAACCAGCAACGCTTCGAATGACCGCATCAGCACGTTTGCCACGCGGATATGCTGCTCGGGAACGCACTGCCGAACAGTGCGCACGCTGGGGCGGACCAGCGCGCGCCCGACCAAGTGCGGTATCCACGTGATCCGCAAGGAAGTATCAAAACCTTGCACTCCTCCTCCTCCTCCGCCTCCTCCTCCTCCTCCTCCTCCTCCTCCTCCCTTCTCCTCCTCCTCCTCCTCCTCCTCCTCCTTCATCCCCCCGTCGGCCACGGCAGGTCCGTTCTACACGGTAGAGGTAGGATACTCGAGTCCTGCTTCTCATGTTTATCCTCCACCTCGTCGTCCTCCTCTTCTTCCGCCCGCGGTGACAGGTTTCGGGGGACCTCGCGGGAGGCCCTCGTGAAGACAAATACGCTGGACCTTCTGGGTTCGTATGTGGGGAATCCTGGACAGGAGACCGGGGAAGGTCGACCTGCGTTGGACACAGGGTCACCTCACGGGAGGTCCTGTCTGCGCACTCCAATTCACAACTACCGAAACACTTCCGAACGGAGCTGGTGATGTCTGTGTCGGAAAAGCTGCCTGGAGAGCGGCCCTCCCTCCCCGAAGGCTTAACAGCCACCACGCGCCAACAGTATAGAGTACGTCATGGTGTAATGATAGGTCGGTCTCTAAGCCGCGCGGAGCTTCTGCGATCTGTCCAGGAGAATGGAAGCGATTTCGTGCTGGGCATGAACATGTGCGAGCACGGTCCGCGCGTAGGAGTGATCAAATCACTGTGGTCCGAGTTATTGAAGGTGGACGCTCCTCAATGCTCCTAGTCTATGTTCCCGTTGGTTTCCGAAGCGGGGTGCCTCGTCTGCGTTTGGGCCCAGCCCCTGCGTGGACATATACCCTTCTTTCGCCTCATCCCTTGACTGCTCAGCAACACGAATCCGATGTCCTGGTGATTTTGAATGGCGTGCTGGCTTGTTATCACTGCGGGTGTTTGGCTGTGAGCAGCATATAGGACGGCTCGGAAAATGGCTCGAGGCCTTGAACCGCCTTGGGCGCGGGCTCCCGCTAACATCGGGAATGGATGTGTCAGTGCAATTCTTTTTGCTCGGACCGCGCGGCGGTCAAACTGCGGGTGCAGTCCCAGGGCCCTAGGACTAGGGCCAAAACGGCGGCGGGCAGCGTGCACGCCACAAACATGAAAAGTATGTGCATCATGCTCACAAGGCGGCACGGGCGGCAGAGGGGCAGGGGAGTGCCCTCTTCACACTGGGTGAGAACAATGCTGCCCCGATGCCGCCTCCCACAAGCGTGAAACGCTGCACGCGGTCACCGCCTATACCGGCCCACGGGCCGAAACACCTCAAGCACAAGTGCGGCCTGAGGCTCAAAAATATGAAATATGAGTGTCCAGACTCACTAGTCCAGACTGTCGTCTCGATGTGCGTGCGCACATCACCGTAGCCATCACCAGGTCCATGCAGCGGCTGCAACAGGACCTCACGGGCTCGCAGGCCCTGAAACGGCGGCCCGACGCTGGGCCTTCCGCTCCTTGGCTCTCTCACGCTGTCCGCGGCGCAGCCGCAGACGGTGTGCCTCCTCATCCTCCTGTTCAGCAGTAGGCACCATGCTGAACAGTCCGTGGCGGAGGAACTGCAATAGCACCTCGTTCGGCTGCACAGCCTTCGTCAGCACGTCCGCCAGCATGTGGCTATTGGGCAGCCACTTGAACTTGATGGCCTCCTGCTCGATCAAATCCTTGGCCACCAACAAGTCGATGAGGGTCTGCCGAGACACCGGCATCGAGCCGATCTTGGACGTGTGATCGCACAGCGACTTCGCATCCGTCACAAGCGCCCCCGGAACCTTGAGCACCAGCCTCCAGTCCCCTTGCAAGGGCGGCTCCCCGTGCAAGACTGCCTCGATCAGCAGCCTGAGGTAGAGCTGCCGATCCAAAGACACGGACATAGCTGCAGACTCTGCGGCCATCGTAAATCCAACAACTCGTGTAATAGTACTACTCTGGAACTCCACTAGACAACACACAGCTAACTCCTTCAACACTCGGGTGTCCGCAATCATACTCATGAACCCCACCTGGCTCTTACAGCCGGGTTCCTTCGCAAACGAAGCGCCCATGAGCGTGAGCACCTGCAAGCGCTCGATGTCCACACGGCGGATCCAGAGAGTCGCAAGACCTCTCTTGTCGTAGTCCTGAAGCCGGTCGATGATGTCATTGAGCACTCGCAGGTGCAATAACCTCCGACCTTTCGGATCCTTCTGTGCGAGCGCCGACGCACTGTACGCGAGCTGTGGCACCACGCGTGCGACAGGCCAGCGCACCTTCTGGAGCAAGCTCCGGAAGTCGTGGTGCTCTTCGGGAGTCACCTCCCGCTCCTCGTCCTCCTCCCTTGCAAGGGGGTGCTTTGTCAGCTTGCCGATGTACTCGTGCATGCTGATCTCGATGTGATCGGGGTGGCGCCACCACTCCTCCCCGCGATAGGCGACTGCCTCCTTGTCATTGCCCTCCTTCCAGTGCTTGATGTTGAAACGCCTGTTGATATTCGCCTTCACCTTCTGGTGCTGGGGGTCGCGCGGGCCCCCGCAGCATGCCGTCGTCGACGTGCAACGTCAACATAGCAATCAACTTGCCGGTCACCCGGTAAACGAAGACGGCCCGAGCACAGCGCAGCTCCACAAAGCCGACCTCGTCCGTCAGCACCTGGCGGGCTCGGAGATACCACAACCGAGGCGCCCCCGTCAAACCGTGCGCCCCTTTCAGCAGACGAAGCAACGCATAAGGCCGCACAGCCGGCCATCCAGCGCCGTCGACGGCCGGAAGCCCGTCCTTAGGGGCCCTCACGTACAGCTCCCGCTCCAGCTTCAGCCCGGACAGGAACGCAGTCGCTACGTCGAAGCACTCGAATGTCCAATCCATCGCCATTGCGATAGACGCACACACCAGCACGGCCAAAGGGGAAGTAGTAGGAAAATCCGTCCTGAATAGACCAAGCTGCGGGTCGAGATGGCCAGGGATAATCAAGCGCGACTTCGCCTCCAACTCCGGCCCTCGCCCACGGTTCGTGCGAACCGAACGCATGGGCACCGAGATGATCTTATCCTTCGGAATGCTCTTCTCCTCCTCCTCGGTGACCAGCTCGACCGTGTCGTTGGCGATCCATTGCCGCCACTCGGCGGCGTCGGCCTCGTCGAACTTAGCCTTCTCGTGCTGGTCGAAGTGACGTGGGTCTAGCTCCTTCGCGTTTTGCTTCATCACGAGTGCAAACACGTCGTGCTCGTACCGCGCCTCCTGCAGCCATGCGTCATACACAGATGACACGTTGATCCACTCCTCGTAAGTCATCGGCTGCCGTGCAAAACCCTCCGGAGTGTCCAAATAGCACACCCCCTGTGCCTGAGCATCCGGCTTGTCGTGGTAGAAGAGCGCGAGACCAACCCAGCTGTCCTCCATGCGCTCGTTGGTACGGCTCGCGCCGTCGTCCTTGTAAGCGCACTGGCCCGTGGCGGAGAGCATCACCGACGGGCGATTGCACTCCCGGTGACGGTCGTGATCATAGAGTCGCCGCCGTGGCTCTCGATGCACACGGACTCCTCGCGCGACCTTCTGAACGAGCGTGGAGACGCCATCCAAGGCATTCTGGTCGAACCACTCCTGGGGCCCCGAGTGCACCACAGCGTTCATGGCCACCTCGCGGAGGGCCGGCAAGCCACTCGTAGGGGCAGCCTGCAGACGCGATCTCTTAATGCAACTCGGCACGTCATCTACCAGAAACTTCCGCTTCCGCTCGAGCTCGAAATCGTCTCTGGGAATCGGCGGCACCGAAAGGCCGCCGGAGCCCGATGCTCCCGGAGAAGCTTCCGGGTACGTCCCAGAGGACATCCGGCCTGGAGGGGAACGAGACCGGGCCCTCCTCGGAGGCGGAAGCTGCGGCAACTGCTCCTGCTCAGGTGGCTCCTCCTCCTTAGCCTGCGCCTCAATGGCATCCAGGGCCCTCAGATCCACGCGAGGCTGCCTGGACCCCTCGAGCTCACTATGTCGTTCACGCTCCTTCTTCAGGAACGTCTTCTTCACCCTCTGGACCTCCACTTTGGGCGTGACGTCCACGATGTCGTGGTAGGCGCGATCATCTCGCTGCTGCGTCAGCCGCACGTCGTCTGGATGGACTCCGCAGCCGCGGCCTCCTGGGAGGGGGCGTGCCGGAGCTGCTCACGAGCAACGAGTAGCACGTGACCGCGCCATGATAAGTAATACGGGCTGTTGGATTCCTTCGCGATCACAGTCGCAGGACCCCGCCACCTTTCAGGATCTTGCCGACGACGTCCCCTGAACGAATTCGGTGCCCAGAAATACACCCGCGATCCTGGGCGCAGATCGCCGACGACCGTCGGCACCTGTCGCAGCAGCGCCCTCCGCACCTTGTCCGTCGCGTCGCGCTCCAGCAACATCATCTTGGCTGCGGTGCGGATTTGGGGCGAACGCCAAGCTATGCCCTTAGCGCCGAGGACCGACATGAGAACCTCGTCGTCGCCCCTGTTGGTCACCTCCGTAAAATTCAAGATCCGCCCGAAGACAGCCTGCTCCGGGGTCAACCCATTGCGGCTGATCGTCGAATTCTTCGCGTTGACGATGGCAGCCAGGGCCACAGTAGACATCGACTTGCCCTCGACGTGGAACTCGTGCACCACCTTGCCCCAGATAGTGCCGAGCAGACCTCCGTGGCGCTCTGCCAGGCCATGCTGCCATGCTGCATGAGCTCCCGCCGTCTTCGTATTAATACCGAATTGCTCCATCAGCGCGTTGAAGTAGCCCTCGAACTCGCCGCCCTGGTCGATCACGATGTTCTCTGGCACGCCGTAATGCTTGAACCACTCGTTCATGATCTGGCGGGCTACGTGCTTGGCCGTCCTATTCTGGAGAAGGCATGCGCAGTGCCATCCCGTGCCTGCGTCCACCATGCTGAGAACCACCAGCTGCTGCTTGGCCGCGTCCCGTTATGTACTTCACGTCGATCACAACCGTCACGTTGAAGCCGAATGGTCGTATGTCCGCCGTCCCTTGCACTGGACGGGGCGGCGCCTCCGACTCAGCGCAAGTCGGGCACTGCCAATACTTCGCGTATGCCAACGCGTTGAGCGTGGCACCGCCGAGACGCAACATCTTGATGAACGTCGGTCGGCTGGGGTGTCCAAGACCGCGATGGGCCTTCCGCACGGCACGTCGCGTACTCCGGGGAATCTTCGTCATGATGTCCTGCCGCGCCACCTCTGGAAGCTCCATCTCTGACCAGGAGGCTGCAACCTCCTCCTCCTCCGCGGGGTGCTGCATGGACTCCTCCTTCGCCGTCTTCTGCAATGCCTCGCGAATCTCGGCTCGAATCTCCTGCGGTGTTTTGCCCCACTCAGGTCTCTCCGAAACGTTTCCGGGAGCCTCTCAAGGACCATGCTCCGCGGGCTCGGGTCCATAACTCCTGGGCTCCTCCGCGGGGTCCGGGAGGCGCGCCGCAGGGAAACTCGAGTTCTCGCACTGCCGGGCCAAGTAATCCGTGGCACCAGTCATCACAGCCTTGGCGAACTCCTCCGAGCAGCTTCCGCGCGCAGCAGTTCAAATCTCAGGGTTTGCCAACGCCCGCGTGGTGTTCTGGAGGCAGATCGTGTCCTCGAATGCTGGGTTCGACTTTGTTGCATTCATGGGTGGCTGGCTCCAGGCTGTCGATTGCGCGTGGTCCATTACCATGGCTGCGCGTCCTCCTGCCGCTTGCCACTGCATCACCTCGTCCGTGAACGAGAGCAACATGCGGTACTCAGTCCGCTCTCGGCGTTGCTGGCGCACTCGCATGGGCCTTCGCTGGTCGACACTCTGCAGTCGACTCCACGCCGTACGAGGCGGGGATAAGGCCACGAAGTCTGGATCAACTGCAACCAGGTACGCCCGTGCCGCGTTCCTGCCCTGGACCGTCAGGAGGTCGAACGCTGGCGCTGTGATGGGCTGGTGGGCGTCCCATCCCATGTTTGCCGCCAGGATCGTGAATTGGCAAGCCCATGCGAAGATTTCCACGATCCTCCAGGGCCCCGGTCGCCGCCGGGCCTCCCGCCGAAGAGGTAGTACACGTTCCTCCTGGTAGTGCTTGAAGGCGTCCTGCTCCTGCCGATCAGCCCGAAGCTTCCTGTTCGCAATTTCCTCGATCATCAAAACCTCCAGCTCCTTCAGGTTGCTCCGGACGTGCCTGCAAGCACCTTTCGTCATGATAGCCTCGTTGTCCGCGTTCTCCATGAAAACCTCCTCGTCGCTCGATGCCGTCTCCGCGGACTCCGGGTCGCTGGTATGATAGTGGGATGTACTCAGCTCTGAATCGCCCGCGTCCTTGCCATCGTTGCTGTCAGAATCGTGCGTGCCGTCCTCCTCGGCGGTCTCAGCGACGCTGCTCTCATCCTTCTCCTCGTGGCTCGCAGTTCCGCTGAACATCTCGTCGGCGAGCTCGTCCTGCCCCTCTGACTGTCCGACGGGGAAGGCACTCGCGACCGGTGCCGGGAAATCCAGCAGTGACACGCACGGATGCCCGGACGCAGCCGGGACCAACGGCTTGGTCACGCCGTTCGCCGTAAAGGTACCGCTCCTGAAGCTGATTGCTGCGTCCCACTCTGCCATCTCATCAGGGCCGATGAGACCTGGCACCTCGGCATCGACCTCGGAGATCACAACCTCGCACTGCGTGCCATTGATGCCAACTGAGTAGCACCACGCACGCTCTGACATGAGCGGCACGCCTGGGCCGAACTTGAAGTACTCGCGCTGGTTGATGCCGTGGTACGGCACGCCCATGGCATCCAAAGTCTTCTGCAACTCGACGTGCCACGGACGTCCACCGACAGCCCGCTTGCAGCCCGTATCAATCATAACCAGCCCCGCGGGCAAGACAACAAGCATGACGGACTGCCCATCTACTTCGCGGGGGCACTCCTCTCGGGTAGTGACCATGTGGGCTGCAGATCCCCCTTTTGCTGCCCAAGGGTCCGCGCCCTTTGCTGCCCAAAGGTCCGCGCCCTTTGCTGCCCCGGGGTCCGCGCGCTGCAGTGAGTCCTCCTCGTCCGCCTTGGGCTTCTCCAGCGTGTAATGGATCACCGACTTCAACGAACACTTCTTGCACTTCGCGAAGATCACGGTGCCGTTTGACTGCCACTTCAGCTCGTCAGCCGGATGAAGACACGCAGCCTGCTGCTGCATGAGCTCTGGGTCGAACTTCGCCTTCGGGCCTGGGACCAGCCTCTCGCCGTCGAACTGCGAGTCGTACATGGCTCGGTGCATCTGCTGCTTCTCCAGGTCGCTCTGCGTGGCGCCGGCACTCATGACGTAGCTCCGTCCAGAGGCAGTGACTACGCGCGGGGCTCCAGATGCGGCTGGAGATGCCGTCGCAGCGGCAGGCGCACCTGAGCTCGCGGCTCCTGGAGGCGCTGGAAGATGAGCACGTCGTCGAACTCCCTCCATGTTCTTCCACACGCTTCCGACCCCCTGCTGCTCGGGAGATGTAGGCAGCGAACGCTCTGGCGGAGGTGCCTGCTCACGTCGCCTCTGCAGGCCGTCGTAGACCTCGCCTGGGTTCAACCGGGTATGCATCTCCGACTCCTGCTTCTCTATCAGCGCGAGGCGGTCCAGCAGCTCGGCTTTGTCACGCTGCAAGACCTCCAGTCGTTTCTTCTCCTCGCTCTTCCTCACGTCCTCGGAGGCTCCTGCCATGACCCAGTCCTCGTCCTTCGGAGCGGCGGCGGCGGCTTCCCCAGTCGGTGCGGCGGACGGTAGTCCTGGCGCAGCTCCGTCTGGGATGTCCCCGGAAGGCTCTCCCGGAACATTTGATCCTTTCGTCTTCGATGCCCCCTTCGCCGACGGCGCCGCTGCGGCGTCCACCGCGAATGCTGGATGGGCCTTCGCAGGGCCACTACTTGGAGAGAAATCCGGCTTCTCGCAGCGGCGCGTGTAGAGGTTGAGGCGCACGATGCGGTCGTTCTTCGTGATGAAGTGGATGGTCGCCGGCGGCGTCAGGTAATCCCTAAAGATGTCCTGGCGCGGATGCCAGCTGCAGAAGATCTCGCCCATCTCCTCCGGCGTGAACGGCAGCTCCTTATCCTCGCGCCGCTGATCGTTATCGTCCTCGCTGGCCTCATCCTCCTCGCTGGCCTCATCCTCCTTCTTCACCTCGGCCTCCTTCTTCACTTCCCTGCTGCTTCTCGCCTTCTTCCTCTCTTTCAGATCTTCCTTGCTGCTCCTCGCCTTCTTCTTCTCTTTCTTCTCTTCCTTCTCACCGCGGCCTCCCGGCGCGCTCCGCGACCTCGAACGCGACGAGGCCCCCGCCTCGGGCGGAGGAGGGGCGCGATGCTCACGGAGAACAGCTCCCCGATCGCGGTGGCGGTCGTCACGACGATCTCGACGATGATCGTCGCGGTGCTTGGTGTCGCGGCCTCCGCCTTCACCGCGCCGATCGTCGCGGTGCTTGGTGTCGCGATTTCCGCCCATCACGATCTTAAACGTAGTCGCCGTGATCTCATCGAGATCCACCTCAGCCGCCGTGCAAGGCTTCGACGTGGTTAGCTGCAGCCGCATAAGCCGACCCTGGACGAAGTCGATGGCCTCGAAGCGGCCTTGCTTGCAGAAGATGGGCCCCTTGTTCTCCGCACGCTCCGCGATGTGATGGACCGTCGCAAGGTCAGGAAACTCCAACTCCACGCTGTGCCCCTTTGCGTGCGGGTTGGCCAGGATGCGATGGCAACGCACGCATGCATCCTCGTCCTGCTGATCCTCGCCGCGCCTTGCAAGGGCGCGCGCGCGTTCATCGCTGCCCTGTTCTGGGCCATCGTCGGTCTTCTGGTATAAACGTGGTGCAGGCATGCTCTCGGGTCGAGGGTTCCCGGCAGAACTCCCCGGAGCATCGGCTCGAACCTCTCCCGAATGCCTCCGGGCAGGCGCCGACAGGGGAACGCGGCGCCACGGCGCGCGGCCACGACGCTCTTCGGCACTACCAGCCATGCCAACCCAGTGGATGACCGGCCCACGCACCTGCCTTGGCACCGGCGGCTTCGCAGAGCTCCGCTGGTTGGGCGACGCTGGCTGGCCACTCTTAGGCCCGGTCTTGTTGCGCGGCTCGCGCTCGCCAACTCTTTACCTTGGGGCACTCCGGGTCGCCACGCCAGTGGCCGGACTGATCGCAGTCAGCGCACCGGCTGTTGCCTTTGCGCTGGCCGGTCGTCCTGCGACCCGCCTGGAAGGAGCCGCTGGCGTTGATCTTCTTGGGGTCCCGCTGCCGAGGGGCAACGAATCAGCGCTTCTGACGCTGCACTGCCGTCTTCTGCTTGGCCCTCCACCCGGCCAAGAACGCCTCCTGAAGATCCTCCGGTGCCTCGTACTCCTCGTCGTCAGGCCCGTTGTCCGACGCCAGCTCCTCGTCGACCTCGGCGCCGTCCTCGAAGAAGATCCCCTCGCCCCCTCCGGGGTCTCCGTCGTCCTGGTCGTATGCTTCCCCCTCGTCGTGCTGCGCCTCCTCCAGGTCGCCGTCGTGTTCATCGTAGTCGTCACCGTTCTCCACCTCGTGCACGTGCTGGCCAGGGCGGCCTCGAAGTACGAATGGCCTGCGAGCCAGGGGAGGGTGCGGGAAGCGACCGCCCGAGCTCCCGGAGGGGCGCCCGTGCTCACGCTGCGCCGCCACAAACGGCGAGCGGCGAGGAAGCACCGAGCGCTTCTCGGTGTCGTGCAGCTTCGAGTAGGCTGCCTTCAGCACGACCTCAATGCGCTTCGAGTCGTAGACGCCGCCGCAGTTGAAGAGCACCTGCGCTCGCTCTCTTTGCGACAGCCCAGCACCACGGAGCATCTTGCTCGCTAGCGCGCGATCGCTGATCGCTGAAATGGGATCCTCGAGCTGCAACTCCATGCGCTTCTTCTGCAAGTACGTCGTCCAGTCCATGATGGGCTGCCCTGCCCGACGGTGAGCACGCTCCCACTCCTGATGCGCCTGATCCAGGCGCTCGTGATCCATCTTCTCGAAGGCGTCATCGTAGATAGCATCGATGGTCTCGAGCGTGTCCTCGCGCCGGAGGTCCGACGCGTCAAGTACCTCGATGAGCTCCTTGGCCCGACCTGTCACCTGGCTGTAGATGATCAGGCCCAGCTCTACGTCGGAGAGCTGGTTGAGATTGCGGATGACCTCCACGGCCTTGCGCCACTCTCGGTACTTCTTGGTGCTAGTGCCGACGGCACCGTCGAAGTCCGGGAGCTTCACTTGTGACAGCAGTAGGCGCGCGCGCCTGGGACCGCTGTCGCCACCGCGATCCCGCTGCAAGGCCAGGATCTCCCTCTGGGTCTCGGCCATCACGCGCAGGACCGCGTGCAGGTCCGGAGAACCTGCGCCGGCGGAGGACACCGCCTCCGCGTCCGAGCCGTCCTGGCTGCCGGCCATGGCGGCGCGCGCGGGTGGTCACAGCCACCCGAGCAGAGCACGCAGTGCGTCCGCTGGAGCTTACAAGCTCCGCTACCAATGTCAGTGCAGTTCTTTTTGCTCGGACCGCGCGGCGGTCAAACTGCGGGTGCAGTCCCAGGGCCCTAGGACTAGGGCCAAAACGGCGGCGGGCAGCGTGCACGCCACAAACATGAAAAGTATGCGCATCATGCTCACAAGGCGGCACGGGCGGCAGAGGGGCAGGGGAGTGCCCTCTTCACAAGATGTTCTTCGGTACGTAGTCGTGGTGAAGTGGCCCGGCTAGCACCTGGGAGCCACGCGTCCGCCCCAGTGCCTCCGCCGCCTCCTTCTCCTCCTCCTTCTTCTCCTCCTCCTCCTCCACCTCCTCCTCCCTCCTCCCACCACCTCATCCTCCCCGTTTTCCTCCCCCTTGCCCCCTTCCCCGCCCCCGTCCTCCCGTTCCCTGCCTGGGGGGGGGGCCTTCCAGCCGTTCGCGGCCGCAGCCTGGTACTTCCACTGCTGCAGCGCAGCACGTTCCGCGGGCGCATTGGCGTACACCGCCCGGGAAGCCTCGTCCTCGCCGTCGGCGTCGTCGTCGTTGCAGAGGGTGTCGTCGTCCGTCCTCCTTCCCTCCTCCTCCTCTCCTTTCCTCCTCCTCCTCCTCTCTACTCCTGCTCCTGCTCCTGCTCCTACCCCTGCTCCTGCTCTTCCTCCTCCTCCTCCTCCACCTCCTGCTCTCCCTCTTCCTCCTGCTCCTGCTCCTTCTCCTCAACGTCCTCCTCCTCCTCCTCCTCCTCGTCCTCGTCCTCCTCCTCCTCATTCCAAGTTTTTATCCTCCTCCCTCCCCATTCTTCCTGCTTCGTGTTCGTCCTCCTCTCGCACTCCTCCTCCCAACCCCTTCCTTGCATTCGGATGTTTATGACGATGGGCGCTTTCGACCACCATGCGCCAAGGGTGTGGCCGGCAGAGAACTGAGCCCACCAACAGGGGTAAGGCAATCCAGGGCCGCACCACTTCAAGACCTCCTCCTCGTCGTCCTCCTCCTCCTCCTCGTCCGTCTCTCCGTCACACGCCTCGTCCTCGTCCTCCTCCTCCTCGTCGTCCTCGTCCTCGTCCTCGTCCTCGTACTCCTCCTCCTCCTCCTCCTCCTCCTCGTCCTCCCCTGGAGACATGTGGGTTCAATGAACGTTGCGAGCCAAATGGACGGGGCGTGAAATCTGTGGCTCTTGGCCGATGCTCGCACATCACGGGCATCCTGGCAAGCACGCACTCGCCGACCAGCCATAACTGGGGGAGCTGTGGTCCCTACCCCCCTGGGGGAACCCATCGCATCGACGATCTCTCGAGAGGGGTGTCGAAATCGATGGGTCCCCCAGGGGGGTAAGGACCACAGCTCCCCCAGTTGTGGCTCCCCTGACTCGTGAAGGAAGAGAATGGACGTTCCTTTCCCTGGCACCGAGGTTTTTAACCCCCACGGTTGGGTCTGGCTTCCGAGGGGCCGGAGGGGATTCTTAACGCCCGGGCAGACATTGAATCTAGCGGCGGATCAGGTTTCGCAAGGTGGGCCCGCCATGATCTCACATGTGTGCCCGTGCATGAGTAACCCCCTCCACCACTCAACAGCTTCAGGCGAATCACGGTCTCCCCATCTTTCGTCGTTGGTCCTTGGCGAGACCGAAATAGAGAACGGTGACCCTGAGCCCTCTTGTGTCGCATGGCCGATCGAGAAGGTCCAGCAGGCCTTGGCCCTGGGGCCTCTCCCCTCCTCCCACTCCTCTTCCTCCCTCCTCACCCTCCTCGACCTGAATGAGGGGTGGATAAAAGAGCCCTCCCTGAAGAGGTCATGTAGGGCCCCTCTTGGAGCCAGCAGGGGCCACAAAGGGGCCTGGAAGTGCCCCTGTAGGGCTATTTTCTTCACCCCCGATATAGGCTACCCCCATTATCATCCGCCCGAGAGGCGCTCGAGAGTACTGCATCGTTCCCCAAGCAGGCTTTGCCTACGGGGTCCTGCTCGTAAGAGAAACCTGTGGGCGCGGGGCCCCTCGTCAGAGGCCGCCCTCGTCGGTGCCCGGGGGTCCTCGGAACTGCTCGGCCCCAGCGTTGCCCGGGGCTCCTCGGCGTTACCTGTGGCAGTGCCAAGCAACGCAGAGCACTGCCACGCAATGCCATACGATGCCAGGCAACGACTAGCAGCGCCAAGCAATATGCCAAGCAATACCAAGCAATGCCAGATATGCAAAGCCAATGTCTCTCAATGCAGCGCCAGGCCAAGCAATGCAAAGCCAATGCAAAACAATGCCGAAGGATACGCGAAGCTAACGCCAAACCGTGCGACGAAATGTCAAGAAATGCTGAGCAGTGAATCCGAAGCAATACTTTGCCTTGCATTGCAATGCTCAGCGCTGATTCGAATTGCTTTGGAAGAAGATGGCCCCGAATTGGAGTTCGCGCTGGGTCCTTCCTGCAAAGGCTTATCCTACGGGGTTCATGACGATGCGGGTGATGTGAGGAAGGATGGAGGAGGGGAAAGTCCACTCCTCGAGCCTTCTTTCCTGACCCTGGCAAGTACGGGAGACCCTGGGCGCAAGGGTCCTTCCGCCCCTGCGGTTGCGCTTGTCTGGCACTCGCGGTCCGGTGCCACGGTTCCTCCGTCATCCTGCTCCTCGTCCTCTTCCTCCTACTCCTCCTCCTGCCCCCCTCCTCCTCCTCCTCCTCCTCCTTCTCCTCCTCCTCCTGGTCCTCCATCTCCTCCTCCTCCTCCTGCCCCTCCTCCTCGTAGCCCCGCTCCCAATCCCCCCACTCATTGTCCTCCGTGGCCTCCCTCCGGGAATAAGACCGATCACAACCTCATCGGACCGATCGTAAACCACTTCGGTCTGATTGCAACCACTTGAAACGGACTGATCGCAACCTAAAACAGATTCCTATACAAACCTGTCAGGAGAACACCGGATTGCAACCGATCCAAGAGCTCCTGCTGAGGCCTCTGAAAGGCTTCTCTGAGGCCTCTGCGAAGCCTCTGCGAGGCTTCTGAATGGCCTCTACGAAGCCTGTGCGAGGTTTCTGAGAGGCCTCTGCTCTGCGAGGCCTCTCCCAGGCTTCTGAGAGACCTCTGCGAAGCCTCTGCGAGGCTTCTGCGAGGCTTCTGCGAGGCTTCTGAGAGGCCTCTGCGAAGCCTCTGCGAGGCTTCTGAGAGGCCTCTGCGAAGCCTCTGCGAGGCCTCTGCGAAGCCTCTGCGAGGCTTCTGAGAGGCCTCTGCGAAGCCTCTGCGAGGCCTCTGCGAAGCCTCTGCGAGGCTTCTGAGAGGCTTCTGCGAAGACTCTGAGAGGCCTCTGCGAAGCCTCTGCGAGGCCTCGACGAAGCCTCTGCAAGGCCTCTGCGAGGCTTCTGAGAGGCCTATGCGAAGCCTCTGCGAGGCCTCTGCGAGGCTTCTGAGAGACCTCTGCGAGGCCTCTGAACAAAAAGGCTTCTCTGAGGCCTCTGCAAGGCTTCTCAGGAGCCTCTGACAAAAAGGCTTCTCTGGGGCCTCTGCGAGGTTTCTCTAAGGCTTCTCTGAGGCCTCTGCGAAGCTTCTCTGAAGCCTCTGCGAGGCTTCTGAGAGGCTTCTCTGAAGCCTCTGCAAGGCTTCTGACAAGCTTCTGAGAAGCCTCTGAAAAGCTTCTGAAAAGGCTTGTGAAAAAAAGGCTTCTGAGAGGCCTCTGAATTATGCTAACGGAGTTCCCCACATAAAGATGCTACGGGGTTCCATTGCTTCTTGTCTGCGCTCTGGTGGGGCCTCCCTGGAGGGGTGGGAGGGGCACGAAACCTGATGAATAATATGGTGTGCGAATACCCTGCCCGCTCTGGTGGGGCCTCCCTGGAGGGGTGGGAGGGGCACGAAACCTGATAAATAATATGGTGTACGGATACCCTGCCCGCTCTGGTGGGGCCTCCCTGGAGGGGTGGGAGGGGCACGACACCTGATAAATAACATGGTGTGCGAATACCCTGCCCGCTCTGGTGGGGCCTCCCTGGAGGGCGGGAACGGCACGAAACCTAATAATAAAATATGGCGTGCGAATACCCTGCCCGCTCTGGCGGGGCCTCCCTGGAGTGGCGGGAGGGGCACGAAACCTGATAAATAATATGGTGTGCGAATGCCCTGCCCGCTCTGGTGGGGCCTCCCTGGAGGGGTGGGAGGGGCATGAAACCTGATAAATCATATGGTGTGCGAATACCCTGCCCGCTCTGGCGGGGCCTCCCTGGAATGTTGGGAGGGGCGCGAAACCTGATAAATAAGATGGTGTGCGGATACCCTGTCCGCTCTGGTGGGGCCTCCCTGGAGGGGTGGAGGGGCACGAAACCTGATACATAATATGGTGTGCGAATACCCTGCCCGCTCTGGTGTGGCCTCCCTGGAGGGGTGGGAGGGGCACGAAACCTGATAAATAACATGGTGTGCGAATACCCTGCCCGCTCAGGCGGGGCTTCCCAGAGGGGTGGGAGGGGCACGACACCTGATAAATAACATGGTGTGCGAATACCTTGCTTGCTCAGGCTGGGCCTCCCTGGAATGGCGGGAGAGGCACGAAAACTTATAAATAACATGGTGTGCGAATACCCTGCTCGCTCAGGCTGGGCCTCCCTGGAGGGGTGGGATGGGCAGGATACCTGATAAATAACATGGTGTGCGAACACCCTTCCCGCTCTGGTGGTGCCTCCCTGGAGGGTTGGGAGGGGCACGAAACCTGATAAATAACATGGTGTGCGAATACCCTGCTCGCTCAGGCGGGTCCTCCCTGGAGAGGTGGGAGGGGCACGAAACCTGATAAATAACATGGTGTGCGAATACCCTGCTCGCTCAGGCGGGGCCTCCCTGGAGGGGTGGGAGGGGCACGAAACCTGATAAATAACATGGTGTGCGAATACCTTGCTCGCTCAGGCTGGGCCTCCCTGGAGGGGTGGGAGGGCACGAAACCTGATAAATAACATGGTGTGCGAATACCCTGCTCGCTCAGGCGGGGCCTCCCTGGAGGGGTGGGAGGGGCACGAAACCTGATAAATAACATGGTGTGCGAATACCCTGCTCGCTCAGGCGGGGCCTCCCTGGAGGGGTGGGAGGGGCACGAAACCTGATAAATAACATGGTGTGCGAATACCCTGCCCGCTCTGGTGGGGCCTCAGGGGTGGGAGGGGCACGAAACCTGATAAATAACGAATAGGCGGGGCGGAGGGGTGGGAGGGGCACGAAACCTGATAATAACATGGTGTGCGAATACCCTGCTCGCTCAGGCGGGGCCTCCCTGGAGAGGTGGGAGGGGCACGAAACCTGGTGTGCGAGAGGCGGGGCCTCCCTGGAGGGGTGGGAGGGGCACGAAACCTGATAAATAACATGGTGTGCGAATACCCTGCTCGCTCAGGCGGGGCCCCCTGGAGGGGTGGGAGGGGCACGAAACCTGATAAATAACATGGTGTGCGAATACCCTGCCCGCTCAGGCGGGTCCTCCCTGGAGGGGTGGGAGGGGCACGAAACCTGATAAATAACATGGTGTGCGAATACCCTGCTCGCTCAGGCGGGGCCTCCCTGGAGGGGTGGGAGGGGCACGAGATAAATAACATGAAATACCCTGCTCGCTCAGGCGGGGCCTCCCTGGAGGGGTGGGAGGGGCACGAAACCTGATAAATAACATGGTGTGCGAATACCCTGCTCGCTCAGGCGGGGCCTCCCTGGAGGGGTGGGAGGGGCACGAAACCTGATAAATAACATGGTGTGCGAATACCCTGCTCGCTCAGGCGGGGCCTCCCTGGAGGGGTGGGAGGGGCACGAAACCTGATAAATAACATGGTGTGAGGAAAGGCATGGTATGGTATGGGATGGTGGATGCATGGTATGGTATGGTAAGGTATGGTATGGAGTGGCATGGTATTGGTATGGTATGATACAGTATGGGATGGTGGAGGAAGCGGGAGGAGGAGGAGGAGGAGGAGGAGGAGGAGGAGGAGGAGGAGGAGGAGGAGGAGAGGATGTTCTGGAAAAACAAGAACCCCACTCAGGATGTGGGAAAAAAAGGCTTTTCTCAGGCTTCTGAGAGGCTTCTTTGAGGCTTCTCTGAGGCCTCTGCGAGGCTTCTCTGAGGCTTCTGACAGGCCTCTGGAATGCTTCTTTGAAGCTTCTGAGAGGCCACTGAAAAAAGGCTTCTCTGACGCCTCTGCGAGGCTTCTCTGAGGCTTCTCTGAGGCCTCTGCGAGGCTTCTCTGAGGCTTCTGAAAGGCGTTTGAAAAAGGCTTCTCTGAGGCCTCTGCGAGGCTTCTCAAAGGCTTCTGCGAGGCTTCTGAAAGGCTTGTGAAACAATGCTTCTGCGAGGCTTATGTGAGGCTTCTGGAAGGCTCCTGCGAGGCTACTCAAAGGCTTCTGCGGAACGTCTGAAGAGGCCTCTGAAACGATTTCCTGAGGCTTCTGCGAGGCTTCTGTGAGGCTTCTCTGAGGCCTCTGCGAGGCTTCTCTGAGGCTTCTGAGAGGCCTCTGGAAGACTTCTTTGCGGCTTCTGAGAGGCCACTGAAAGGCTTCTCTGACGCCTCTGCGAGGCTTCTCTGAGGCTTCTCTGAGGCCTCTGCGAGGCTTCTCTGAGGCTTCTGAAAGGCCTCCGAGAAGCTTCTCTGAGGCTTCTGAAAGGCCTCTGAATTACGCTACCGAGGAACCCCACATACTTAACTTAAATCTTGTGTGTTTGCTTAAGTTTATAATATGTGCACAATTCTGCGTTCTCAGCCCTCGTCGCGAATGTTCCCCTATGTGTCATCCAACGCCATATTGCTTGAACCTCCTCCCTCTTCCTAGCCTTCTATCCTCCGTCGAGAACAGATTCGAGCCAGCCAGCGGCCGCGGTGAGGGACCACCCCCTGCGCACCCTCGATGGTGTCGAGAAAATGCCACGCCTGCTATGCCCTGGACGACCGTCGTGCGTAGCGGCCGCGGTGAGGGACCACCCCCCTGCGCAGTCTCTATGGTGTCGAGAAAATGCCGCGCCTGCTATGCCCTGGACGACCGTCGTGCATAGCAGCCGCGGTGAGGGACCACCCCCTGCGCACCCTCTATGACGTCGAGAAAGTGCCACGCCTGCTATTCCCTGGGCGACCGTCGTGCATAGCGGCCGCGCTGAGGGACCACCCTCTGCGCACCTCCTGTGGTGCCGAGAAAATGCCACTCCTGACACGATCTGCGAGCGTGTCACGGATAGAGGCCGCGCTGAGGGACCACCCTCTGCGCACCCCCTGTGGTGTCGAGAAAGTGCCACTCCTGCCAAGATCTGCGAGCGTGTCACGGATAGAGGCCGCGCTGAGGGACCACCCTCTGCGCACCCCCTGTGGTGTCGAGCAAGTGCCACTCCTGCCACGATCTGCGAGCGTGTCACGGATAGAGGCCGCGCTGAGGGACCACCACCCTCTGCGCACCCCCTGTGGTGTCGAGAAAGTGCCACTCCTGCCACGATCTGCGAGCGTGTCACGGATAGAGGCCGCGCTGAGGGACACCACCCTCTGCGCACCCCCTGTGGCGTCGAGAAAGTGCCACGCCTGCCACGCCCTGCGAGCGTGTCACGGATAGAGGCCGCGCTGAGAGACCACCCTCTGCGCACCCCCATGTGGTGTCGAGAAACTGCTACTCCTGACACGATCTGCGAGCGTGTCACGGGTAGATGCCGCACTGAGGGACCACCCTCTGCGCACCCTCATGTGGTGTCGAGAATGTGCCGCGCCTGCCACGCCCTGCGAGCGTGTCACGGATAGAGGCCCCGCTGAGGGACCACCCTCTGCGCCCCCCCCAATGGTGTCGAGAAAGTGCCGCGCCTGCCACGCTCTGCGAGCGTGTCACGGATAGAGGCCGCACTGAGGGACCAACCTCTGCGCACCCCCATGTGGTGTCGAGAATGTGCCGCGCCTGCCACGCCCTGCGAGCGTGTCACGGATAGAGGCCCCGCTGAGGGACCACCCTCTGCGCCCCCCCAGTGGTGTCGAGAAAGTGCCGCGCCTGCCACGCCCTGCGAGCGTGTCACGGATAGCGGCCGCGCTCAGGGGCCACCCCCTGCGCACCCCCTGTGGTGTCGAGAAAGTGCCACGCCTGCTGTGCCTGGACGACTGTCGTGCATAGCGGCCGCGGTGAGAGACCACCCCCTGCGCACCCCCTATGGTGTCGAGGAAGTGCCACGCCTGCCACGCCCTGCGAGCGTGTCACGGATAGAGGCCCCGCTGAGGGACCACCCTTTGCGCCCCCCCCAGCGGTGTCGAGAAAGTGCCGCGCCTGCCACGCCCTGCGAGCGTGTCACGGATAGAGGCCCCGCTGAGGGACCACCCTCTGCGCACCCCCTATGGTGTCGAGGAAGTGCCACGCCTGCTCGCCTGCCGCATGGCTTGCCGTGTGTATGTGTATGATGCGTGTGCGGCCATATCGGGACATATCTCACGTGTTGCCCAGTATGTCGTGCAGACGTCTTGGGTGTATGATGCAGTGAACATGCGTCTTGTATGTGCGAATGTGTGCATGCGTGCGGCTGTGTGCGAGTGTGTGGGTGAGGAGGCGGGAGGTGTGTGAGACGCGGGTGCGGCGCGGCAGGGAAGAAAACCAGAACCCCACGACGAAGCGTGGGGAAACAGCTTTTCTGAGGCCTCTGCGAGGCTTCTCTGAGGCTTCCGAGAGGCCCCTGACAGGCTTCTCTGAGGCTTCTGAGAGGCTTGTTAGAGGCTTCTGAGAAGCTTCTCAAAGGCTTCTGCGAGGCTTCTGAGAGGCTTGTGAAAAAAGGCTTCTGCGAGGCTTCTGTGAGTCTTCTGAAAGGCTCCTGCGAGGTTTCTCAAAAGTTTCCCAGAAACGGATCATAGGCCCCTGGTCGCGAAACCTCAGACAGTTTCTCAGACACCTGAGGTTTTCTGCGAAAAAAAGGCTCCTGCGAGGCTCCTGGTCGCATAGGAGTCGTAAACGGATCATTGCGCCCGTTCGAGCTCCAATACATGGGTGCTTAGATGAAATCAAGATCGGCCGTCTGTGATCGGACCGATCGAAACCGCTTTTTCAGATTCCCATTGGTCGGCTTATGAGAACTCATTGAACCAAGAAGCGCTCTTATGATCTCTTCCTTAATCAAAACCCCATTGAAACGACCCACAAGCATCGCAATCACTTCGGACCGATCGCAACTGGTTGCGATCCGACCGAAGTGGTTTACCATCGGTCCGATGTAGTTGCGATCGGTCGTGCTCGCGCCTCCCTCCCTTGCCCCTCCCATTCCCTATCCGCTTGCCCTTCCTCCTCCTCCTCCTGACTCCTCCTCCTCCTCCTCCTTCTCCTCCCCGACCCTCCTCTCCCTCCTGCTGCACTTCTCCCCCCGCCCGCACTCCTCCCGCTCCTGCCACCTCCCCCCTTCACCCCCTTCCTCAACAATGACACAATCGGCGTTCAACTCTCCTCTCTCACCATACGACATATCGAGAGTGGCGGGCCCTCTTCCGCGTATTGTTTCTGCACGCAGGAGGTGGTCCGAGCTGTTCTTCGATCGGCCCTTCCAAGATGGCCCTCCCGCTGCAGCGTGGGCATCATCTTCGGATCGGCGCTTTGCTCCCATCGTTCAGAATGGCACTCTCGCCCCGGCGTGGACCCCATTCTGGAGCCGAGTCCTTCCTCGCCGTGGTCGTCCCCCTCCGTTTCCTTCCTCCACCTTCCCCTGGTCCAGCTCCTGCTGCTGATGCTTTTCGTCCTCGTCCTCCTCCTTCGTCCTCCGCCTTTTCCTCCTGCTTATCGGCCACCTCTTCTTCCAGTGTGCGCAAGTCCCCTCTCCCGATTGAACACAACTCGACGGGATCCTCCATGACACGCGTCGGCGGATAGAAAACAAATCAGAGCTACGGAAAATGGATGGGCGGGAGGGGTAGACTGTCAGATATGGCACGAGCGCATCCAGCTTGTCCAAATTCTCCTCCCCCCGGAGGAGGGGGAGCGGGGAGAGGCTCTCCCCCCTCTCCCTCCTCCTCCCCCTACTCCGCCTCCTCCTCCTCCTCCTCCTCCTCCTCGTCCTCGTCCTCGTCCTCCTCCCTCCTCCTCCTCCTCCTTCTCCTCCTCCTCCTCCTCCTCCTCCGTCCTCTCCTCCGTCTCCTCCTCCGTCTCCTCCTCCCCCTCCGCCTCCTCCTCCTCCTCCTCCTCCTCCTCCTCCTCGTCCTCCCCCTCCTCCTCCTCCTCCTGTTCCTCCTCTTTCTCCTCCTCCGAGCCTCCTCCTCTTTCTCCTCCTCCTCCTCCTCCTCGTCCTAGGACAGGGGACGGCGGCGGCGGCGACAGGCGACGACGGCGGCGGCAGGCGAGCGGTGGCGCGGGGCGTGTCCTCCGCACACACGACCGTCCTAGTCGCCAGGCTGCTCAGCGGGAAGAAGACGCCCGCCAGGAGCGCGCCCCGGCAGTGTGGCACCTGGGCGCCCCCGTGGCATCGCCGGGACTGGGGAGGGAGGAGGCGGAGGAGGAGGAGGAGGAGGAGGAGGAGGGGGAGGAGGAGGAGAAGGAGGAGGAGGAGGAGGAGGAGGAGGAGGAGGAGGAGGGGTGCTGGTTGTGCCGCCGATCGGCCAGAGTCCCAGAGAGGAGGGAGGGGACAAGGAGGAGGAGGAGGAGGAGGGAGGAGAAGGAGGAGGAGGAGGACCAGAGTAAACCCAAGAGTCATCAACGATGTTGGAATTCGCCCTCCCTCCCAGCTCCCTCTTCACAAACCCCTGCGACGGTTCATTTCCATTGGAGGAACTGCCTCGTTTGAAGGCAACCGTTTGAAGATCCTGAAGCATGCCAAAACATGGTTCTCAGGATGTCAACGCCACGGATCAACCTGACTGCTGCGTCTTGACGATCCGGAATCGCGCCAGAAAGCCATTTTGGGACTTCAACACCGCGAATCAACATAACTGTTGCACCCGCATAATCCTGAATCCTTCCGAACACCATTTCTGGTACGCTGATCATAAGAACCCGTGAAACTCTGGCAAATGTTAAACACGAATATGCGCGGCTCTAAGCGAGAACCACATTTTGAAAACGATCCGCCCTCAATCCGTGAAGCTCTTGCAAATGTATACAGAATGGATGCGCGCGGCGCTGAGGCGAGAACCACATTTTGAAAACGACCCGCCCTCAATCCGTGAAGCTCTTGCAAATGTATAAACAAATCAATGCGCGCGGCGCTAAGGCGAGAACCACATTTTGAAAACGACCCGCCCTCAATCCGTGAAACTCCTGCAAATGTAAAAAACGAACGTGCGCGGCGCTGAGGCGAGAGCCACATGTTGAAAACCACCCGCCCTCCGTCCGTGAGGCTGCTGTCGCTTCTGAAACTTCAGCATCCCGAGTGGTGAGGAAGCCTCAGGCGACACGCCTGGCCCGCCCCCCCAAACTGGCCTCGGGGTGCGACAGGGAGAAGTTGCTTATAAGGAGGAGGAATGGAGGAGGAGGAGGAGGAATGGAGGAGGAGGAGGAGGAGGAGGAGGAGGAGGAGGAGGAGGAGGAGGAGGAGGAGGAGGAGGAGGAGGAGGAGTAGGAGTAGGAGGAGGAGGAGGACCCACTTTCTCCTTCGGTCCTCCTCGCCCCCAAAACCGGCCTCGGGGTGCGCTGGCACGAACTCCGACCGAGCGGCCGCTGCGGACGCCCCGAATGCGGCCCCCTCCTCCTCCTCCTCCAGGGGGCGGGGCGCTCCCTCGGCGCCCCGCTTGACCTGACCTGCGCCTCTCCTCAAGAACGGGGGATTGTGGAGTCCCTGTGGATCCAAAGCGCGCGCGCGCGAGGCCTTCGCGCTGAGTTTGCGACTGCTCCTGTGACGAATCTGCTATGTGTCGTCCTCCTCCTCCTCCTCCTCTTCTTCCTCCTCCGCCTCCTCCTCCTCCTCCCTCTCCTCCTCCTCCTCCCTCTCTACTTTTTTTTTCCTGGTGTCCCCCCCCCCAGACAAAAAAAAACATGTTTTTTTTTGTTTTTTGGAGGGGCGGGGGACACCAGGATAAAAAAAAGGAATGCGACGTGGCCACATCTGTCCTCCCCCCTAGAAGGATTCCTATTGAACGCCCCCACAAGAAGGATTCACAGTGAAATCCTCGACAGAAAGGTTCCTATCGAAACCCTCCACTGAATGATTCCTACTGAAATCCTCCACTTGTGGATTCCTACTGAAACCCTCCACTGAATGATTCCTACTGAAATCCTCGAATGGCAATGGCAATGGCAATGGCAATGGTAATGGTAATGACAGTGGTAATGGTAATGCTATTGGTAATGGTAACGGTAATGATAGTGGTGACGGGGTAGCGACTGGCAATGGCAATGACAATGGCAATGGCAACGGTAATGGCAATGGTAGTGGCAATGGCAAAGGGAATGGCAATGACAATGGCAATGGTAATGGCCATGGCAATGGTAATGGTAATGGCAATGGCAATAGCAATGGTAAAGATAATGGTAATGGTAATGGTAATGGGAATGGGATTGGGAATGGGAGTGGGAATGGGAACGGGAATGAAAATGATAGTGGGGGTGGTAGTGGTAATGGCACTGGTAATGGCAATGGTAATGGAAATGGTAGTGGTAATGGTAATGGAAATGGGAATTGTAATGGTAATGGCAGCGGTAGTGGTAATGGTAATGGTAATGGCAAGGGTAATGGTAATGGTAGTGGCTAATGGCAATGGTAATGGTAATGGTAATGGTAATGGTACTGGTAATGGTAACGGTAATGGTAACGGGGTAGCGATTGGCAATGGCAATGGCAATGACAATGACAATGGCAACGGCAATGGTAATGGCAATGGGATTGGCAATGGCAATGGCAATGGCAATGACAATGGCCATGGCAACAGCAACGGGAATTGTAATGGTAATGGTAATGGTAATGGTAATGGTAATGGGAACGGGAATGGGAATGTGAATGGGAACGGGAATGGAAATGTTAGTGGTAGTGGTAACGGAAATGGGAATGATAAGGGTAAGGGTACAGGTAAAGGTAGAGGTAGAGGTAATGGTAATGGAAATGATAATGGTAATGGTATTGGAAATGATAATGTGAATGGAAATGGTACTGGCAATGGTAATGGTAGTGGCTGTTGGCAATGGCAATGGCAATGCTAATGGTAATGGTAATGACAGAGGTAATGGTAATGGTACTGGTAATGGTAACGGTCATGGTAATGGTAACGGGGTAGCGACTGGCAATGGCAATGACAATGACAATGGCAACGGTAATGGTAATGGCAATGGGAATGGCAATAACAATGGTAATGGCCGTGGCAATGGCAATGGTAATGGTAATGTGAATGGGAACGGGAATGTGAATAGGAACGGGAATGGAAATGGTAGTGGTAACGGAAATGGGAATGGTAAGGGTAAAGGTAAAGGCAGATGTACAGGTAATGGTACTGGTAATGGCAATGGTAATGGTAATGGAAATGGAAATGGTATTGGGAATGAGAATCGGAATGGTAATGGTACTGGCAATGGTAATGGTAGTGGCGAATGGCAATGGCAATGGCAATGGTAATGGCAATGGCAATGTCAATGGTAATGGTACTGGGAATGGTCATGGTGACGGTAACGGTAATGGTAATGGCAACGGTAACGGGGTAGCGACTGGCAATGGCAATGCCAATGGCGATGGCAATGGTAATGGCAATGGCAAGGGCAACGGCAATGGCCATGGCAATGGTAATGTTCATGGCCATGGCCATGGTCATGGTCATGGTACTGGGGATGGGAATGGGAATCGTAGTGGTAATTTTCAACGGGAACGGGAATGGAAATGGTAGTGGTAGTGGTAGTGGTAATGATAATGGCAATGGAAATGGAAATGGTAATGGTACTAGTAACGGTCATGGTAATGGCAATGGTGATGGGAATGGGAATTGGAATGGTAATGGCAGCGGTAATGGTAATGGTAATGGTAATGGCAATGGGAATGGCAATGGTGTTGGTAATGCTAATGGTAATGGCAATCGTATTGGTAGTGGCTAATGGTAATGGGAATGGCAATGGTAGTGACAGCGGTAATGGTAATGGTACTGGTAATGGTAACGGGGTGGCGACTGGCAATGGCAATACAATGGCAATGGCAATGGTAACGGTAATGGCAATGGCAATGGCAACGGGAATGGCAATGGCAATGACAATGGCAATTGTACTGGCCATGGTAATGGTAATGGTAATGGTAATGGAAATGGTAATTGTAAGGGTAATGATGAGGAGCAACGTGAAAGATCGTAAACAAATCGTCTGAAACCCACAGTGACTCCACAATCCCCCAGCCTCGAGAACGCCTCCTCCTCCGCCTCTCCTCCTCCTCCACATCCTCCTCCTCCGCCTCCTCCTCCTCCGCCTCCTCCTCCATCTCCTCCTCCTCCGCCTCCTCCTCCTCCTCCTCCTCCCCTGACGGGCACGCCGCACGCCGACCGCACGGAGAAGCTCCCGCGGCGCGCGGCGCACGGAGAGGGGGGGGGGCCGAGGGGAGCCGAGAAGCCGAGGGGGGGCCTCTCGGAAACCCTCGCGCCCTCGAAACAGCCACTGGCCATCGCTCGGACGTCCATTTCCTGTGTTTTGTTCGGTTTCGTGCGTGGTTTTTTCGCGAAATGATCAAGGATGCTCCTCGATGGTCCTCGCCGAAGGAAAACTGCACACGTCCGAGCGATGCCAAGGCCATCTTGCAAGCCTCCGAGCCCTTCTTAGAAGTCGAACAATCCACCCCCGTAATAACCGCCCCGACACGCGAACCCGGTTAGTAAACGCGCCCAAAGAAGGAATCGAACAGGGGCTATTTAAGAAACGCCCATGGCCGTTTAGTAAACGCCAATTGTCCGGTCCGGGTGTTTTTTCCTCCATTGACTTCTGCGAGGCACCATGTCATTCGAAGGCTGCCGCCCCTCTGTACGCGCCGCGTTCAGCTTTGCGAATCGCCCGTGGCCGCCCGCATTCCCGCAAGCGTCTCTGGTCTGGTGCGATCTGCGCAGCCGGCCGCCCGTCCTGACGCGGGGCGCACTTCTCCCATTGAGAGCGTCAAGACACTTTCGGACGCGCGAGTTGTTCGTGGCAAGCGCTGGGCCGCAGCGAAACGAGTGAGGCACAAAGGGGCCCGAGCAATAATTAGGAAGAGCGGCGGCCGCGGGACGTTGAAACATATTTCGATTAACGCGAGTTCGACGCGCCTGCTTTGGCAACTCGCGACCAAACCATCAGGGCGGCAAATACGTGCTCGTCTCCACCCGGGCTGTGGGAATAATCCTGGCAGAGGTCGGTGTAAGCGTGCAGTGCGTGCTGGCGGCGCGAATTCATCTCGCCGTGCTGTTGCCCGCCGATCCACCTCCCCGAGCATCCAGAGACGACGGGGGTGCTCCCCAAGGCCCAAGAAAGCTCGTTGCTGCGAGCGCAAGTCATACGCGCGCTCGCCGGGCAAATCCCTGGGCGCGCGACACATGCTTCCGAAGATGAATCCTGGCGGCCGCGCAGGTTTGCGCTTAACGGAAAGCGCCCGCTCTAGGCATCGAGGCCCAAGAAGCCTCCGTAACAATTTTGGTCCACGCCTCTGGTTCCAGGCGCGGGGCTGCCGCGCTGGGAGTGGACGAACCACGCGCTGCGCGGGTTGGCTTGGGCGGCCCGCGTGCAGGGGCGGGTGGCAGATCCAGAGGTTCGCGTGCGGCGATGTCCAGGTCTCATGACCTTCGCGGCCGCGCCCCAGCGGCGACGCTGCCTCCGGGGCGACGGCGGGGCGCTGTGCTGGGCCCCTCGCGCCAGGCCCCCGGGGGGGCCAGAGGTGGGCAAACGCGCCCGGGAGAGGAGGGCGCCGCAGTGGCGCATGGACTCGAGGGCGCTGGCGCCGGATGCCCCGGCAGCAGGAGGCTCCGCGGGCGCTGGCGCGTCGTCGGGCGAGCACCTCTGCGCGCCAACCCGGCCGAGCGAGAGCCGCTGCGCGCCGAGCTGCCAGTGGCCAGGGGCGCCGGGGCCTGCGCGCTCCGATGCCGGAGGAGCCGCTCCGCGCGGCGTGGCCCGCCGAGGAGCGCCGGGGGAGGGGGGCGAGGGCCCGGCCGCGGCGAGCGAGGAGCGCGGCGAGGGGGGGCGCGGCGGAGGCGGTCGGCGCACGGAGCGGCGGGCGGCGCCGTCGTGCGCCGCGCGCCGGCTGCGTCGGCGCCGCGGCGGGCCCGCGCGCTGCCGGGCCCTGCGCGCAGGAAGCCGTGCCAGCGCGCAGGGGGGCGCGGCGCGCAGCAGCGGCGGATGGGTCCCAGGGGCGCGGCGGCCAGCCCGCCAACGGCGAGAGGGTGGGGCCGCGATCGGCAGCGACGGCGGGCCCGAACTGGGAGGCCTGTGCCCTCCCCCCCCCTCCTCCTCTGCCCACCTCCTCTCCTCCCCCAGTCCAGTCCTGTCCCCCTTCCTTCTCGCCCCCTCGCCCGGCAGCGCGGCCTGCTCGAAGCCGCCGCTCCGGCGCGCGCCAAGCAGCGGCGCGAGTGCGCCTCGAGCGGGCGCGATCGCAGGTCGCGGCGCCAGGCTCCGCCAGAACGTCGGGCGCCGCCGTCGGCCCGGGGGGCTTGCGACTTCGCCTGCGGGCGACCGGCCGTGGCGCCACGCGGTCGGGAGGCGCGCGATTCCGCTTGCCCGGGCGAAAGTGCCGCGCGGCGCTCGGCGCCGCCGCGCGTCGCGCCTGGCATGGCTGGGCGCGGGGGCAGAGGAGCA
>CAUYUJ010017990.1:172025-179525 GCA_963575745.1 Prorocentrum cordatum | reverse complement strand
CGGGGCCGCTGCCTGGCAGCTCCAAGGCGAAGACTTCTTTTGATACCGCGAAGGGGGCGGTTTCCCCCGGGCTGTAGGCGACCCGAGGCGGGGAGGGCGGAGGAGGAGGAGGAGGAGGAGGAGGGCGGAGGAATGGAATGGAATGGAATGGAATGGAATGCCCTCGAAAGGGGGAGTGCACAGCACTAAGGTCTGAACAAATCAGAGTGACTAGCCAGCTTGTCTGGCTTCCTTCGTACGTATTCGGTCCAACAGGGCCGCCATTCTTTGCTCGTAAGTGGGTACTTCCCTGGAGGCCGGGAAAGCAACTGGCACCACCGTAAAGTCAGGCATGGAGGGCGGAGGGCGGAGGGCGGAGGAGGGGGGGGAGGAGGAGAAGGGGGAGGAGGAGGAGGAGGAGGAGGAGGAGGAGGAGGAGGAGGAGGAGGAGGAGGAGGATTTTTTTGACATCAACCGTGGCAACAAGAGCGACGCCGAGCGGTCGTCGCCCCCTGCTATCTGGCCTGGAGCAGGCCAGCGAGCAGTGAAAAGGTGAAAAGGAGGGCAGGCGCGAAAGCCACGGGGCGATTTCCCACGGGAGGGGAGGACCCCCGGTGGCTCACCGCCTGCCCCCCTGAGCCCACGACCAGAGAAGAATGAGGTCAGGGCGAGACGCGCGCACGCGCAGAGGACGCATACTGCATCTCTTTAGTCTGAGTCATCAGACTGTGGTGCAGCGCCGACGGCGAGCGAGGCCTCGTCCTCTTCAAGGATTGAGGCGGCTCGATGACGCCCAGACGCCCCGGCCGATGAGGCTGGCCCAGGCACCTGCCGCGTGGCCTGCTGGGAGGGGCTCTCACCAGGCAGGCCAAGCAAGAAAAAGGCTGCTTCCTCTTCCGCGTCTCGCGGTTCAAGAGGGAGAGGAGTTGGGGCAGCAGCAACAGCGGTGCACGACAGATCGGACGAGGGGCCAACGACTCGTTCTGGCTGCTGCCCCCCCTGCTGCAGCGACTGGCCTCCGCACCAGCTTGGCTAGTCGCAACTCCCTTTCTTGGTCTGTGAGACGTCCAGGCCGCTCCTCTTGCTCCAAGTCTTCATACCAGGGGCCTACCTCGACTGAAACACCTTTGCGCTTGGGGTGGCGTCCAGCCCCCGCAGAAATCCAGGCAGACTTGGCGCATGCACTCTGTGGTTGGCCCTCGCACTGTCTAAGTAAATTGCGAGGCTGCCCATGAGAGGAATAGGCATAACATCGCATGCAAATAGTGAGGGCTGCACCATCAGAGCATAGCAGCGCAATGCAGTTATGCCTGAGGGCGGTAAGCACCGCGGACGTCAGCGTGGAATCTCCGAGGCGCTTCCCAAGGGCGGGCGGGTCGATCCCTCCAGGCCGAGAGCCGTCGGGGTTCGTCCGCGGTGCGCCCTTAGCAACCTTGAGACATTCAGTGCACTGCCAAAACGAGGAAGCCCGAGTCCACTGATGGGACCTCGGCTTGAACTTGGGCCTGGGGGGCTTGGGGGCGAGCGGGGCCCCAGTAAGGTTGAGCCGAGGCCACTCTGGCATCCGCTCGGTTGAAAGACGCATAACACACTGGGCGATAGAGAGGCACCGCTCAAGCCATGCCACATCCTCGGGGTCAGGTTGCGGGCGACGGGCAAGCGAGCTTTTTGCGACATCATCAGCAAGGTCATTGCCTTGCTTCCAAAACCGCCCCAACACCGTGAGGCCACTGGATTCTTCAACCTGCGCCTTGACTTTAAAAACCCCTCCTAAAAGCTTGCGGTGGGTGGGGGGCAAAATCCTGGGCACACGCGTTGGTAGGGCAAAGCCCTGAGCAGTGGCTCATTGGCTTGGACGACCACATTCTTACAGTCAGAGTAAATCGAACTCCCTGGCAGGGCGTGCGTTGCAGCAACGGCGTAGGCCCCAAATTCCCCCTCCTTGGGCAGTCTGGAGATTGGGGGCCCAAAGCGGACAACTGATACGACAAATCTCTTCACCGTCGTCACCTACCATCACTATCCCCCACCCAGCCCTGGAGAGTTCTTTAACAGGGTGCGCGGCGCAGGGCCCGCCCACAAAGATATGTCCAGAGATGTTGAGCGATCTAGACGAACGATCATTGGCCCAGATGATCTCAAGTCCAGTATCTTCTACATCATCTCGAGCAGGGAAAGGAAAACATCCCCTGGATGCCTAAACAGGCCACGAGAAAACAGTACGTGGTCCTCTTCGTTGTTCTCGGGGGCGAGGTCGGGCGGGGGCAGGAGGGAGAACTTTGGCTTGAAACTGTCAAACACTGCCTGCCTCTTGTCATGGCACGCTGGGCAGAACCAGAGCCGATGAAGCATGGTATCGGGCGCGCCCCCGCACAGCTCGCAGGCCGCGCTGACGGCGTACCCTGCTTCGGCAGCTCTGGCCCTGGTCCACGTGGCATTACAAGCCGCAGCCATGGCACAACCTCGCTGGTACGGCGTGCCCTTCTTGGATCGGAGTGTGGCTGCCACCGCGTCGTGGCAAACTCGAGCTCCAGGAATATGCGGGAGCAAGGCAGCGCCGCTGGACCTCTCGTGGGTCCTCTGAACAGCTGCCTTCAAAAGCTTCTTAATAAGGGCAGGGGAAGTGACGGTGAGCGACACCTCGTTTCCAAAATCATCCAACAGGGTACAGTAGTTGGGCATGTTCCAAGAAATCCTCTTCAAAACCAACTTCATGGCCCCCAGGGGCCCGCGGACCCCGCGCCAGGTTTTGGGCCCAGGGGTACCAAACACCGCACCCCAGGCGTCCCTCAGCTCAGCCCACGGGATAACAAAGGGAAAGAGCTTGGTTTGGTTGGCCCAGATCCCCTTGGAGTACCTGACAATGGGCGCCACCGCAGGGTACCAGGTCGGGCCCTGGGGTAAAACCAGCACTGAGGTCCGCGACCTCATCTTGGCAGACGGCTGCATAGTCCTAGCGGCGGCGACCTGCAATCTGTGCCATTCAAAATCCGAAAGCCCATGGGCCTCATACCCAAACGTGAGACTGGGGAAGGGGCCAGCGGTGAAAACTTTGGCATCATGCCGCCCGGGGGGCCGCTTGGCTCGATTGAGCCTCCTGACTTTTTTGTGGAACACCCTTTTGCGGTCAGAAAGCTTTTTCCCCCTGCCAGGAAGCCGTCGGGGGGAACCTGGGGCAGAGTCAATGCCCAGGTTGACGGTCCCTTGGACGATGGGCCCCGCAAGGCCGCCAAGACAGCCCCTGAGTTCCGCGGCGAGAGCGTCCGACGAGGTGACGAGAGAAGCTTTGTCAGGCGAAATGATCGCCCCCATATCGACCTCGATGGCTTCCCTGAGGTTGGCGGCGGCCTTAGGGAGGTGCCTGGCAATGTAGGCCTTGGACCCGTTGCAGCTGAGACCGTAATCGTCAATGTAAACGTCGAGCGTGATTCCTGGAGGCAACTGCAACGCATCCAGGGCGGGGATGGCACTGATGCGCACCATGGTGGTCGCGGACTACATCCCGCGACAACGCCGTTGGTGACAAAGAACGTGCCGACGACCACGCCGCCGAGAGAGATAAACCTGCCATGCCGATATCCTCGCACAGCAAGCCGAGCTAACTGGACGGGGAACTCATACTGTTGGCATCGCTGAAGGAGCGCGCCCAAGTGAACCAACTCGAAACATTTGTAAATATCCCACAGAACCGTGCAACTCGCCTGACAGCTGGCCACAGCTCCTTCAGCACGCAGAGTCTGCCTCCAGACAACATCAATCGCGGAAGAAAACTGGGGCCCAGCAAAGTAGCTCCGCTGAAACTTGCTTTCCCAATGGGCCGCGCAGGGCCTGCGGCACCGCCCCCAGAGGCGGTGGGCGCTACAGAAAAGGCCGATGGGCCGATGCCCTCCAGAGGGTTTGTTAAGGAGGGAAAGCACAACAAGGGAGGTTTGCCCAAGAAATACAAGGTGCCAAGGACGTCCAAGGACTCCTCCGACAGGGAGGCAAAATGCTTCATGCGGAACCCGTCAACGGCGGTAGCAGAACGGGCGGCATACCGCCTAGAGGCCGAACGCAGGGCTTCAACAGCGAGGCGGGGGAGGGGCTCGACGAATTGGAATTTGGCCTCCTTCGGGGGGGGGGGGGGTCGTGAGTGGCGCTCCAGAGCCTACTGAATTTTCGGGCCCCCGAATCCAGCAACGACAGGGGGCCCGAGACAACAGCTCCATCCCTGCTGAGGGTCGTGGTAGGGGTCCATGGCTGGCTGCCTCTGACTTGCCGGTGCGCTCTCCTGGCGCCCTGGTCGATGGACTGAAGAAGCCACTCTTTCCACTCAGCGAGGGCCTGCGCCTTGGCCTTAACGGCAAAGGTCGCAAGGTACTCCTCTAAGTCGGTAAGAATGGATTCCCCAATAGCAAGGTCGAGGGGGCCATGCTGGCCTAAAAAGGACTGCGCACGCATGGCGAGGTCGCTGTGGACTTCCAGCCCTTGCTTCAAAAAGCTGGGGGGGTTGAGCAGCAACCTCCGCGCTTCCTGAGACTGGGCGGATCCTATAGCAACCGCATCAAGCTGGAGAAGGAGCCTGAACTTGCTCACGAGCCATTTAATAGAAAATAAATGGGGCTGTCGGTGGGGGGCTTCCCGATCTTGATCAAGGATGTTAACCCAATGCTGCTGTGGCATCTTCCCCCTGCTGCCCCAACCGGGCAGGGTGGTTTGTCTACCCCTCGCTAGCTCCCTCCGAAAGGTCGGTCCAGTGCTTATAGAGGGTGTCGAGCTGGCACTGTGCAGCGTGCACGTCACCACTGCGGCAAGCGTCTAAGGCACGTCCAGCTTCACACTGAATAGCAGCCCAATCTGGAGGTGGAGGCACAGGACCGATGGCGGGCTCAATCGGCAACGGCGGGGGCTTCCGAAACACGAGCCCATGGAGCCTCCCAGTACCTGCATGAAACTACATCTGCACAGGAAGGTGAGCAATGAGGTTGGACGTGTGAATAGCACTAACGGAGGAGATCCCTTTGGCGAGCCCAGCAATAACGACAAAATAATCAAGCATGCTAGCGCCACAAGTGCCCACGACGTCTTTGGGGACGACCACCTGCGCCCCCCCAACCTGTTGACAATCCCAAACGCCACGATCTTCTCGGGGCTCATGTTAAAACCAGCTCCAATGATGGTGGTCAGCCCAACCTGCTCGACGGCCGCGCCGACGCACGCTAGGAGCTCCACGTTGGCCTCCGAGAGCCCCTCAACCGTACGCAAGTAGGTGCTGCAGACCAGGATGGGGCCGCCACCAGGAATGTGCACGACAGCTCCGATCGAACGATGTTGGTCGGATGTGGCCTCCAGGCGGAGCATGGCATCCCAGGGAATTCTGGTCCAGGATCCCAACCCCAGACGAAGTACCATGTCCCACTCCTGGAGCAGCAGGCCCAAGGATAGCTTTCCACCCGTGCCGATGGGCCCAGCCAGTAGCCTCCTCCAGCTCAGACTCCAACAAGTGGTGCTTTTGGACCAAGAGAACATGTGCACCACACTTGGGGAGCCAAGCTCTGAGGCCGCCTCCCGAGTCGGATTGCCAAGACGTGACATTGGCAGTCTGGATGACGAGCTGAACACTTGAATCTCCAGGGCTGGGTTCGGGGGCGCGGAAACTGAAACAACTTGGTGGCCTGAGGGCGGTCGACCCCGAGGCCTGGCGCGGCCTTGGTAACAGCTTCATGGCCCTTGGAGCCGAAAAAAACCAGGAGGACCTTGCCGATGCCGAGGGTGGTGGCCGCCAACGGCCTGTCGGGGACAGGCTCTGTCCGTCTCGGCAAGAGTGGCCTCTACAGCTTGCGCCATATAGAAACACTGGAGGGCGTCTGCCCATCGAGCATCGAAGGAGCTGCACACTCCGTCGACGCTATCTTGGAACGACCCAGAAAGAGAATGCGCTCTGAGACCATGGATTTCGCAACGATCCGAATCAAAAGTTGGGGACGGGCAATGAAAACACCCCTGGGCGCTCACCGTGAGAGCGCTGGAACTGGCAGACGCATGCATGCGTGGATGTGTGGCCAGGCTAGGCGGTGGTTCCTCCCCCCACCCCGCCAGGGGCGGGGGGGGGGGGAGATTGAAGGGCCTTCTCTGCCTTAGCCCGCGCATCGTCTGCTGCTGGGGTTCCACCACCAGCTGGGGCGGCCTCAGCGGCCGCCGTGGCAGGGCCAGCGGCAGGTGCCTCACGCAGCTCATCCTCAGCTCCAGCATCTCCCCCTGCCGCCGCTCCCTGGTCAGCGCGCCGCCACTTGCTGGCAGCCCGAGCCAGGTGCTCACGATGCGCATCTCGGGCCGCTTTGGCAGCGACCACCAGGGGGCCCAGCAGGTCCTTGGCGAGCTTGGAGACGCCAGCGTTGAGGTCGTCCTTCCTCTTAGCGATCTCTTCGCGATCCTTATCCTCAAGCCCGGCGTCGCCCTCGAAGAAACTGACCTCGTCCACTGCGATGAATGCGCCCAGGTCGAATGTGTCAGCGCACAGGTCTTCCAACTTGAGCTTGGCAGGGGCCGGCACAACGGGGACGGGGGCAACAGACGCCTGCTGCTGCAACTCGGCCACCAGAGCCTTGTACTGCTGATCGGCTGTGGCCAACTCTTCACGCATGCTCCGCGCCGTGTCCTCGAGCTTGGCGATGTCGTTCCTCCAGCCCAAAAGCTTGTCCACCTCCTTGTCCAGCGCCTTCTCCAGTCGACCCACAGCGGCGAACTGCTGCTGCACTCGCTGGTGGAGGGGAGTGGGGGGCTTGGGCGACTCCATTGCGTGCAGCTTCTTGAACTCTGCCTCATACTTGGACGCAGTGGTAAGGTCCCCTCCTTTCCGCGCGAGATCTGCCAGCTGCTTTGCCTCATTCGCGTTGAGCTGGCTCTGGGGCCCGACGGGGAGAGGAGGTGCCTTGGTGGTGGCGCCTCCAGGATGCCCACCTCCGTACCCAGCTCCAACGGGTTGTCCAGGACCTCCAGGGGGCCCAGGGTAGGGACGATAACGCATGGCCCAAGGTGCCGCGGAGAATGCGCCAGGAGGGGCCTGCGACCACGCCCCACTCGGTGGGGCTCCACCTTCGACTGGACGCACAGCAGCAAGAAGAGTCCCACAATGCTTGCAGTAGCGGGCCGCCTGAGGGCCCTTCGCACAGCCACAGGAGCTGCACTTGAACTTGGACTATCCTTCTGAACTGTTGTCCGAGTACATGTAGGCGCCGTAGTGCCACGGGGGGGCGGCCGTGCCGCTGGACCAGTCACCACGACCACGTCCTTTGCCACGCCCGACACCTTTAGCACTACCATTGCGCAAAGCAGGCGGGGGTGTCATACACCCCAAGTCAATCACTGAGAAATCCAGAGCCAGAAGGCCCGTTGACGCAGTGTGCCGCTCTGAAGTTGGCGTCAACAAGCACAAAACTTGTGCCAGAACGGCTGGGGGAGGAGGAGGAGGAGGACGAGGAGGAGGGAGGAGGATAAGGAGGAGGAGGGAGGAGGGAGGAGGGAGGAGGGAGGAGGGAGGAA
>CAUYUJ010017990.1:167500-171925 GCA_963575745.1 Prorocentrum cordatum | reverse complement strand
CTCCTCCTCCTCCTTCTCCCTCCTCCTCCTCCTCCTCCTCCTCCGCCTCTCCCCCCCTGCCACGCCCCCCCAAACAGGGACAGGACAGGGACAGGACCTACGATCCATGCAGGGACAGGACCTACGATGAGGCTGGGCATGTCCCCCTACAGGCGGATGTTGGACGAATATTTCTTTCATATTCAAAAATAATCGAGAAATTCTAGCTAACTCGTCCCCGGACTTGACCAAGTCTCGCCTCCCCAGGCTCGGCGCGCAAAAACTGTCCCAGGGATGTCGCCCTCACAGGCCCTCCAGACCCAGAAAACCCAAGGCTCTTGGGTCTTTTCACTCCGGGGGCGTCCAAAAAAGGGGGGCGACCAAGAGGGGGCTTGCAGCTCATGGCCCGGGGGATGCGCGCGGGCGAGGGGGGGCCAGGGGGCGCACAGTCGAGTCGCAGAACGAGGATGCGAGTTTGGTACGCAAGGGCCTTGGAGGGCCACGTCGGCGTGTTCGAGCGGGGCTGACCAGCGAATGTCGCCACGCATAGGGGCCGAAGGGGAAGGCTGCACGGAGGGCCTCGAAAAGTTGACCAGCGCTACTGTGCGACATGACTGCACTGAAAGAAGAAGAGGAGGGGCCATGAGATCTGGAGATATCGTGGCCCCAGCAATGATATCCGCCCCCATAGTCATCCCCTCCCCCCTTGGACGTCCCCGATCCATGCGGGGCCCCCAGGCCCTGGATAACGATGAACCGAGAAAGGGCCCCTAACACTTTGGGAGGGGACCTAAGTTAGGAAGGCCCAAGTGCTAGGGATAGGGGGTCTTGCTCTGCAGATGCACCGAACCACACCGCCCAGAGTCATCATCCCTAATACCAAGACGTGGACCTAAGTGAGGCCACGTCTTCATCGTGTTGTTAGGGCTGAGGGGTCTCTTTTGTGCTCGATGAGGTAGTTTGGGCGCCCGAATTATCCGGGGTAACTCGGGTCTGGGGTAACTCGGGTTTGGATTCCCGAAACACGAACCCGAGTTAGCCCTGACCCGAGTTACCCCTGATGATGTGGGGCTCTGAGTACTTCTCTGACGGTCGTAGGTGTATAAACTTTCCAGCCGCCCAGGGGCAGGTGTCCCCGACGGCGAAAAAGTTTATCTTATACCGTTCTTCGCTCGCTGATAATTCTCTGACGGCCCCGCGGCCCGGCGAGGGCCTCCAAGAGGCCCCCAAGATGCCCCCAAGAGGCCCCCAAGAGGCCCCAAGAGGCTCCTCCGAGGCACCCAAGACGCTGCTGGAAGCCCCTGGGGCCGCCAAGAGGCCCCCAAGACGCCCCAAACGGCCTCCAAGAGGCTCCCAAGAGGCCCGAAGAGGCTCCCCCAAGGCACCCAAGACGCTCCTAGAAGCCCCTGGGGCCGCCAAGAGGCCCCCAAGACGCCCCAAAAGGCCTCCAAGAGGCTCCCAAAAGACATCCCAAGAGACTCCGCGATGCATCCAAGAGGCCTCTGGCCCTTCTGCTCGTCCTCCCCTCCTCGTCCGCCTCCCCCTCTTCCTCCTCCCTCCTCTCCTCCCCCACCTCCTCCTCCGATTCCTCCTCCATCCTCCCCTCTTGGGATATGGCGGCATCCCCTGTCCTTCGTCTCTCTGTACGCTCCCACACTTCCCTGATCGAATCAACGCAACTCCTCTGGGCATCATTGCTGAAAAGATGACCAACAGATCCCGACAGTCGGTACTCTTTCCTAAAGTGGCTGCTTTAGGATGGGCGAAGGATTGCAAAAAACCGAAGGATTGCAAAAAAAACAAGGATTGCAAAAAACCGAAGGATTGCAAAATACCCGGCCCCGCGGCCCCGCGGCCCGGCGAGGGCCGCCGGAGGCAGCAGGCGACGACACGCCCCCGTCTGCCTGTCCCCACGGCGGTGGCGTCCTGGGTCGCAGGGCGCCGTGGGAGCCGCCGTGGGCCGCCGCCGACGCTGCCGGCCGCCGCGTCTCGCGCGGGTGGTCGACTTTTTTGTTTGTTTTCCACCCGCCGAGCGTTACGACGGATTTCGTTTTTTGAGAGGGCGACGAGGCGTAGGATTCGAACATTTAGATGCTCGTAGATCTCGAACATCTAGGTGCTCGTGCATTTCGAGCACATCGTAGGACTTGTCCAGGGTGCTTGCAGATTCAGGAGCAGTCCAAGCACGACTCGACGCGACAATCGATCTTGGGGTAAAGCAACTCCGTCTTCGATCCCCTCCCCGATCGTTTCGGGGGAACGTACGTCTCGGGCACGGGGGACTCGGGTTGGCCTTACGGGGCCATCCTAAAAATGACGAAGCCCGTTCTGAAATCTGACGCGAGCTCCCGCTGCAAAAACCGACGAAAACTGCACGTCAGAACCCAGGACGCGCTCGTCAAAATGCGCCGACACACCCGAGTTCCAGCTCACTCTTAGGTCGGGCATGTCCCCCTGCAGGCGGATTTTGGACGACAGAACAAGAACACCAAACATATCCCAAAGTAGCCAAAAATACTCAAACATCGTCCCCAGACTATGTTTGAGCTATTCTTGAATGTTCCCCCCTGTAGAGAGACATGCCCGACTTAAGCTTAGTCTTAGGTCGGGCCTGTCCCCCTACAGGGGGGTTTTCGACGAAACATAAAAAAATGCCCCAAGAATAATCCAAAAATGGTCCCAAAATAGTCTGGGGCCTATTTTTGGAGTATCTTTTGGCCTTCTTGGGACATTTTTGGGGTATCTTTTTTTTTTTCGTCGAAAATCCCCCTGTAGGGAGACGTGCCCGACCTGAGCTCAGTCGAGCCCTACCTCTCCTCGATCGTTGGGCGCTCCCCGGGCCGACGCCGCGGACGGCAGGAGGCCCCGGGTGTCGTCGAGGTCCGCGCCGGCGCAGACGGTGCGGAGGAAGCCTGCAGGCCGGGCCCCCCCGCGGCCCCGTCCCTTCGACGTCCGCTCGCTGGCACCAAGATTAGGTCGAGCATGTCCTCCTACAGGCGGATTTGGGACGAGAGTTCAAACAAATATATATATATATATATATATATATATATGTATGTATATATATATATATATATATACAGACATATGTATATATATATATACATATATATATATATGGTTTACCCAGCAATGTCAACAAACAGTCGACAAACAGTGGAAGAATCGTCCCCAGGCTATTTCTTGACTATTTGTTGATACTCCTCCTGTAGAGGGACAGGCCCGACTCAAACGCTGGCACCAAGATATAGGGAAACAAAGCATGATGGCAGAGAAGACAAACCGAGGACACTCTCCGAGGGGGGCGAAAAACCGAGGGCACTCTGCGAGGGCGAGAACAGAGCACGGCTGACATCTTGTGTGTTGACAACTTCGGGAGCGGCCAAGAGGTGGGTGTCCAAGAGGGGGGGGTGCAAATCATGACCGGCGGCATGTGCGCGGCCCAGCGGGGGGGCCAGAGACGTCATGAAAGAAGAAGAGGCGCCATGACATCTGGGGAGATACCATGGCCCCCGCCATGATATCCACCCCCCCCCTAGTCATCACCCCCCTCTTTGCCGCCCCCGACAACTCTCGGCCTCCAGAGCCCTTGCTGGGCCCCGGGACTGTCAGCAAACGGCTCGGGATGAAGAACCGGTTCTGGGGAAGCTGTCTGGACCTCTGGGGGGCCGCGCCGTGGAACATCCACGACGCCGGATGTCTGGTTCTACCTTGACCTGAACAAGGACCGACCGTCCTGGCATTCCTATATGCCTACCAGGAAAGGCCCTTAGAACCAACCCATACTCTAAGAAGAAGAACCGTGCTCTTAGAATCTAAGCCTCTTATGTTGCAAAACAATGCAATCTCAGCCAGAGAGATTCTCAGGACATGTCGTGCAAACCACAAGAGATGATTGGAGCACTCTGTGGTGGGCCTCAAGGCGAGCCAGAACGTAAAACAGGGCTAGGATCGGGATAAATCGCTCCAGAGCGTTCCGGAGCGCTCTCAGAGCGTTCCGGAACGCTCTGGAGCGGCCGCGGCGCCCAATACATCCTCCGAACCCGCCGATTCTCAGAGATTTCGAGTTATCCCGACCCGATTTTGTCCCGATCTTCGCGTCGTTTTAGAAAGCCTCGCCGCTGCCTGCTTGTCGTCAGACAGTGTGCGGCCCTGCAGGCTCCGACCCCTGCCTACCGCCTCGGGGCAGGCGCTCCGTCCCGCACTCAGTGTCGAGGGCCCCGGGGCCCGGCCACGGGCCCGCGAGGGCCGAGACCGAGGGAAAACCGCTCCCCGACAAAAGTCGTACAGGGCAGCGCTTCATGCGTAGGATTTTTAAACATAAAACGATAAGGTTTTTGTATGCATGACGAATTCATGAACAAACTGATGCATAAACTCATCCTTGCATTGATTAAGCCACCCTGTATTTTTAAACGGCATGTGCCGTCGATCCACCCTGCATGG
>CAUYUJ010017990.1:115000-162500 GCA_963575745.1 Prorocentrum cordatum | reverse complement strand
AGTAGTAGTAGTAGTAGTAGTAGTAGTAGTAGTAGTAGTAGTAGTAGTGGTAGTAGTGGTAGTAGTAGTAGTAGTCGTAGTAGTCGTCGAGGTAGTCAGTAGTAGTAGTAGTAGTAGTAGTAGTCGTAGTCGTAGTAGTAGTAGTAGTAGTAGTAGTAGTAGTAGTAGTAGTAGTAGTAGTAGTTGTAGTTGTAGTAGTAGTAGTAGTAGTAGTAGTAGTAGTAGTAGTAGTAGTAGTAGTAGTAGTAGTAGTAGTAGTAGTAGTAGTAGTAATAGTACTAGTAGTAGTAATCGTACTCGTACTCGTAGTCGTAGAAAGATGTGGACTGTTGAGGCCCTGCGGAAAGCAGTTTAAGGTCTTCTGCCGCAAGGATCATTCTAGTTCGTTGCGCCCCACTGGGGCGATCAAACCCTTCCCCCTGGGGCACCCGCATCCACATGCGGGACGCCCTCACCCCACTTGCTTATCATGACAACATCCTTCATCCCACTTGCTGATCAGAACCACACGCGCGCTCTGGTTTACTGCGATGCGAGCCCCTGGAGGACAAGTCCTGACCCCTGAGGCACCCTCACTCAATCTTGCGTCGCATCAATGGACACACAGACAATGTCACCCCATTTGCTAATCAGATCTGTAAGTGGTCCACCCCCAGTGGGAATTCACACTACAGTTCAAACGTACTGGCGAAATAGTGGCCGCCAATTACGCGTCGCCCCTCAGACAGACAGGTGCCCCCAGGCACCACTGCAGCTGCAGGAAAGGGGACCGTCACGTCCATCCCATCCTGAATTCAGGGACCAACTACTCCCAGCCCTCCCAACTGCGCCTGGAGACGAGGACTCCAAAGGTCCCGGCCAGTTCCGCGTCCGCGAGTCGGTAGGGACGGGTATCGAAGACCCCATTCGTCGAGTCACCACCGCCCCTTGTCTTTTGGAAACGCTCGCGACGTGGAATGTCAAGCGAAAGCTCGATCCTTCCCCCGTTTCCTTGAAGGGGCCCCAGGACACACAAATAAGTACACACAAATAAAAATGTTCCCCATATTTTCATATATATTCTGGGTTTTTGTCTTCCCCCCACTTCCCATATCTTCCTATTTTTTCTTGGGAATCGACCATTAATTGTGTCTGTGTTTTTTTCCCTCCTGACAGACGTTCTCAGGACTGTCGACCAGAGGAGGGCCAATTGAGATGACGCACTGCGCGGAGCGCGCCAGAGACGGCGCCGGAGGCGCCGCAGGGGGGGGGCCCAGCGCGGATTCAAGAAATCCGCGCAGAGCGCCAAACGTTTACGTTTATATGTGTTTTTTCTTCGTCTACAACCGAGGAGGAGGAGGAGGAGGAGGAGGAGGAGGAGGAGGAGGAGGCGGAGGAGGAGGAGGAGGAGGGGGAGGAGGGAGGAGGAGGAGGAGGAGGAGGAGGAGGAGGAGGAGGAGGATTTTTTCACCTGGACCTTTTCCTAGCCTGGTCTCAGGCTAGGACCCAAGCGGTGACCTCATGCGGTGGCTGACTTCGGCAGCAACCCAAGGGCCCCGACAAAAAGAGCTAGTCCGAGCCACATCTGGGCTCATAGCTCACGCGAGCAGCTTTCGAGCGAGGACCCTCCGCACCATCCTCACAGCTCGTCTCGCGGCCCCTCGCCCCACTCTCGTTGGAGGGAGCCGAGGGAAAAGAATTCACTGCCTGCTGCACTGACTCGTCACGATTGGCGGTGTGACGAGCAAACTTGTTGGGCCGAGACTCGGCACCCAAATCGGAGGCGGGGCGGATCCTCGACCCCTGGTCTGCAGGGGTCGAGTGGGACAAAACACTACAACGGTACGACCCTTCGAGGGAAGGTGCTCTGAGACCGTGGATTTCGATACCATCCGAATCAAAAGTTGGGGACGGGCGTTGAAACAAACCTTGGTCGCTCTCAGTGAGAGCGTGAGGACCCTCCGCACCATCCTCACAGCTCAGCACGTGACCCCTAGCCCCTCTCTCGTTGGAGGGAGCCGAGGGAAGAGAGAAACCAGCCTGCTGCACTGACTCGGCACAATTGGCGGTGTGTCGAGCCATTTTGTAGGGCCGAGCTTCACCACAAGAAACAGACGCAGGGCGGATCCTCGACCCCTGGACTGCAGGGGTCGAGTGGAACAACTGGGGAGTGGCAGCAGCAACCACGACCTACACGACAGACGACTGGTCAACGACCTCCTCACGCTGCTGCCCATCTCCCGTGAACGGCAAAACTGTGCCATCCGGCAAAAGACTGGTGCGGGCGAAGCTGCTCGGGCCACTTGGGCCACTGACTGAGATAGCTGCAGCAGCCGTATCGACAGACGAAGACTCAACGACATTGTTAATCTGCTGCAGCTCCTGGCTCGCAGGTTGCACGGACGACGACTCAACGACAATTTCTTCCTGCGAGCCAGGGTGTGCATTCACAACTTCTGGTGAGATTTCGACAGTCGCACCAGGAAGTCGTGGGTGCCGACCCTTCCATATTCTGTACTTCCATCTCTCAGCATGGTTCCTGGTAGGGCGCCCGCACTTCTTACCCGGGAGAGCTAGAGGACCCAGGGTCGAGACAGCCTTGCAACTGACACAAACGAACAACGGCGAGTCGTCGCTACACTGGAAGGATAGAAGCCTGTGTCCGAGAGCCGAGACACGCCACAAAGTGTCGGGAATAACGCCAGAACAACCCTCACATGCAGGCTTGCCTGAGCTACCGAAAATTAACGGAGTGGGATGCTTAGTGCGCAAGCAAACTCCACAACGCCAATAAGAGCGGCACCACTCCCACACATGCTCAAACTCCGTGCCAGGTTTCACTGTGTTTTCCTTAGGGGGCCTGGCCAGCACAACCCCGCTGAGGTCGAGCCGAGGCCACAGAAGCAAAATCCGAGCGGCCAGGCGGCAAACAGCCTTCGCAACGCTGGTTTTGTGCGCAAGTTCGGTCAGTTGGGCGTCCGTGGGCCTAGGATGCGTGGCGAGGCCAGCCTTGGCAGCCTCATCAGCAGCATTGCCAATTTTTAAAAATCGGTCCCTGTCGGACAGGTCATCCGAGTCCACAACATGGGCTTTGACTTTGTGGAGGGTTCCCGTCCACCACGAAGAAAAGCTAGAAAACATGAGCCCCGCATAAGGCCTCTTATGGGACAGCTTAATGGCGGGGGGCTCACCGTGGGCACGAACAACGTTGAGACAATCGGAGTAGCCAGTAGAAGGGGCCAACAAGGCACTGGGAGGAAGCTTCGAGGGCCCCGTACTCCCCAACCTGGCTGGTCTGGGGGAGGGGGGCCCACGTAGGCCCAAACGCACTAAACACTTTAGAACCGTCGTCTGCGTGGGCTGTAAAACCCCAGCTTGCTCTGGATAACTCTTTAATGATGTGTCGCTGACAGCTGCCGTCCATGAATATATGACCCGAGACCGCCGTATCGACCCGATCAGGATCTCCTTCCCGCCTGGTCTGGGTACCTCCTTCACCACGAGGACGGGGAACCGAGTCACCTGGGTGCGGGAACAGACCCTTAGTATAGAGGAGGAGGGTAGCAGGGTCAGAACGATCGCACGACCGAGCATCTTGCTGGATCCGATCTTTCACAAGGTCGTCGCGATATCCCTGAGCGTTGGGGCAGAACCACAGGCGGTGCATGAGGCTGTCAGAAGCAGCCAGGCACAAAGAGCAAAGATCGGAGTCGAGCTGGTAGCCCAGGGCGATCGCACGGCCCCTGGTCCAGGTCGCCCCACAGCTAAGCCCGCGGATACTGCCCTTCTCGAGGGCCGTGAATTTGCTAGAGTGGAGCTGGGCCTCCACCACATCGTAGCACAAGCGCTTGCCAACGCCTAACGCCTGGCCTGAGTCTCTCTGCAGCTGGCGGAGGACCCCTTCAACCAACAGCTTTTTGACCTGGGAGGGGGAAAAAGACGTGAGCCCAATAGTTGCCCCGAAATCATTACTGAGCTCAGTGAACGACTTCATACCCCAGTGGATACGCTGCAGAGAGAGCTTCATGGCCCCCAAAGGCCCAGCAACAGTACGCCACGAGAGGTCCTTATCGTCAGGGTCCCTGATGAAGATGGTCTCCCAGGCTTCGCGCAGAAACCTGAAATCAAGGGGGTACTTGAAAATCCTAACCTGGTTGGCCCAGACCTCCTTGCTGTAACGGATGACAGGAGCGACAGCGTAGGTAGCAGTAGGGTCCCTCTCAAGGATGAACAGGGACGCGAGGGACCTCATGCCAGCGGAAGGTTTGAGGACCCTACCGAGCCCCTGGCGGAGCCCCTGGAGCTCGAGGCCGGAAGCTCCGTGAACCTGCGAACCGTGCGTGGCGCCCGCCAGGGGCCCCGACGTGAAAACTTCCCTGCAATACCTCTGCCCCAGGATGCCTCTCAACCTCTTGAGTCGGGCGACCCTCTGCTTGAATGCTTTGCACCTAACAGAAAATTTGCGACCGCGCCCAGCTTGCCGTCGGGGCCGACCAGCAGTGTCATCAACTCCTAGGTTCACAGCAGAAGAAATACATGAGGGTCCACCCACATGCTCCAAAAGTGACCTGATCTTGTTGCCGACAGCCTGGTCGGAGCAGATCACAGACGCCTTATCTTCAGAAACCACCACCTGCATATCGTCCGACAGAACCGAATACAATTGAGTGGCCCCCGTGACAATGTCATCGACGACTGATCTGGCCGAACCCGTAGCTTGCAAACCGTAATCGTCGATATATATATATATATATATATATCGAGGGCATCGCGGACTTTCTGCGGCAGCAGGTCGATCGTGGGAATGGCAAAGACCCTCACGAAGGTAGTGGCAAAGGAATCTCCCGCAATGACTCCTTGCCAGGCAAAAAAAAGGCCCTTTAACGATCCCACTGATGTTGATGAACCTTGGGCCTCTATAGGCCGCCATGCAGACTCGTGAAATATGAGACGGGAAACCTAGGTCATCACACCTCTGCTGAAGAATGTCGAGCCTAATAGATTCGTATAACTTGTGGAGGTCTCACAACACAGAGCACGCAATACCCTTCTTATCCTTCCTGCTCGTCGCATGTTCCGAACGCACAGCTTGCCTCCATACAACATCCCCAGCCCCGGTGAAAGCTCCTGCACTGAGGTACGATTTATTGAACCTGGCCTCCCATTGGACAGCGCACGGTCTCCTCATCCTCCCCCATAACCGATATGCCGAGCTAAACAATCCGATGGGTCTCCACCCACCAGCAGGCTTGGGCAGAAGCGCAACCATGATGGCTCGCCGGTGGTTGGGCAAGAGGGAGGATGCTTCCATGCTGCTGATGATACTCATTAACGCCACCAGCGCGTCATCACAGAGCGAGGCATAATGACGCATATGGAAGCCGTCGACACTGGTGGCCGTGCGAGCGGGGTACGACATGGCAACTTCTCTCAGCAAGTCGGGCGACTCGAAGGGGAGCGGATCCTGATACTCGATGGGCTCTTGCTTGGGGGGCTCCACTGTGGCCCTCCATAACCCACAGAAACGGGCAGCCTCCGAATGAAGAAGAGCTTGGGGATCAGATAAGACAACACCCTTAGCCGACAGAGTAGAACATGGGGACCACGGGGCGACTTCTTTGGTCCACCAATGGGCTCTACGGGCACCTTTTGAAACGCCTTCCAGGATCCAGGACTTCCAAGACTTGTTCGCCACCTCGCGCTGCTTGATGGAAAACTCACCCAGGAACTCCGAAACCTCGTCCAGGATACTAGCACCATCAATAATCAAACCTTCTAAACCTTCAGTCTCACCAGGAACATCACGAGGAATACAACCTGTAGAACCGTCGCCCTTGGTCGAGTTGAACAGGTTGCTTTTCCCACGGCAAGAGGGAGGGTTCAATCTCATACATCGTTGAACAAACTGCTGCACCTTCTCCCAGCTGCCCTGGCAGACCCCCATGCTGTCGACTATGATGTCGGGGGGGTGGAGGAGGAAGTTGCCGGAGTCGAGGGCCGAGCCCTTCACGTCGCAGCCGAGGTTCGAGCATAAAATGCGCAGGGTGCTCCCCAAACAACGAACTCCGTGCACATCAGGCTGCCGTGAAGTGCGCCTATCTTTATCCAAAACAGAGCGCCATGCAAGCTTGGGCAACCTGCCACGGGTGCCTAAAACAGGAAGAGAACACTGACGATTGGCGGCCAACTCTCTCTCCGCCGTGTTAGCCCAAAGCTTATGTAACATATTAAGGTGACGCTGCAAACACTGTCTGGGGACACGGTTACGCACCAACCCCAAACCATAAGACGCACAGTCCAAAACATCCGTCCAGTCTAGAGGGGCAGGGGCAGGGCCAATAGGGGGCTCAATCGGGATGGGGGGAGGGTTAACAAACCCCAAAGCCTGCAAACTGGCCAGCTGAGGGAAGAAACTCAACTGCACGGGCTTGCGCGGCTTGGTGGCCGCCTCCAAGCAGACACGGGTGGCCTTCACGGCCTGCGAGAGCCCGCTGGAAACCAGGAAATAGTCGAGCATGCGGACTCCTTCCTTGCTCGTGCCCGCGCAGGTGCCCTTGGATTCAGGCGCGACCAGGTTGGCACTGAGCACCGAGACCAAATCGCATGAAGCCAGAACATCAGGCTCCATCTGGAAGTCCGCACCCAAGATGAACGGACCAGGAAAAGATGATAATTCAGCACCGAGCTTGCACAAGATACCCAGATTGGACTCGGAGAGGCCCTCGGAGTCCCTGAGATACGCGGAGACCACAAGGATAGAGACTCCGCCTGGGATCTGAACAATAGCTGAAGCAGCACGATGAGGAACCAGAGTGGGGCCCACCTTAGGCGAGACGTCATGACAGCCCAAGAAGTCCCTGACGAAGATGCCCACTCCACCAGAGGTCCCGAGCCCTATACCTGGGGCCGCTGGGACGAGCCTGGACTTCCAGCCTGAGCGGAGGCCCCATTGGGAGGCCTCGCCAACCAGATCACCCAGAAGATGATGTTCTTGAACAAGCACCACATGAGCCGTCGTACGACTCAACCACGCTTTCGCCGCATTCCAACCCGTGCAGTTAGCTGTCTCCACGACCAAATCAAAACTGTCGAGATCCGAGCAAGCTGGGGCCCAGAGACAACTGCCAAAATTCAAGGACGGAGCCTTGGGGGCGGGAACACGGCACAGCCTGGCAATAGAAGGTGAAACATGCAAAAAGTCACCCCCCGACACGCTGCTCACGTGAGCCTTAGGCGTCGGGGGGGGGGTTGTTTGAGAAGGCGGCTCAGGCTGCATCCTGTTGGCGAGCATCTCCTGCGCGAGCTGCCGAACGTCAGGATGTGGGGCAGCATCAGCCTCATGAGCTCCCCCGTGGTCTCCAGAAGAGCTGCTGTCTGCACTTCCTCCTCCACTGGCGGAGTCCTCATGAACTCCATCCGCTGCATCTCCAAGCTCCTGCGGTGGACGAGCACCAGCGGGGCTGCTGCCCCGCGCGATCTTCTCAGCAGGCTGGACGGAAGTCTCTTCAGGCTTCCTCTTGTGGAGCTTGGACATGTGCTGGCGGTGGGAGGCTTTGATCTGGTCCACAGACTGCTGAACCTTCTCAAACAATTGCTTCGTGATGGCGACCACACTCTGCTCCAGCTCGCGTTTCCTGGCCTCGAACTGGTTGTGGTCGTCGGCTGAGAGCTCGTACTCCTTAGCGTCGAGGCCGAGGATGCCTTCACCGTAGTCGATGGTGAGGGCCCCTTCCTTACCGTCGAGGATGTCACGCAGGCAGAGCTTGCCAACAGACCGAGGAGGATCAGGATGCACCACATGATGCAGCTGCTCGACCAAGGCTTTGTGCTCCTTGTCGGCCTCGGACAGCTCGGCAGTGAGTTTGGCGATAGCTTCTTCGCATTGATACACCCACTTCCTCGCCCTGGCGACGTCATCAATCTCCTTCTTGAGGCGGCGCTCGATGGAATGCACACGCTGGCGCGCCTCCTCAGTTTGCTTTTCCAGGGCTTGGGTGGGATCTCCTTGGGTTTCTTAGCTGCAAGCCACACCTTATACTGAGAAGCTGCAATAGAGTCACCGAACTTCTCAGCCAGCGCGAGCAACTGCTTGACATCGTCTTCAGTCGCTGTGTCTGGGACCGTGATGGCTGCTGGCGACAGGTGCGGAGGGCCCCGCTGCCAACTTCCACGAGGCGCAGGAACATCACGCACAGGCACATCGACACGTTCACGCTTGCAGTGCTTACAAAACCACCACTTGGCAAGATTTTTTCCACACCCACAATCCTCATAGCTGCACTTCCACATCGCCTGGCGACCGCCTCCGCGATGCTGGGCGTCCTCTCCGTCGACACCTGCGGCAAAGCGAACACGCTTGGCCCACGGCCGCTCCTCCCAAGGCGAGGCCTTCGGCGGCGGCACCATTGCGACTGCTGGAAGTGGCGGGACGTGGCTGGAGGAACCGAGAGCCAGAATGACTCGCTGAGGAGGAGGAGGAGGAGGATTAGGAGGAGGAGGAGGAGGAGGAGGAGGAGGAGGCGGAGGAGGAGGAGGAGGGGGAGGGGGGGAGGAGGAGGAGGAGGAGGAGGAGGAGGAGGAGGAGGAGGAGGAGGAGGAGGAGGAGGAGGAGGAGGAGGAGGAGGAGGAGGAGGAGGAGGAGGAGGACGAGGAGGAGGGGGAGGAGGAGGAGGAGGAGGTGGAGGAGGACAGAGGACAGAGGAGGGCCAGTTGAGACGGCGGCGGCTCTCCCGCCTGGCCCAGATCCACCCGCATCGGGCCCCCGGATCTGCACGAGTTCCCCCGAGGCCGTAGGCGACCCGAGGGAGGAGGAGGAGGAGAAGGGAGGAGGAGGAGGAGGAGGAGGAGGAGGAGGAGGAGGAGGAGGAGGAGGAGGAGGAGGAGGAGGAGGAGGAGGAGGAGGAGGAGGAGGGAGGAGGAGGAGGAGGAGAGGAGGGGAGGAGGAGGAGGAGGAGGAGGAGGAGGAGGAGGAGGAGGAGGAGGAGGAGGAGGAGGGAGGAGGAGGAGGAGGAGGAGGAGGAGGAGGAGGAGGAGGAGGAGGAGGAGGAGAGGAGGAGGAGGAGGAGGGAGGAGGAGGAGGAGGAGGAGGAGGGGAGGAGGAGGAGGAGGAGGAGGAGGAGGAGGAGGGAGGAGGAGGAGGAGGAGGAGGGAGGAGGAGGAGGAGGAGGGAGGAGGAGGAGGAGGAGGCGGAGGAGGCGGGAGGAGGGAGGAGGAGGGCGGGTCGCCCAGGCCCTTCGGAGAAACCCTCCACCCGGATCCCCCTCCAGGGGTCCATGCTGACCCGTCTTCCAGGGCGGATCCGACCGAGGCGACGGCCCCCCCCCCCGCGGAGGCCGACGGAGAGGAGGGCCGCCGCTGTCTCAGCTGACCCGACCCACCAGCCGATGGGCAAAATCCCGCACCTCCTCCTCCTCCTCCTCCTCCTCCTCCTCCTCCTTCCCGCACCCGTCCTCCCTCCCTCTCCTCCTCCCTCCCTCTCCTCCTCCTCCTCTCCTCCTCCTCCTCCTCCTCCTCCCTCCTCCTCCCTCCTTCCCGCACCCCTCCTCCTCCTCTTCCTCCTCCTCCTCCTCCTTGCCGCACCCCTCCTCCTCCTCTCCTCCTCCTCCTGCCCCTCATCCTCAGATGGGGGGGGGGGCCCTGGAGAGGAACACATCATCTGGCGCGCACGACCGGGAGGGGGAGGGCGCACGACAGTTGATGGGCAAAAACCTGAACCTTTCGGGCCGATTCGTGTGAGCACCCCCCGCGCCACCAACTCAGTATTGGCAGGCTGCGCTGTGTCAACGTGTCGACTGGCCGAAAACCTGCACCCCGCTGGCAACGCCGACGAGGACGGAATCGGGGGCAGGAGCGGGGGCCGTTGAGGTTCGCGCCGGCACCCTGGTCACGCTGGTGGTGCGGGATTTGGTCCATCGGCCGTCCCTCGACAGCACACGTCCGGAGGACCATCGCGGCTCGCGCACGCCCTGCTGTACTGCCACAACATCTGGCACATGCTGCACCAGGGCGTGCGAACGAAAAGAAGGAGGAGGAGGAGGAGGTGGAGGAGGAGGAGGAGGAGGATGAGGAGGAGGATAGGAGGAGAAGGAGGCCGCGGCGGCGCTGTTTTGCTCGGGGACGAGCGGCAGAACAGGGCGGCGCCCGCAGACGCCGAGCACTATAAGAGCACGTCGACGGGCGGGCGGGGCGGCCGGCACCGCGGGTGCTGGCGAGAGTGGCCCGCTCTGCCCCGCAGGAGGGAGGAGGAGAGGAGAGGAGAGGAGAGGAGAGGAGAGGGGAGGAGAGGAGAGGAGAGGAGGAGGAGGAGGAGGACAAGGAAGAGGAGAATGAGGAGGCGATGATGATATGATGATGGTGATGATGATGGTAATGACGATGATGACGATGACGATGATGGTGATGATGATGACGTTGATGACGATGATGACAATCTTGCACGGTTGATGACAATGACGATGACGATGGCGATGATAAATGTGATGTTGTTTCGACTGATGGTGATGCTGTTTATGATGGTGATGCAGGCGATGACGGCGATGACGATGAGGACGATGATGAGGCAAACATTGCGATAATAATGATAAGCAGTAACTATGATGATGATGATGATGATGATGATGATGATGATGTTGTTGATGCGGATGATGATACTGAGGAGGACACGCAGCGGCGGAGGAGGAAGGATGAGGATAAGGAGCGCAATAAAGAGAAACGACGATGAATTGATGATGATGAGGATGACGATGACGATGACGATTGTGATGACGATGATGATGCTGCTGATGATGATATGGATGATGATGATGATGGTGATGATGATGATGGTGGTGATTGCTGATGATGATGAGGATGATGAGCAGGATGCTGATAGTGATGATGATGATGATGCTGGTGATGGGGATTACGCTGTTGCTGATGATGATGACGACGGCGGTGATGATGAAACTGATGGCGGTGATGGTGATGGTGGTGGTGCTGATGTTGATGTCGATGCTTCTAATGATGCGGATGATGACATTGACGATGGCGATGACGATGATGGTGGCGATGAGGTTGATGATGACGGGGGTGATGATGACGATTACGACGGTGCGGATGCTAATGATGATGCGGTGAGGAGGGAGGCTGAGGAGGAGGAGGAGGAATCTGAACAGTATGATGAGGGTGATAGAACATGAGGACGGAAGAGAAAAGACGGAGGAAGAGGAAGGGGGAAAAGGAAGAGGGAAAAGAGGAGGATGGCGATAGCGATGACGATGACGATGCGGATTAATGATGCTAGGGATGCTGATGATGCGTAGGATAAGTATGATTATGATTGTGATGGCGATGATGATGGCGATAACTATGGTGATGACGATCACAACAATAAGGATCATGATGAGGATAAGGATGAACATGCTGATGGCCGTGATGGTGATGATGATGAGAATATTCAGCCGTCCTCCATTACAAACAAAACCCTGATCTTTTTCATCCGCACGTGGTGACACTGCAAACAACGCAAACTTGAAATCGCCCCACCGTGTACACACAACACAGCAATCACACATATCCGCGCAGCCCAAACAGCAGCTCGCGGCCAGCCGCAAGCAAGGATGGGCCTGGGCGCGTACCACGACTGGGTCGGGAAGCTTGAGCAAGAGTATACGGACATCATTGATTCATCTCCTACACGTTCACAAGGCAAGTCGGGGATCCCCCACCCATCTTTCACTACTGACCTCTGGTATTTGTCATTCGAATGTGGCGACCCCGCAGACTGCGCAAACCTGAAATCAAGTCGACGTGTACATACAACACAACATGTGCGCAAATCCGGGACGCCACTCAAGGCGCCAAAAGTCGCATCCGGCCCCCTGCCGCCATTCATCTTGGGGGTCGCTCTGGCAGAACGGGCACGGCCGGATTGTTCACCGATAAGCCCTAACGAACGCAGCGTCTCATAACGCGTCTGCCATGCAGCTGGCAAACACTTTGGGGCGAACGGCGGCCCGAACGGTCCAGCGCACGCCCCGGCCGTCACGGCGTTGCAGGATCTGGGGAATGACCTCAGAGAAAGACCAGATCCCACGGAAAGCCGGCAACGCTTGCAAAGATCATCGGCCCTCGGCAACAAAAGCAACGGAACGTGGTAGGCTTGCATCCAGGGGCGCCCTAGCCGCAATAGTTGTTTGCAACGTCAAGGGCCCCAGGTCAATCCAGACACTTGATGGCGGCAGACGCTTTCTGCATGTAGGATGACTGAGGACTCTCCCACAACCGGCCACCTGGAAAAATGCACGTTGCCCTCGTCCACTAAGACTTGCAAGTGGGGAGGGAGAGCGGGAAAGCCAAGACGACATTAGGATGTTCGAATGAGTTACGGCCCCCACGTGCCATGGAAAACTGCGCACAATGCGCACCTGCCACGCGCGCGTTGGACTTGGACACCCTAATCGCAAGGCGGCACGCGGCAGGCCTCGAGAGGTCACATCGGGGCCCCTGGAGCACGTCGAAAGGGTGCGCTCTGAAGCCACGACGACGAAGCGAATTCAAATGATCTTCGGACCGAGAAGAGATCTCAAACACAAGCTCGTTGCGTCTGGTGCGGGGGTCGCTGAGCAGCTGGCGCATGGCGAGCCGACGGCGAGCAGCGAAGGCAGCTCGGGCTCGGCCTTGAGGCAGTAGTCCTTCGTCTGCTTCCTCACCCCGTTCCAGGCGGTCTGAAACGATTTTTTCTCGTGGCACCTGGCGGTTCGGAGCGACGCCAGCGGCCGCGCCGCTGCGCCTCCTGCAGCAAGATCCACTTCGCGAAACGGTCAATGGAGGCGCCTCTGTGCCTGGCCGCGTAGAGCACGGGCAGCAGCTTGTCCATGCCGAGGGGGGCGGTCGCGCGGTCGAAGGTCGCCTTGGCCTCTGCCACGGTGAAACTCCGGCGTGGGCTGCTCGGCGGGCCCTGGGCAAGCTGCGCCGCGAGGCTCGCTGGCCGCGGCCTCGCCGCGTCCACTGGCTCGCACGTCTCTCCAACCTTGCTGGGCATTCTCGCGCAGTCAGGCTCGATGCGCATCGCCACCCCGGGCATCTTCGCCCGCGGTGGAAAGGCGCGGCCTCGCATGAGGCGGCGAGCCTCGCCGGGCCGCAGGTCGGCGTCCGCCGCTGGGGGCCAGGGCGCCGACAGGCCGCGCCGGCCGCTAAGGTGCCGCAGCCGCCGCGCCACGCCTATGCAAGCCATCCGGGGCAGACGGCGACGCGTTCATGAGGGGCGCGTCAAGGCCGGCGGCGGGGGTCGCGAAGGGGCCCGGGGAGACTGCGGGTCAAGAAAAGATCCATCAGCTCCGCGCGCACTGCCGGCGGCTCCGCCCCAAAGCGGCAGCCGCCTCGGCGACGAAGGGCTGGCGGGTGGCGCCCCGCGCCAGGCGGGGGCGCGCAGACCTCGGCAGCTCGCGTCGCAAGGCGCGGCTCCGGGGCGCCAGCGCCACCGACGCCAAGTCGGGCTGGCGCCGCCTCGCCGGCGCTGCTCGCTCGGGCCGCGGCGCTGGTCGCGCCTGCGCTGGGCCCCAGGCGCGCCGCGCCTCGGGCGCCCGGGCGGGGCCGCTGACGAAGCCGCCGCGAGGCGCAGCGGCCGCGGCGGCCGCCGGAGGGCGCAGCCCTGGCGGAGCCGACAGGGTCGCGCGGCAGCCGCCTTCGGCGCGGCCCCCGTCCTCGGCGCCCCTCGGGGCAAGGCGGCGGGAATGGGGCTGTCGGCCGCGCGCGGCGGTCTCGCGCCAGGCTGATCGACGCGCGGAGCGCCCGCCAGTGCCCTCGCGGACGCGGCCGTCAGAGTCGGAGGCGCTCGGCTCGCTGGGCGCCCATCGCCGATGCGCGCGGGCGGCCGAGGCGAGGATCAAAGCCACCCCATCGGCAAATAATACTGAGCATATACACATAGACACACGAGTACATATATATATATATATATATATATATATATATATATGCACCGCGGCGACGACCTTGCGAGAGTGCGAGGGCAAGAGCAATATTGCCCCCCAGTGCCGCGCGTTTCTTCCCCCAGGAATCCGCGTCCGACAAGGTCAGCTTTGCGGCGGCGCGCGCGCTTCCCCCGGCTTCTTTCCGACGCATGCGCTCATTCCCGAACGGGGGCGACAAGTGCGCGGTGGCTTGGCGCGGCGGACGGCGCGCGTCGACACTTCGGGGGAAGATGAGCGAACTGGCCCTCGCTGACCGACGACGCGCGCGACGTCGCGACTCGCGACGCGGGAGGGCGCCGCGCGGGGCAGCCGAGCCCCGCGCGCAGCTTCCAGAATCTACGCGGCGCCAGGGTGGCGCGAGCGGGCGAACCCCCATGCTGCCCGCCAAGCGTGGTCATGTTCTCGGCGGCGTCGGTCTCGCCGCGAACGGCGAGCCCTGCGCGCTCGATGGCCATGGAAGCCTCGCGTCTGATGCCACTGACCGCATCGCTGTCAACGCCAGCAACCAGCACGTTGTCGACGTAGATCGAGTGGACGGGCTACTCCAGAGGGGCGGGCGCCGGCGCGAAGTCCACGGCCCGCAGCTCGGGCAGCTCGGGCTTCAGGGTCTCGCACTGGCCCAGAGTCCTCTCGCAAGCCTTCTGCGCGAAGTAGAGGGTCCAGCTCCGCCCCGTAGAAAGCGCGGCCAATTGTGGGCAGAGAGAAGCCCGGGGCGGGGCGATGCCGAGCTCGCCCGCGGCCGCCTTCGACGGGCAGGAGCGCGGCCGCAGGGGGCTGGCGACTTGCGCTGGTAAATGGCGCTCTGGACGTCCACGCCCGCGAAGAAGAGGGGCGCGTCCTTCGGCGCCTCGAGGCCCGCAGACCCCGCGACGGGGGGGGGGCTGGGCCCTCTGGTCGCTGCGCCGGCGCCCCAACGCTTCTCTGATCCGATCGCCCTTCTTGGCCGCGAAGCAGGCCGAGACGCCCTCGGCCCCATTCCGCTGGGGCGAAGGCGCCGCGCGAGAGGCCGTCCTTGACGAGTGCAACGCAAGAAGACTTCTCGCGTTCGAGCACGCGGTCCACATGCGACGTTTTCGTCGAAGCTGAGCGGCGGCAGAAGCAGAGCCTGGCCGAGGTCCAAGCGAGAGCGTCGGTCACCAGCGCCCAGCCGGCGCGAGAGCCGCTGGGGCTCGCGCCCCAGCGCGGGCCCGCTTGCGAGGCGCGGGGCGCAAGGCCTCAGCGGCAAGTAATTGGTTGCGTCGCAGCGGAGACACGGGCGGCCCGAAAACTCCGAGCAGGCCCCCATGGGCCGACGCAGTCGGAGCGGCCGCCATCTCGCGGTGAAGGCCCCGAATGCGTCGATGCAAAAGACGGCTCAATGCTGAGAGGCGCTCCGGCGCGACCCGCGGCGCGGCGTAGCCCCCGATCAAGTCGGGGCACTCCGCGGGGCCCCGAGCGCGCTCCTCAATCAGCTGGGCGCGGGAAAGACGCGGCAGAACTGAGCGGGGGAGATCGGGCGGAGAAGGAAGATGGCGCTGCGACGCAGACGCGGCAAAAAGTGGCGCGCCGTCGCCAAGACATTGGACGTCAGCCGGCCCGCGAAACTGGGCCTCAAGAAACGGCGGTCGGTCCGAGCCGACCCCCGACCGCCGGCCCGAGGTCGCCCCGAGCCATTTCGCCGTCGGCGCGGCGGCCGTCGGGGGCGCCGCCGCGGTCGACGACGCAGTCGCGCAACCGCTTGTAGCTCCTCTTCCCCGCCGCGGAAGTCATCGAGCACCTTTTGCTTCATGGCAGGCGACGCCTCGCGAGAATCCCGATGGCGACGGCGACGCGGGCCAGCGCGGCGGGGGCGACGCTCGGCTGGGCGGGGCCGACGCCCCGCCGACGGCCGGCAGAAGCGCCGATGATCTCACGGACGAGCGCCCCTCTCCGCCTGGCGCCGCCTGGGTCATCATGAAGACGGTCGCCAACGAATGCCAGCAGTTTGGCGAAGTGACTCCGAGAGCTGGCGACGTGCTGTGGGGAGAGAGCGGGCTTCGCGGTGCGCCAGGATGGGACATTGTGCCCATCGAGCTCCATCCCGTTCCCCCCCCCCCGACCACGCAGCCCGATGGAAGGGCGGATGCGCGGGCAGCGCGGGCGCGGACGAGACCTTGCCTGCATCCCGCACTAAGAAACCAGCACCTCGCTGAAGCTGACGGCCTGTATCCGGCGGGGCTGGTCACCATAGCGCATGAAATAAGGAGGGTCGTGCGCAACCAGGCCCGCAGCTGGCGCGCCGGCGCGGGCGTCACGAAACATCATTATCAGCTCGGCCTCGGTGGGGTACTGCCGGAATCGATAGACTCGGCCAAGCGGACGCACGCGTGCGGGCGTCGCTCCTGTGGTGAGGGATGCGCGGCTTGGCCCGTCGCCGTCGGCGCCCGCGGCCACCTGCTCGTCGTAGATGCCTCCGTCGGGAGCGAGGGAGGTCCAGCTCGTGGGTTGAATGGAACCTGTCGCAAGCCAAAGGAGCAGCCTCTCATGCCAGTTGCCTGGGTCGTCTTCGTTGTAAACGCTGCTCGCCCGCCCTGGCACCAGCTCATTGAAGAACTCCTTCACCTTGGCGACGGTCCCGTCGGCCGAGGTCCAGCTGAGGCTTGCGGCCAGCACGGACATTTCGACGACGTCCGAGAGTACAGAAACCGATGAGGTTGGTGAAGAACAGCGTCACGAAGACGCCCCCCGTGTGCACGAAGAGGGGGTCGATGTGATCGTGGCGTGGCGAACCCGACTGGCAGGTTAGCAAAGGCCGTCCTGAACTGGCTGAGAGAGGCGTAGCAATCGGAGAGGTTGGCGACGCACACCGCGGTGACCTCTGCCTTTTGCGCCGAAAACCTCTGCGCAGCCTCGGCCGCCCGCCCAAGCCTGGCCGCCACGCGTCGAAAGCGCACCAGACAGCAGCCACGATGACGGCCGAAAGGAGGGAGGGCGCATGCGTCTCGGGTGCGCTTGAGGCGAAAAAGGCTTGAGCGAGAGAATGCGAACACATGTGATTCATCTCCTACACCTTCACAGGAATAGTCGGATGATGAAGGCGACGACGACGAGTAAGAGGGGGATGATGATGAGGATGAGGATGACGATTGGGATGCTGGTGATGATGATTATGATGATGCGGCTGATGATGGTGCTGATGATGATGACGATGATGATGTTGCTGATGCTGATGCTGATGATGATGAAAATGATGATAATGCTGATGATGCTGATGACGATGACGGTGATGACGATGATGGTGGTGATCAGGGCGATGATGCTGATAATGGTGATGATGCTGATGACGATGATGAAGATGATGATGCTGATGATGATGATGATGATGATGAGGAGGAGGAGGAGAAGAAGGATGAGGAGGAGAAGGAGGAGGATGACGATGACTAAGAGGAAAAGGAATACTAGGATGAAGAAGGATGATAATGAGGAAGGGGGAGGAGGAGAAACATAGTAATAATAATGAGGAGGAGGAGGAAGAGGAGGAAGAGGGTGGAGAAAAGAGGAGGAGGAGGAAGAGGAAGAGGAGGAGGAGGAGGAGGAGGAGGGGGAGGAGGAGGAGGAGGAGGAGGGTGGAGGAATGAGGAGGAGGAAGCGGGAGGAGGAGGAGGAGGAGGAGGAGGAGGAGGGAGGAGGACGAGGAAGAGGGGGGGCGATTAGCATGGCGAGGACGACGAGGACGAGGACAGGGACGCAGAGGCGGGCGGAGCGAGGCCAACGCTCGACGGCACATGTGGCCTGGCCGCCCCCCCTGGCGCGGAGTGGAGGCTGCGACCCGCCGAGCGTGGCCGCCCTGGGAAAAAAACCTCGCCTGCAGGGAACAAAGGATGGCGAAGAAGAGGGGGGGACAGAAACGGAGGAGGAGGAGGAGGAGGAGGAAGCGGAGGAGGAGGAAGGAGAGAGGAGGAGGAGGAGGAGGAGGAGGAGGAGGAGGAGGAGGAGGAGGAGGAGGAGGCGGATGAGAGAGGTGGAGAGGAGGAGGAGGAGAGAAGGAGGAGCAGGATGAGGAGGAGGGAGATGAGCAGGAGCAGGAGCAGGAGCAGGAACAGGAGCAGGAGCAGGAGCAGGAGCAGGAGGAGGAGGAGGAGGAGGAGGAGGAGGAGGAGGAGGAGGAGGAGGAGAGAGGACGAGGAGGAGGACGAGGAGGAGGAGGAAGAAAAGGAGGAACGGGTTTGTGCTGGTGGGGCTAGGGGGGGGTCAGTGTGACTAGCAGCCAACGGCCTCGCGCCGAAGGGGCGCGATAAAGGAGAGGGAGGGCGAGGGGGAGGGGAGGCAGGGAAAAGGGGAAAGGAGGAAAGGGGAGGGGGGGGGCCGAGGGAGAAAGGGAGGGGAGGGAGGGAGGGAGGCGAGACGAGAATCAGCAAACAGGGGGGACGAGGGCGAGGAAAGGGAAGGGGGATGGTGGAGGAAGAGGGACCGCGCGTGACTGATGAGCAACAAGGGGCCCCGAAAAAACCCGGACGAAAACGGTGCCCACCACGCGGCACTGACGACTGGATCTGTTTCGGGGGCGGCCAAGAGGGGGGCGTCCAACGGGGGGGGGCGCAAATCATGGCTAGCGGCATGTGCGCGGCCCAGGGGGGGACCCAGGGACGTGATGAAAGAAGAAGAGGCGCCACGAAATGTGGGGAAGCATCATGGCCCACGCCATGATATCCACCCCCCTAGTCATCACCCCCCTCTTGGCGGCCCCCGAGATATGTTGGGTCCTTCACCAGGAAAACTTTTCAAATCGAATGGGACGGTCCCAGGATGGGAGGGTTCGGAGCGGGTCCCGATCGGCCGGCTAGGTGGCGAAGTAGGAACGCGTACGAATAAGGGATAGGGATGATGATGATGATGATGATGAGGAGGAGGAGGAGGAGGAGGAAGAGGAAGAGGAGGACGGAGTAGACAGGGGGAGGAGGGGGACGAAAAGGAGGGAGGAGGACGAGTAGGGTGGAGGGGGGGAGGAGAGTGGGGGAGGACGAGGGAAGAGGACGAGGAGGAGGGGGACGAGGAGAGGCGAGGAGGAGGAGGAGGAACAATATAAGCTCATGGCTCAGCAACGATGTTGCAATAAACCCTCATCCAAATTCCCTCTTCGAGGCCCCCTACACTAAGTGATTGTCACTGCGGGGAAACCTCACTGGAAGACAACCGCATCAGAATCCCCAACCGCACCAACATACCATTCCTGGAAGTTCAACGCCGCGAATCGGCCTTGCTGCTGCGTCCTGACAACCCCGACGCCGTGCCGCACCACTCCTGGGACCTTCAACCGTACGACGAGTACTCCAAACTGCTGCAAGGCTTGCAAGACGACCGTGCGCGGCGCTGCGGCGAGAGCAACATCTCGAACCTGGGCCGCCCTCCACCCGAAAGCTTGCTGCACTGCTGCAAGCGTTCAGAGGCGAGAGTGCGCGGCGCCGAGGCGAGAATCACATAATGAAGACCACCCGCCCTCCTCCCTTGAGGGTGGGCGCTCAAGCGAGAGCCACACTTTGAACACCACCGCCCTCCATCCTCGAAAGTGCTGGCAGCTTTAAAAAAAAGAGGCTGCGCGGCGCCAAAGCGAGAGCCACATGCTGAAAACCACCCGACCTCCATCCTCGAAGTTCTTGCAAACTTCAGACGTAAGGATCCTAAGTGGTGGGGAGTCTCGGGCGAAAGCCCAGCCCGCCCCACGGTCACGCCTTCGGGTGCGACAGGGAGGCATTCATTCACATGGAAAGTCGACGGAGGAGGAGGAGGAGGAGGAGCCAGAAGGAAGAGGAGGAGGAGGAGCGAAGGTGGGCAGACTGGGCCAAGGAAGGGAGGAGGGAGAGCAGCGGAGGAAAGAATTAAATCGCCAAATGTGGGCCGCACGGGTGACTTCTTGCTGGCTGCCCCGAGATTGCGGCAACGGAGGACGGAGCGCCGCTGCAACGGCACCCCCCAGGGACAGCCAGCAGGCCAGACGACCTGACCACGTCGGCCTGCCGAGAAGCCAAAGAAGGCACCACGATCGGAGGTGAGACTGGGACGTGCTGTCCAAGACGGAGGGGCACTGGCCCGGGCCTCCGACGTCGCGCTTGCTTCGGGGCGCGGTGGAGCGCTCGACCCCCTTCGCCGCTGGCAAGTCGCTCGCGCGGCCCCGGCAGAGCCCGACCACACGGCCCCCAGAGGCCGAAACCACGCTTGGAGAAGAACACAATTGCATACACATCCACCACCGTGCCCTGGGCACGGAGTGGGCGTGCCCCCCGGTCATTCGCCTAAGCCCCCGAGCCCGAGTCCTCGTTCCTGAGGAGTCTCTTGGGGGCCCAGGCCCCAAATTCTCAAATCTCCTGGGGCTTGGCGCATCTTCTCGCGTGACTTGGGCCCACGAGGGCCCCTAAGACGGGCCAAGAAGGTTGGAAGGATTTTGGCGGTCTCGCCTTCCCGACTCTCCAAGACGGCCCAAGAGGCTCCCAAGATCGCCCCAAGGCGGCCTCAGAGGCCTCCAAGAGGGCCCCAAAACGGCTCCCGAGGGTCCCAAGATGGCCCAAGAGGCGCCCAAGACGGCCCAAGAGGCCCGGAAAACGGCTCCGAGAGGGGGCCCAGATGGGGGGGGGAGGGGGGGGGGGGGGGGCGAACATACATTTCGAGCCCTCGGCCTCGAGGGCCCCCCAGCAGGCCCCAACAAGCGCCCAAGAGGCCCCCAAGAGGCCAGGAAAAAACCTCAAGAGGTCCCACGAGGCCCCCCAAAGCCCCCAAGAGGCCCCAAGACTGCCCCCCAAGAGGCCCCCCGAGAGCGCTCCGAAGAGACCCCAAGAAGCATTCCTGAGAACTCTGAGCCAAAACCTGGGCATGGTGGCGGGATGGGCCAACGGCCATTTGATCCGCCGCCCCCTTTTGATTTATCAAAGGGGTGCCTGGCGTGCCGGATGATATGGGTTTTGGTTTTGGTTCTTTTTCCATAAGAATTCTGTTTTTTTCCAAAAAGAATTCCCCCTGGGGCTTCGGCCCGTCCCGCCGGGGTCCTGGGAGATTGCTGAAAACCTGGTTGCAAAGGTTTTTCCTGCTCCAGACGGCTCCAAGACGGCCCAAGATGATCTCTAAGATGGCCACGTTGGCCCAAGATGGCCTCCAAGATGGTCCTGGATGGCCTCCAAGTCCGCCCAAGATGGTCCAAGACGACCTCCAAGGCGGCCCAAGAGGAGTCCAAGACGGCCCAAGACGAGGCCCCCAGAGGCCTCCAAGACGGCCCGAGAGGCCTCCAAGAGGTCCTCCAGGAGGGCCCGAAGAGGCTCAAATCATAGATTTGCAGTAGGTCTTTGGAGGATTTTGGAATTTGCTTCTTCTCGGCATTCCGACGGCTCAAGAGGCCCCAAAGATCGCCCGAGAGGCCCCCAAGAGGGCCCCATGACGGCCCAAGTGGCCTCCAAGACGGCCCGAAGAGGGCCCCAAGACGACCCAAGAGGCCTCCAACACGCCCAGGATGGCCTCCAAGACGCCCAAGATGGCCTCCAAGACTGCCCTGGAGCATTCCAAGAGGGCCCCAAGTCGGCCCAGAAAGGCCCCCCAAACGGCTTCCGACGGCGTCAGACGGACCAGGAGCCCACCAAGACGGCCGAACATGGCCCTAAGATGGCCCAAGACGGCCCAAGAGGCCTCCAAGAGGGCCTCCAGGAAGGCCCGAAAAGGCCCAGATCATTCATTTCCCATGGGTTTTTGAAGTGGCATTTGCTTTTTTTCTGCCTTCCGACGGCCCGAGACGGCCCAAGTGCCCCCAAAGATCGCCCAAGACGGCCCAAGAGGTCTCCAAAACGCTCAAGATGGCCTCCAATACGGCCCAAGAGCCCTCCAAGACGTCCTCCAAGACGGCCCGAAAGGGTCAAAATGGCCTCCAGACGGCCAAGATGACCTTCAAGATGCCCACGTGTTCCCCAAAGGCTTTCCAAACCGATTCGGGGAACACATGGTCCGATAGCTTGGCAGGTCTGGCCTCAACGTTCGGCCACATAGGCGCTTCCAAAAAGCAGGGAGCGGCGTGATTCGCGGTAAGCTTCTTCGATCCGCCGCCCCCTTTTGATTTATCAAAGGGGTGCCTGGCGTGCCGGACGATATGGCTTTTGGCTTTGGTTCTTTTTCCAAAAGAACCCCCTGGGGCTTCGGCCCGTCCAGCCGGCCACCCGGAAGTGGTGGTTGCAAACGGTTTTCCTGCCCCAGACGGCCCCAAGATGGCCTCCAAGACGGCCAAGCTGCCTCCAAGTTGGCCAAGATGGCCTCCAAGACGGCTCAGATGGCCCCAAGATGCCTCCAAGACAGCCCAAGATGTACCCTAGACGGCCTAAGATAGCCTGAAGATGGCCCAAGACGGCCCAAGAGGCCACCAAGAGGCCTACAAGACGGCCCAAGAGGCCTCCAAGAGGTCCTCCAGGAGGGCCCGAAGAGGCCAAAATCATAGATTTGCCGTAAGTTTTTGGATAATTTTGGAATTTGCTTCTTCTCGGCATTCCGACGGCTCAAGAGGCCCCAAAGATCGCCCGAGAGGCCCCCAAGAGGGCCCCATGACGGCCCAAGTGGCCTCCAAGACGGCCCGAAGAGGGCCCCAAGACGACCCAAGAGGCCTCCAACACGTCCAGTATGGCCTCCAAGACGCCCAAGATGGCCTCCAAGACGGCCTCGAAGCGCTCCAAGAGGGCCCCAAGTCGGCCCAGAAAGGCCCCCAAGACGGCTCCCGACGGCGTCAGACGTGCCAGGAACCCACCAAGATGGCCGAAGTTGGCTCGAAGCTGGCCCAAGACGGCCCAAGAGGCCCCCAAGAGGGCCTCCAGGAAGGCCAGAAGAGGCAAAAAACATTGGTGCTCCTCAGGTTGTTGCCGGATTTTGACATTTGCTTCCTTTCGGCCTTCCGACGGCCCGAGACGGCCCAAGACCTCGGGAGCCTAGCCTTGCAATGGTCCACAGCAAAACAACTCCTCCTCCTCCTCCTCCTCCTCCTCCTCCTCCTCCTCCTTATAAATAACTTCTCCCTGTCGCACCCCGAAGCCAGTTTTTAGGGCGGGTCGGGCGTTTCGCCTGAGACTCCTCACCATTTATGACTCTGAAGCTTAAACATTGGCAATAGTTTCATAGATGGAGAGCGGGTCGTTTTCAAAATGTGGCTCGCGCCTTAGCGCGGCGCACGTTCGTTTTAAACATCTGCAAGAGTTTCACGGATTGAGGGCGGCTCCTCTTCAAAATGTGGCTCTCGCTTTAGCGCGGCGCCCGTTCGTTTCAAACAGCTGCAAGAGTTTCACGGATTGAGGGCGGGTGGTTTTCGAAATGTGGCTCTCGCCTTAGCGCGGCGTACATTCGTTTTAAACATCTGCAAGGGTTTCACGGATTGAGGGCGGCTCCTTTTCAAAAGGTGGCTCTCGCTTTAGCGCGGCGCACATTCGTTTTCAACAACTGCAAGAGTTTCACGGATTCCCATCATCGACGTGTCAGAAAACGTGTTTTGAAAGGGTTCAGGATTTATGCGGGCGCAACAATTATGTTGATTCGCAGTGTTGCAATCCCAAGAATGGTGTTCTGGCACGATTCAGGATTGTCAAGGCGCAACAATCAGGTTGATCCGTGGCGTTGGCATCCCGAGGACGCTGTTTTGGCATTCATCAGGGCCTTCGAACGATTGTCTTCCAACGAGGCAGTTCCCTCAGTGGACAGGGACCCTTGTGGGGTCCTATGAAGAGGGAGCTTGACATCGTTGATGACTTCTGGGTTTACACTGGTCCTTCTCCTCCTCCTCCTCCTCCCTCCTCCTCCTCCTCCTCCTCCTCCTCCTCCTCCTGCTCCGCCTCCCTCCTCCCTCCTCCCTCCTCGTCCTCGTCCTCCTCCTTCTTCTTCCTCCTCTCCTCCTCCCCTCCTCCTCCTCCTCCTTCCTCCTCCTCCTCCTCCTCCTCCTCCTCTCCTCCCTCCTCCTCCCTCCTCCTCCTCCCTCCCCTCCCTCCCTCCCCCTCCCTCCCTCCCTCCCTCCCTCCCTCCCTCCTCCTCCTCCTCCTCCTCCTCCTCCCTCCTCTGCCTCCTCTCTCCTGCTCCTCCTCCTCCTCCTCCGCCTCCGCCTCCGCCTCCGCCTCCGCCTCCTCCTCCTCGAGAGCCTCGCAGAGGTCTTCCCCGGGGGCCTCTCGGGGACCTCTCGGGAGCCTTCTCTCGCAGAAGGCCTCTCGGGAGCGTGCCGAGGCGGGCCCGCAGGGCGGCGGCTCTCGCGGGAGTTCCACGGGCGCCTTCTGCCCGCGGAGCCTTTTCCGGGGGGGCCTCCGGGGGTGGGTGGGGGGGGCCTCTCGCGTGGGTCTCGGGAGCTGTTCGGGGGCTTCGGGCAGCGTTTTCGCTGGATTCCTATGTGTCTGTCAGGGGCCCCCAGGAGCCCCTCTGGTACCTCTCGGGAGCCTGTCAGGAGTTTGTCTCAGGCCCCCCTCGGATCCCATCAAGGAGCCTTCTTCGAGCCTCTCGGCGTTGTCATCGCTTTCGTCGCCGACGTGTTCGGCCGCCCGGTTCGCCGCTCGAATCAAAACATCTGTTGAACACACAATACGCAATTGAAAATACTGCGCGGTGGGCACCGCTTTCTGTGGACTTTCCGATGGAAGCACGAAGCGTGAAAGGGGGTGTGCCGAAAAATATGCGGGTTATCGCACGTGGACCGTGCGAGGGGTGTGCCGAAATGGGCGGACGGCCGCGTGCACCCTGCCACTTGGGGCCTCCGGTGGAGCTCCCTATGTGGGGCTTCGAGACGCGGAAGGCGGGCAGGAAACCGTATGCGAACAGTGCCCCGGGTGCCGATCGGTAGGGCTCCCGATGGGGCCCCGAAGCGTGCGAGGGGTGTGCTGACATTAGCGGGGGGCCGCATGTGCACTTGGTCAGTGAGACCTTCGGTGGAACTCTTTATGGGGCCACGACACGCGTAAGCTGCGCGCCAAAATGGGCGGGGAAACACATGTGGACTTTGCCACTGGGGCCGTCGGTGGCGCTCCCTATGGGGTCACGAAGCGTGTGACGGGTGCCGAAAATGGTGGGAAACCGCATGTGGACTTTACCACTGGGACCTCCGGTGGGGCTCCTTATGAACCCGCGAAGCGTGTGAGGAGGGTGTGCCGACATGGGCGAGGAATCGCACGTGGACTTTGCTACAGGGGCTTTCGGTGCAACTCCCCATGGGGCCTCGAAGCCTGTGAGGGTGTGCCGAGCAGTTCGACATGTCGAGGGTAGGAAGCAAAAGTGGGGGGCAGGGAGGGAGGAGGGGGAGGAGGAAGGAAGGGAGGAAGGAGACGCGGGGACTGTCTTTTTAGAACGAGGACCCAACACCACGGGCTCCCCCTGGAAGAACAGAAGGAGCTCACCGCCGAGCCGCTGCCGACTCGGCGGCACGTCGCTGGCACCCGTGTGGGGGGGGGGTGTCCGACGCGTCCGGGCGGGCCCTCGGGGGAGGGCCCCGCGGCCCGCGGGTCCAGGGCCTGCGCGTCGAGGCCCAACAGGTTTCGGGGCTTCTCGGCCGAAAAAAGGCCCCCAACCCCGAGGACCTTCGGCCGCTGGCGCGCGACCTCCTGGGGCGCACCGTCGCGGCCCTGCTCTCGGGGGCGCGCAGGCGCGGATTAGCGTCAGGTCGGCCGTGTCCCCCTACGGGCAGATTCAGGACAAAACATAAACATGTGCAAACAAATACCCCCAAGTAGCCAAAACATGTTAAACAAATCGTCCCCGAAATATTTTCTGGACTATCTTTGAATATTCCCCCTGTAGACAGACACGCTCGACTGAAGATTCGCGATCCATGGATTTGGCGCGCGGTCGCCAAATTCATGAATCGGGGGAGGTGCCCTCCCCAAGATGCGGCTGGTGCCGCCCCGTTCGGCGTCGGAATTCCGCGATATCCCATGGAGGCGGGACTCGTCGCTAATCCACGCCTCCTCGGTCTATGTTTGCGACCGCCTGAAACTGGACATGGTCCCCTGGGTCCAAGCCCGACTCTGTTGGGGGCGGCCAAGACGGGGGGCGTCCAAGAGGGGTGCAAATATTGGCCGGGGGCATGTGCGCGGCCAAGGGGGGGGGCAGGGAGGTATTGAGATACGAAGAGGCGCCATGAAATCTGAGGAGATCTCATGGCCCCCGCCATGATATCCACCCCGCTATGCATCTGAGCATCGTTCATCCGCTCCCCATGCCCAGCGGCGTGGCCTGGGCCACACTGGCCGATGTACCCCCCTAGAGATGGGGGTCAGGGCCGTTCCCTTCGGGCTTCGAAAGGCATCTCCTCAACTGGGGTGCTAAGATGGTGGGGGTCTGGATCTTAATGGGCCCTGGGAGCGACAGGGCCGTTTTTTTTACCTCTTCCGTTTTGCCGTTTCTTCACCGGTTCCGACGCCGTTTTTTTACCGGTTCCGTCGCCGTTTTTTGACCGGTTCCGGCTCCGGTTTCAATCCTGGAGCCGTTTTTGTTGCCGCTTGCGGTCGCCGTTTTTTTGCCGCTTCCATTCTCAAGGGACCTTTCTTGGGGAAACGGTGAAAAAACGGCCCTGTCGTTTCTGGGGCCCACAGAGGTCCCGTTCATCCCCGCTCTTGGGGCCACGTCTCGCGGGTGCTGACGCAGGGGGGGCTGCGTCGCGCTGCCACGAGACGCTTCGAGGAGGCATTTACTCAAACAACAAAGCCGCGGCCTCGTCTTCTGCTGCTGCATCGAGCGGATCGTGTCGGCCTTCGGGGGGGGCTCTGGATGGGGATGGGGATGGGGATGGGGATCGGTGCATCACCCCAACGGTCTGGATGGGGATCGGTGCAACGACGCTGAGCATGGGGATCGGGGATCGGTGCAACGATGCTGGGCATGGGGATCGGTGCAACGATGCTGAGCATGGGGATCGGTGCAACGATGCTGGGCATGAGGATCGGTGCAACGATGCTGAGCATGGGGATCGGTGCAACGATCCCCTTCGGGGATGGGTCTGGATGGGGATGGGTGCAGCGATGCTGAGCATCACCCCCACGGTCCCCAGGGGTCCAGGCCCGGCGCCGGGGGGCCCTGCAGCGCGAGGGCGCGCCCACGCCCGCCCCGTGGGCCCCGGGGCGCAGAGGCCGAGGCCCACGGGGCCGCAGGTGCCACAGAGCCCTGGAGCTGCGGGCCCAATACTCCTCCTCCTCCTCCTCCTCCTCCTCCTCCTCCTCCTCCTCTTCCTCCTCCTCCTCCTCCTCCTCCCTTGCCCTCCTCCTCCTGCTCCTCCCCCTTCTCCCCCTCCTCCCCCTCCCCCTCCTCCCCCTCCTCCTCCTACTTGCCCTCCTCCTCCTCCATGCCGTCCCTCCTCCTCGGCGGGGCGACCCCCCGAGCCGGTTTCCTGCGCTCCTCCCACCGGCCCCGCCGGGCCCAGCTCCGCCCAAGGCTCGGGGGAGGACAGAATCCCCACGTTAGTAAAGCGTGGTCTGGTGTTGTGCTGCTCCCATCGTGCTTCAGGGCCACATCCCAAAAATGATTTCGAGCACCCAGAAAGAAGTGTCGAAAGAGTGTCCGAAGAGCGTCGAAACAGTGTCTCCCAGGGCCCGACACGTGAAAGCCCTGGAGCTTAGGGGTAATTTTCTGGCGCTCGAACTTCGCCCTTGTGATCAAGGCTAAAGTAGGTTGGAACATCACAAGTCTAGTGAAAACGGCCGCAGGCCCAAACCTGGCGGGCGCAAGCCTGGAAACTGACGGCCGCGGCGCCCTCTCGAGAACCGAAGACGGACAATTCACGAATCGACGTGTGAGGGTGGGGGTTCTGCCCACCCCCAAGTCAAGGGTCCATTGCTATTTCGACATTGGGCAAAAGGCCTCCCTGCATCCTAATCCTGGCAACTTGCGCTGCTCGAGTGGGAGAGTTCACTCCGCGCGCGGAATGCTGGTCGATGGCTTCCAGGGCGGCAAGCTGCAGTTACGCCCGAGAGGACATCAACGCGGCCCCGAGAGACGCCCCCACGCGAACCCCAGAATCGCACCAAGATGGCTCTCGCAACCAGAGGGCCCATCTGAGTCGGGGCCAGGCCAGGCGCCGCGGCATCGCAGAGAGCACCCCGCAACACGACGAACAACGCGCGCCGCCACGACATGTAAACAACCCGGAACATGTCAAAACTCACCTCTGATTCGCTTGAGGCCCGGTCCCCAGCTCCCCCCCTGTCGTCGTCGTCGTCGTCGTCGTCGTCGTCGTCGTTGTCGTCGCGTCGTCGTCGTCGTCGTCGTCGTCGTCGTCGTCGTCGTCGTCGTCGTCGTCGCTCGCGTCATCGTCGTCGTCGTCATCGTCGTCGTCGTCGTCGTCATGTCAAAACTCAGCTCTGATTCGCTTGAGGCCCGGTCCCCTGCACCGCAAACGATGCGAAAACACGGGGCGGAAATGTCCGCATCGGGAAAGTAGGGCGGACACTTCTGCAACAATGTGGCGGAAACAACGTTGGCAAATTAGGGCGGAAATCTACCTTCATGAGCTTTAGAACTGGGACGGCAAGTACCCGCCCTGCTCACGATCTCGTCCGAAGTACCGCGCATCCGAAGCTAGAGCTGGGCTCGATGTTTGGGCCAGAGGCCGAAATCGAGGAGAAACTAACCGATTGGACAACAACAAAAAACGCCGGCTTTGGGGTCATACCGGCGGCCGCTCGGCCGTTCGGGACGATCCCGGCACCCCCAGAACGCTCTCGGCGAGGCGCAGCTGCTGGAGAGCATTCCGAGGCTAGTGGACCGCCGAGAACCCACAGATAAACGTCTGAAAACCTCGAGCCTCGAACCCGACACTCGCGGAACAACTCCCAGACCCAGAGATCCGACGTCGTGTTTTTTTTTCAATACGGGGTCCCCGGAAGTCCCGACCCATTCCCCATGACCGGTTTTTCGCCCTGACTCGTTTTTGGACGGCCCTGGGGCCCGGCGAGGGCCCCTGGAGGCGACAAATAGCGGAAAACCTCCCGTCGTGATTCCTTACGACTCGATGGGGTCTGGCTCCCAGATAGGAGACACCAACGACCATCTGACGTCCGTGGGCGTCGGAGGCCTCGGGCGGCAGGCGCGGGCCCGCACCGAGCCTAAGGCTGCGGGCGGCGATGGCGGGTCCCCCCGCGGGGGGGGGCGGTCCGGCCCCGACGCCCTGCCCCCCCCCCCGCGCCCGGTGCGGGGGCGCGGAGGCGCGCGAGGGGAGGACGCCGGCCGTCCCACTTCGAGGAGGGGGGCGGGGAGGGGGAGGGGGGGGAGGAGGGGGAGGAGGGAAAGGAGGAGGATGAGGAGGAGGAGGGGGGGGAGGAGGAGGAGGAGGGGGGAGGAGGAGGAGGAGGAGGAGGAGGAGGAGGGGGAGGGAGGAGGAGGAGGAGGAGGAGGAGGAGGAGGAGGAGGAGGAGGAGGAGGAGGAGGAGGAGGGAAGCAGGGAAGCACTGAAGAGAAAACGTCTGCTCACAGACACCACTCTAAGAGGGAAAGGGAAAACCCCAGACACCCAGTCACCCCGTTAGGGACTGCCCAGTCTTGGGGTGCTTGCCTCTCTGGAGAGCACTGAGGACTGACCTCCTGCTCTTGGGCAAGTCTTTGGGGTCAGGGCAGGGGGAGCTGAAAGCCTTCCCCACCCTGACGGACCCGTAGGCCCCGCACCGCCGACACCAGACGACCGTGCCCGTGGCGGTGACGTCGTGTCCCCCAGGCGCGTGACCCCACTCCGCCGCCGCAGGCCCCCCAGAGCCCGCAGCACGCCCCAGCGGGGCCCCAGCCTCGCCCTCGCGGGCAGGCGCAGGCCCCCCACGCACGGCCTCCGCAGAGGCCAGAGACGCCGAGCCCCCAGACTCAGCCCCGCCAGAAGCCCCAGCCCCGCCAACGCAGGCGGGCACAGGCTCCCCCAAACGCACCCCAGCCGAGTCCCCAGCCACAGCGGCCCCGAGCCCAGCCTCAGCAGGAGCGGCCCCAGCCGAGGCCCCACCCCCACAAGCGCCCCCAGGCCCACCAGACAACCCCCCCGTAGACCCCCAGCGGGCCGTCGGCGGCCTCGCGGCGGCACTGGCGGCAGCCTCGATCAGATTTGCCTGCATTCGGGAGATCATAGAAGGCGCACAACGTCGACCCGTGCCTCCCGTCAACTGTCGGCGAGCTTCAGCGGTCCTCGCTGTGCGACGGCATCGTCGACACATGAGCCTCCCTCGAATCTCGATGAGGTCATGTTCGTGTACTAGCAGCACTATTCTGGCTCCACCGTCCGAGCTCTGCTTGGGGCCGCCGTCAGGACAGCCTTCTCAGCCCACAGGTCAAGCTGGGAGCTTCTTTGGACCGCCCAAAACAAATACTTGGCGTACTGGGCTGCCTCAGTCAGCGAGTCCTTATAGAACCTAGCATGGGCCTCTGGGAGCTTGACCGAGAGGGCTCCTATCTTGGCAAAAAAGTCGGCCCAACCATTTCCCACGACCCAGAGGTAGGGAGGGGGCGGAGGGTCCTCAGGAGCGGGGAAGAGAACCGCATCCTCAGTCCTGTGTGACGGGACCCGTGCAACAGCGGGTGGCGTTCTTTTCGGCGCCACCAGCTGACGCCGCACTGCAGGGCATGCACGGCTCGCATCTGTGAGGGCCTCCGTTCCTCCTCGGCCCCACAGCTTGCCTTCATTCACAAATTCCAGCAAGTCAGAAATCACGCACTGGACCGATGGCATGTACTGAAGGGCCTTGAGGCCCGCAACACGCTCAGCGCGGCCCACTGTCTGCTGCGCGCCAGCGAGCCCGCCATACAACGCGCGAGTGGGGACTCCATTGGCGTTCAACATGACAGCGGACCATCCACACCGACGGAGCTCAGGATACTCGTTGTGGTATCCCGAGCCATCCGTAAAAACACACTCACTCCACTGTTCGGGATCCGACTCCCAATCACCCCGCAAGAAGCAGGGAGGCGACTCAGGAGGCTGCGGCACTTCAACCTTGGGCCACCTCGGGATCCCGACCGAGAGGGTGTCGCGAGCTGCGGCCAACTTGGGATCAATACCACAATCTTCTTCATCGTCCAACAAGCGCTGCGCCAGCTCTGGGCACTCCACGAAACAGTGGCCAAGCGTCTCAGCCCCGTGCGGGCACGCTCGACACTTCTGATCATCACACATTCCTTCGCTATACAACTTAGCCTTCGGCCAGAGAGAGCCAGACCACAGACTGCGCAGAGCTCCGACCCTCCCCGCCCCAGTCACCGCCGCCCCCCCCCGCCCATGCAAGCTCGCAGGCCTCGCGGCCAAAGAGGCGCGGCGGCATCGTGGTGAGAGGCAATCTGGCGCATTTGCCAACGCTGGATCCCCTGCCTTAGGAGATCTCGAAAAAAGCGAGGCGATGTGGCTAAGAGCGAAATCACTGGCCCCACGTCAGGCTGGATCAGCACCGACGACAGCACCACCCAGCCGATCCGCTTGAGCGACAGGGCGACCACCTTGAGCGGCCCGCGCGCTGACGCCCACGTCAGCTTGTCCTCGCCCGCCTCGGCCTTGTCCAGCGTCGCACGCCAGGCCTTCTCCAGCGCGCCCATGGGCACCGCCTGCTGCCACGCGACCGCAGCGTAGTGCATGAGCGGCTCGACGGTCGCCGCGAAGACTGGGTCGTGCCAAGGGTTCCGCTCGCTGGCCAAGTAGAGGGCGCTGCTGCCACCTCGCCCCTTGGCTCCAGCAAGTCGGGCCGTCTCCGAGCGCAGCGCGGCCAGCTCGGAAGGGGCCGCCCCGCTCACCGCCGCTCCATGGGCGGCGGCAGGCAGCAGGCCCGTCTGCCACAGGCGCGCCGCACGCCCTCCAGCCGCTCGTCGTAGCCTCGCCGCGCGCCTCAGCCGCGGCCTCGCATTCTTGAGTCTGGCCTTGACGACCTTTCTGCAGGCCTTGGTCCCGTTCAAGTCGTGACCAAGGTCCCTCGTGTGCGGCTGCGAGCCCATCCTGAGTCGCCTGCAAAACTGTGCTGCTGCATCGCGACTCTGCCTGGACGTTGCCACGTAGCCCGGCTTGAGCTCCTGCAGCACGAGGCCCGCGTCCCCGAGGTCATGCTTGAAGCGCTTGACGGCCTGCCACAAGACGCGCGCGCCTCTCATATCCGTGCCGACCCACTGGACGGATGTGTCGTCGGCCAGCGTGCGCGGGATCACGTCATACGTCGCCAGCCGCCGCAGGGCCCGCGCCGTCGCCACCACCAGCGCCGCCACCGAGTGGGAGCAGCCCGCTATGATGCCCTGGTGCGCCGTGAAGCTCTTCGACATCTAGCCGAACGCCTTGATACGCCTCGGCAAGTGGTGATACCTGAGGATGGCCCACATGAGGCGCAGTGGAAACCCCATCGCTCGAGCCTCGTCCAGCAGCCTGCCTCCAATCAAGCTGTCGAACGCCTTCCATGCATCTAGGAGCACAGTGACGCTGTGTCCTCCGTTGATAGTCATGATCTCCGCCGTCAGGTTGTGGTGGGACGCCGCCGCCGTCGAGGTCCTGCCAGCTCCACCTGTGCCCCAGAGATTGGGCACTTCTGCCTGGCCGAGCCAGGCCCGCGAAATCGTCGAGCGCGCCTTCGCCCACAGACGGAGGAAAGAGTTCACGAGGGCAATCGGCCTGCACCCCCCGCTCGCCTTGGGCAGGCGCACCAGCACTGTGTGCACCCTGTCGGACGGCCATGCCCCCAACTTCTCGCACTGGCTCAAGAGCGCCGATCGCACGTAAAGGCCGATGTCGCTGAGGTGCCAGAGGGCCCGTGGTGCAATGCCCGTCTGGCCCACCGCGGTGCGCCCCTTGACACGCAGCGCCGCGCGTCTGAGGTGGCCGACGCCCATCCGCGGGAGCTCGGCCCAGTCGTCAAGGTCAAGTGGCTTCTCCAGGGCGCCCTGCTCATGGGCGGTCCACGCGCCCCTCCGCCCATCGAGCTCGCGGTCCGCCAGCTGGCGCGGGCTAGCCCTCGTGGTGGCTCCACGGGCCTCAACCTCAGGAGGTAGCCTCGTGAAACGGTGTGCAGCACCCGCCCCGCCTGCGAGGCTCTTGGCCGCCCACGCGCGCCACTCCTTCTCCCGCTCGCCATTGTAGCGCCTGGTGAGCCGCTCGGCCTCCGCCACGATCTTCTCGACCTGGGCGGTCCACATCCTCTTGCTCATCTGGCCCGCGCCACCCAAGAGCCACTGCGCGACGTCATCCGAGAGCTGGCTGAGCACGCGCTGCGACTTCGCCACATTGCCGTAGTAGAGGTGGGTCTCGAGGATGAGGTCCACGGCCCTCTCGATGCGGTCATCCAGGTCGCACCCGAGCAACTTGACCAATCGCGTGCGCGCAGCATCCAGAAGCCGAGCCCACCTTGCCGCCACCATGTGGGCGCTGACCTTCGGGTCGCACAGCTTCCTCCGTCTCGGCGGCTGCCGCGTCGGCAGGGCAAGCTTGAAGACAGGCTCGCCCGCCCTGCCAGGTGTGCTGCCGCCTCTCCACCCCCGTGAGGTACCAGCGGCTGCAGAGCTCGGCCTCCGCCACGCCGACGACCGCGCCCCACGCCTGCGCCGGGAGGCCAGGCTCCTCCGCCGCGGGGACCTGCTGCAGCGCCGCCAGCCACCCTCGGTCATGAGGAAAAGGCGCTGCGCCCACTGGCGGCACCGCAGTAAACCCCCTCGGCTCGACGGCGACCCTGACGCGGGCCTCGCGTTCGACCGTGGCCAGGTTCACGTGCGCGGGGACGTGTGGGTGCAGCGCCGCATCCGTCGTGACCCATGCCTCGCCTAGCCTCGGGTCCAGGTTCGGCGCCGCGATGAGGTAGTCCAGGTGGGGGCCCCCCACCGTCTGCCGGCAGGTCGGCTCGGGCGGGGCGATCGGGGCGCCCCGCACCTGCTCAAGCCAAGGCCCCTTCAGCTCCTCGAGCTCCATGTTCCAGTCGCCCATGACGACCCAGTCCAGCCCACGCGCGTTGAGCACCTTGAGGTAGCGCTGCAGCTCGTGGACCGTGTCCGAGTTATCCTCGTCCATGCCTACTGAGTGCCTCAAGTAGACCACCACAACGATGATGCCACCCTTCACGCCCCAGTGCACGTAGCCCGCCACCGCACGCGCCTCCTCAAGGACGTGGGAGGGCGTGAAGGGCGGCGCTGTCACAGGGATGACGTTGCGCGTGAGGAGCGCGACGCCGCTCGAGACCTCCAGCGGGCCTCCGCCTGTGGCCGCACCTGGGGCCCACAGACCATGGAAACCCAGGTCCTTCACCTGGCCCTGCAGGGAACGCAGCTTGTCACCCAAGACGCGGTGTTCCTGCACGCCGAAGATGTCGCCCTTCGGGTCCTCCGCGAGGTACCCAGTGAGCCCTTTCGCACATGAAACATTGACCGTGGTCAGCACCCCTTTGACAGTGTCCACACTGCCACCGTACTTAGTATTACCAGATACTCCCATCATCATACTGAGTATGGTACTCCAGAACAACCCAAGCCTCGGCACCTGGCGCCTAGTAGGCACGGTAGGCCCAAGCACTGACAGCCGCCGCGATCTGGTGCGCCTTGGCCCTGATCTCCGCTTCCTCAGTGGGGACCTGGACTCCAGCGGCCGCGATGCTGTCCCGCAGCTGCTCGAGGGGCGCCTTGTCCGCCGCCATGCGCAGTCTCTTGGCGTCAGGCGGTGTCGCCGCCACGCCGCCAGGATCCCCATCGCCAGCAGGCCGCACGCGCGTCGCAGCCCTAGGGCCGAAAGGCGCCGCAATCTTGGGGTGGGCCAAGAACTTCTCCGTCACCTCGCCCGTCGCCCCAAGCTCCTTGAGGAGGTCAGCCAAGCCATCGAGGTTCGGCGCGCCTCCTGGGGCCCCCGCGGACTCCTTCGCATCGGGAGGCTTGGGCACCTGGGCGCTGAGCGCCCGCACCTGCTCCTCCAGCTCGGCAGCATCAGCACGCAGCTTCGTGCCCTTCTCACGCTCGGCCTCCAACGCGGCCTGCGCCGCAGTGACTGCCTCCTGCGCCTTGGCCACCGCGGCATCCTGCCTGCCGATAGCATCCTGCTTGGACTTGAGCTTCTTCTGGAGCGTGAGCAGCTGCGCGACAACGGGCTTCTTGGCGCGCACCTGCTCCGCCAAGACCTGCCGCTGAGCCGCCAGCTGCTCGATTGTGTCGAGAATTTCTTTCCCTGGGTCGGAGACGCCTCGCAGCACCCGTAGCTGGCAATCAAGATGTTCGATCTTGCGCTGCTCGTCTCTTCCCTCAGCGCCCTCCTCGGCGTCGGCACCGCTGGGCGCCTCCGCCACGGGGCCCTTTTTGCCCTCCGCGCGCAGGGTCTTGAGCTCCTCCCGCAGCCTGGTGAGTTCCCTCTGCATCGCAAGGTGTTACCCAGCGGCGCCGGCGCCTGCGCCACCACCAGCCCCCGAGGTGCCGCTGTAGCCGCGGCGCAGACCCTCCTCCCCACGGACATGGCCCAGGAAGGTGCGGTCCTTGGCGCCTCCGCAGAAGTGGCAAAGCTGCTTGGTGCCGAACGTGATGCACGGCATGCCGATCTTGGGCCCACGCACGTACTTGCAGAAACGGCAGTACCAGTCGGGCTTGGTCTCACCGCCACCGCTGCGGCCCCCAGGCGCCATGGTCCCTCGCCTGCTCGGGAGAGCAACGAGGCCAGCCACAGGGCCAGAAGGGTCGGAGCCAAAACTGTCGGGCAGAATCGCCCTGGCACTGGCCGCGAGGAGGAGGAGGAGGAGGAGGAGAAGGAGGAGGAGGAGGAGGAGGAGGACAAGGGAGGAGAGAGAGAGGAGATAGAGAGGAGAGAGAGAAGATATAGAGAGGAGAAAGAGGAGAAAGAGGACGGAGGACGAAGGACGGAGGAAAAAGAGGAGAAAGAGGAGAAGGAGAAGGAGGAGGAGGATTGGGAGGGAGGACGGAGGGGAAGGAACGACCGTGCCGAATGAGTTCGTGTCACGGCGCGGCAGCGAGCTAGAGACCAGCGGCGGCTTTCGCAGCTGCCAGAATTGTGAAGTGAGACGTGGGTGTGATGGGAACGCCCCATCGCGCATCATACTCTACCTCGAGTTTGTGACACGTGTGCAACACCAATACATTCGTCAGATGCAGACGGGCACGGTGGTACTCCCGCTCTGAATATGGTTCCATGCCCGGCCCGAAACGAGTAATGAGGGAGGCGGGCAGGTGGCCACGAGAAAGCGAAAGTAGGTGAAGCAAGCGGGGACACGAAATGAGAAGGGGGACGATTAGGAGGAGCGGGGGGGAGGAGTGACGGGGGGGGGGCGAGGAGGAAGAGGAGGAGGAGAAGGAAGAGGAGCAGGAGGATGAGGAGGAGGATGGGGAGGAGGAGGAGGAGGAGGAGAAGGAGGAGGAGGAGGAGGAGGAGGAGGAGGAGGAGGAGGCCATTCTTTCCGCGAGGCCATTTCTACCAGCAGGGCCCGGAGGCCCGCCCACGCCCCGCCGCGCGCGCCGCCGCCGCTCGGGGCCTCCGGGCCGACGCAGCAGGGGGCGCGGGCCTTGGCGCGGACGCCTCGGCCCTCGCCCGCCTCCTCCCTCCCGCGCGGCCCCCGCAGCACCGGCGGCCTGCGCTCTCGCGCCGAGTGCCCAGGCACGCGAGGCGAGCCCCGCCAGGCGGGCCCGCGGCGCGAGCGCGGCGACGTCCTCCACGTCGCGCAGGGCTCATCGTGCCACGTCGCTGGACGAGCACGCCCCGCGCAGGGGGGCCACCGCAGGGCATGCTGACAGCAAGTGCCCGAGGCACTCCACGAGCGTGCACCCCTCCGGTGCCGCAGCAGCGCACAGGAGGGCACGCGCTGGGGACCACGGCGCCCCCCTCGGCCAGCCACACTTTTACCGGGGGGCGGCCCGACGCCCGCGCGAGTGCCCAGGCCTGGTAAAAACGCAACATAGCACGCCCCGACGGCGCCCACCGTACACCAGCGGTAGCGGCTTACGGACTGGGATCAATTCCCGGTACGGTAAGAGACCACCAGTTCCCACAGCGCCCAGCTGCAAAACGAACCACGCCTGCTCGTAAGCCTGGACCGCCGGCAACACCACCGAGCGCTTCCAGTGCTGGACGGCCTGCTTGCGCGCCTCGGGGTCCGCGCGGGCCACCTCGGAAAGCGCGCCCGCAGGGAAGCCAGAGGTAATGCCCAATGCCCTGGTCACCTCGGTGGCGTGGCCCAACCAAATAGCACCCGTCGTCGCACGCGTGCCCGCCACCACCTGCGCCACGGGACTCCCGGGCGGCAACGCAAGCAGCCGCGCCCGACTGAGGGCGATCCGCTGCATGAGGGTAGTCCCCCACCGCGTCAGCATGCGCGTCTCCGCCAGCGCGCGAACGTGCCCGCCTGTGCCCAGGGACACCCCTGGCCGCCCACCAAGCAGCATCTTGGCGACCTCGAACTGCGTGTTGTTCACGCGAGTCACCGCGGCCTGCCACCCCGGTGCGAAGCTTGCCAGCAACTCCGCGCCGTAAAACGCCTTGGACACGACCCGCGCCGGGAGCTGCGCCTCCTGGTGCGGTAGTCCAACCTCGCTGCGCGAGGGCAGCCGCAAGCTTGCGCGAGCCATCGCGCAGCCGCGAGCACGCGCGCCCGAGCAAGGCGTGAAACCAGAGATCATGCTCCACGGGGACGCCCAACATGTCGAGAACTGGAGTGACCTCCGGCGGCACACCGCACACCGTGCCAAGGTTGTCCGACTCCAGGCCCCGCCCCCACGGCGAACACCATGGGGCGCTTGCGGCCGCGTTGGAAGCGGCGGCGCCAGGTCAAGCAAAACCCCGCCAGGGCACGGTTGACAGCAGCCATCCCGGCGGACGACGACTGGAATACGAACGAGTCGTCCACGAATTGGAGGATCAGGAGCGCATGCGCGGCCACGACATCGAGTAAGGCACACCTGTCCGCGAAAGTACCGAGCGCCTGGAGATGCTCTGGTCCCAGAGGGGCCCCCGAGGGAGTCGCCGCCGCTGGCGGGGCGATGCCGACGCCAACGGCCACGGCGGAGCAAGCGTTCAACCATGCTCGTACCAGCGCGCTGAACACGCGCACTCCCGCCCGGCGGCCCTGTCCGACGCCGAACTCAGTAAGGGCAGCCGCAGCCCCCACAATCCCGCCGACACGCGCCCGAAGCGTTTCGGATCCCAGGGCCGCATCAGCAACCAACCAGAGGTGACCCCCCAACCCGGCGCGGCGCAAGTGCACTCGCACGGCATCCCGCCAAGCAAGGTCGCACCCATGTTCCAGGTCAGCCTTCTCCACGAGGGTGGACAGCCCGCGCGCCCCACGGATCTGCAGCGCCATGACCATGCCGATCGCCATCAGGACGGAATCGCACTCCCCCCCGCCTGGGGTGCGCCCGCATGCGCCTCCAGCTGGCCTCGGGCAGCCCGAAGCCACACGGCGTCGAACGTCCCGCATAGCTCGTCCACGTGACTGACGGGGCGGAGGTGGGCGACGTCGGCCACTACCACGGGACCGCGTTTCTGGATGGGCGCGACCTCGCGCCGCCATCCAATTGGCATGAGGCCCGAAACCACCACCAAACACAGCAACGCCCACGTGACGAGCCTCCCACCCCAGAGTTCGGTGAGGACGGCCGCGCGCGGGAGGTGCAGAGAGCGCCGGTTCCCCTTCATCTCCCTGAGGACCGCGTCGACGTCATCCAAGGAGAACGGGTCATGCATGCCCGAACCTGCTGCCACCGCTCCAGCTTCCCTGCGCGCCTGACGGACCTCATCGGCCACGGCGCGATTCAAGGCTGCGTCGCCAGCCCCAGCCTGTACCCCGCGTGACAATACATCCCCGGTGATGACCTCCAGCGCGTCGGCCACCCCCAAGACGTCGCCCGACGCCTGGCGACGCAGGGCCAACTGTACCGGCAGGCGGGGCTCCGATGCGCGACTCATGAAACTTTCCGCCTCCCCCGGCGACGCCGCTGCGAGTTCGAGCTGCCGGTCGAGAGGTCTGGCGGCGGCTTTTCGGGCGGGCGGGCCCGCCTCGCCAGCGACAGCCGCGGCCTGGGCCGCCCGAAGCTCCTCAATTCATTCGCCCTCGCCGTCGTCGTCGCGGCCCTCACCGGCAGCGCCCGCTTTCCGAGGCCGGCCGCGCGGCCCGCGCGCAACCTCCATGCCCGAAGAATGACCAGCGAGAGTGTAGACAACAACCCTCCACCATACCACCCGGTCGGGCAGGCCCTGCCGCGTGCCCAGGCAGCGCCCCTCGACTGCCCAGCGACGGACGACGGCTGACCGCATGGCCGCACCTGCCCAGCCCACCAGAAATCGAAGGGCGAACGGTAGCAGTAGCAAGGCCTCCCCCCAGTCGGCGTAACGGTCCCACCTCGCGAAGCCCACTTCCGACTCCCCCGTGCAATCCACCGCCCCCGCGACCGATGCATCGACCCGGCGATGATCGCTGCGCATCCCTGCGTCCGCGGGCGCCACCACTGTGACCTCTGCCACCAGCTCCGGCGACGAGGCCACCACGTCGCTGCTGGACCCCGACGCGTGCGTCGGGCACCCAACAGGGTTGCGGACCACGGGCCCGAAATCGAACGCGTCGTGCAACCGCCGCCACAGAGCGCGATCCAAATCCTCCTCCAGGCGCCTGTTGATACCGCCCAACGCCGACAAAATGTAGATTGAAGTCGCCCGCCACCAAGAACGACCAGCCGAGATGGCACGGGCGGGCGCGGAGCTGGCGCCACTCCTCCAGGCGAGTCCTCCAGAGAGCTCGGCGGGCCCCCGCGCCGCCATTGGGGGGTGGCCCATGAACCCCCGAGAATAAGAACCCAGTGCGGGCCGAACCTCCCATGGATCCGGCAGCCCAAACGGCCCGTGCATCCCCCACCCCCTCCTCGGGAGCGGCCAAGAGGGGGGTGTCCAAGAGGGGGGGTGCAAATCATGACCGGCGGCATGTGCGCGGCCCAGCGGGGGGGCCAGGGACGTAATGAATTAAGAAGAGGCGCCATGAAATCTGGAAAAATATCATGGCCCACGCCATGATATCCACCCCCCCCTAGTCATCACCCCCCTCTTTTCCGCCCCCGACCTCCACGACTTCCACGCGACGGCCGATCTGGTCCAGGACGAGCAGAGCGACAGCGTCCGGAGGTACACTGCGTTCACCGTGGCACGCGCACCCTGCCCGGCGGGGCCAGCGGCCGCCGGGGGGCCAGCCTCGGCTCGGAGAGGACTGCTGGGACCGCCCCTCCGCTGTGGAACGATGCGACAAGGTCGCGAATCCTGCCCTCATGAGCTCCTTCACTAGGGAGCCCACAAAGGACGTACGCGCCCAGCTATGTACATGAACACGGCCACTCGATTCGCGAGACTGGCCGCGTTATACGAACATTTGTGCATTGCGTGCTCTCGAAACCAGCGTGGATTCATGTACATGTACGTCCTTCTTTCGCTCCTGATTCACCACGTCTGGAACCCAACCCGCCCTGCACGTTTAACGCGGATACTACTCGATTCAAGGCGCGCGCGCTGGCACCACCGCGTCCTGCGCCAGCTCGTGGGCCGGCAAACCCCCCTCCCGAGCCCCGTGCACGGGATTGGTGGGGACGTCCCTCGCCTGCCAAACCATCCGGGCTTCCACTCGAAGGCACGCTTCACGCGCCGCCCCCCTCAAACATCCGACAAGCTTCCAATTTCGAGGGCACGCCGGAGAGACCGTGCGGGGGCTGCGCTCCCAGGAGGGCCCGCGCGTCCCGCCTGCAGGAGATCGATCTCCAGGCCCCCGCGCGGCCGCTGCCACCTGGAAGCGCCCTCTCGGCCAACTCCCAGAGTTCAGCCGCCGCGCGACTCGCCTCCTCGCGGGTCGCCCAGCTAGCCCGCGTGGCCGCATCAGAGGGGCCCGCCCCGACGCCACCACCCGACGCGCCCGCCATGGCGCGTTCTGCGGGTGGGGGGCATCCTGCCCCCGCCGCGCAGTGCCATGCGCGAGCTGGGCCGAAACTTGGCAGCAGAACAGGCGGCGAGAAATACCATTCCAACCCCCCGCGCCTGCCGGGCCTCCTGGCGGGGCAAACGTCACAGCGGGCACAGCCCTGCGACGCCGCGCATGGCACAACCTCGCAACGGAGGGGGGGAGCACGACGACAGAGAACCGAAAAGACGCCCCGCGCGGAACATAACCTCCTTATCGGCAGAGGTCGCAGGAGGGCATGGATTACCCCATGTGGGCGTGGATCGGTCCTCCAGTGCGGATAGAGCGGCGCATCGAAATTAAAAGAACCTCGCCCGCGCGCGCGGTCATGCCGCATGACCCCCCCAGCCCAGAGGGGGAGGCAAGGAGGGTGCAAACGCTCCCGTTGCCGTCTCTGGCAGGAGACTGCAGTTAGGGTAAGTAGCAAGGGGCTCCGAGCGTGCGCCAGCGGTGTTCGGCAGAGGATCTGGGAAACAAGGCAGTCACCCGCAACTGCTCCACGGGGTTCGAGGGAGAGGGAGGAGGAGGAGGAGAGGAGGAGAGGGAGGAGGGGGAGGAGGAGAGGGAGGAGGAGGAGGAGGAGGAGGAGGAGGAGGACGGAGGACGGATGGGGAGGAGGAGGAGGAGCAGGAGGGAGGAGGAGGAGGAGGAGGAGGAGGAGGAGGAGAAGGAGGGAGGACGAGAAGGAGGAGGAAGAGGAGGAAAATGAGGAGGGAGGAAGAGGAGCATGAGGAAGAGGAAAAGGGGGAGGAGGAGGAGCAGAAGGAGGAGGAAGACGAGGAGGAGGATGAGGAGCAGAAGGACCAGGACGAGGAGGAGGAGGAAACGGAGGAGGCGGAGGAGGAGCGGGAGGAAGAAGAGGAGGAGGAGGAGGAGCAGGAGGACGACGCCGACGAGGAGGAGGAGAGGGAGGAGGAAAGGAAGCAAGAGGAAGAGGAAGAGGAGGAGGAAAAGGATCAGGAGGAGGAGGACCGCTGAAATCGATATCGTATCGGATCGATCAAGTCGGAATGGACCCGGGGGGATGGGCGGAGAAGGAGGAAGAGGAGGAGGAAAGGGAGGAGCAGAAGGAGGAGGAAGAGGAGGAGGAGGCGGAGGAAAAGCTCGCTATTATTTATTTAGCAAGGGTTGCGCGAAGCGTCTCAAGACAAGTTTCGAAAAAGGCGTGCGTGCCAAAAACGGGGGCGACCCCGTTTTTATCATTGACGGCGATCCACGTTTGTGGGAAGCCATCGGGCGCGTGCAGTGCACTACACCGTCCGTGGCGACGAGGGCCAACGGGGGACGACCCGACGCCAGCGAGACAAGCCGAATCCAGCCGCGACGACGACGGCCGCCAGGGCGACCCGGCACCAGCAATCCGAGCCGAATCCGGCCACACAGCTGGGCAACTAGTAAAAGCAATGGGAGGCCAGGAGCAGCGCTGGTCAGTGGGCGCGGCGCTGCCATGGCACGGCGAGCATGGGCAGCAGGGCGGCCAGTGGGCAATCCTGCGCTCCGAACGGCCGCGGGCCGTTACGACAAACTCGGGCCATTAATTTATTGGCATGACCAGGCAGGCTGAAAACTCAGGCATCACTGGTCGTCTGGACCGAGATGAAGACGACGGACGCGGGCGCTGCCTGCTCCAAAATGCTCTGGAAAGTTGCCTTTTTCGCGGCAGAGGCCACTTCAATGACGCCTTCCCTCAGCATGCACATCACCAGACTCTTGGGCTCGACAGCGAGACCAGCCTGGCGCGACACACCCACGGCATGCCGCAAGAGGCTCCGGAACTGCGTGCTCGGCTCGGCCGTGAGGACCAGCGGGTCGTAGCTGGACCCCATGGTCACCTCGCGCGAATCCCGGAGAAAAAGTGGAAGATGGGCGGCACCATCGGCATCGAGTTGGGCCAATAGGTCCGAGGCGGCGCCGAAGGTGAGCTCATCGCATTCGGCCAGGTTCTCGGCACCATCATGCTGAAGAACTTCCTGACTGCTCCCGGCGCCCTCGCGCGCAGGAGCACCACGTGCGGTCGCAGCTGCAGGCGCCTCCGCCGGCGCCGCCGCTGAGCACTGCTTGCACTCCACCTCTGGGTTGAAGCGCACGCCAACCTTCACGTCGCCAGTGGCATCGCCATCGAGCTTCGGGAAGTCCGGCACCGATGGCAGAGGCGGCAGGCTGCCACCAGCGAGCGATGTGGGGAGCGTCGGCGGATGCTGCACGGCGGCGCCGCAGCCTCGCGTCGCCTCCGCTCCCTCGGCGCTGCCGCGCGTGGCGGGTGCGCCGGCTCCCTCGCCGTCGCCGTCGGAGCCGTCGCGTCCACTCCCTGCGCCTGTCGCCGGGATAGGTGCGACAGGGCAGCCCGCGGCGCCTGGGATGGGCCCAAGCCAGACTGCCATGCCCTTGGGGACCCAGATCCGCTGCCAGGAACCCTCCGGGGCTGCGGGGGAGGCCTCGGCCATCGTCGACGGAGGCCGCAACGTCCCGTGGGTGCCACGGTCCGCGGCACGCCCCGCAGGCGCGGTGCGCCTCTCGCGCGCACAAGCGCCGCCGCGGCGCCTGCAGCACGGTCCCCAGCTCGCCGCCCAGCAGCCCGGCGCCTATCGCACGGCGCGAGGGGAGAGACCGACCGCCCGGGAGCAAGAAGACCTATGCGAGGGCGGCTGCCCGCGGTCGCTCGACCGCGGGCTTGAGCCAAAATGGCTTGAGCCAAAATGGCTTGAGCCAAAATGGCTTGAGCAAAACTGCTTGAGCCAAAAAAGCTCGCTATAGGCTAAATCCGCCGATACGGCGTGTGAGTTTCAAGGGGTCTCAGCTACAGCCTCGAGGCTGAGCCCCAGCCTCTGGGGGGGTTGCCGGGGTGGATCTGCCGGGGAAGGGGGGATGGGGGGGGGGGGTGCGAGTTTCCGGCGGATGCGGGGCGCTGCTTTTACAGAAGGCTCTAATCTCGAGGATGCGCTGGAAGGGTGGGCGCGGCCGCAAAAGTCTCTGAGGACGGTCTACGAAAGTCCCGAGACCCCGAAGGATCGCCCGAACACGCCCAAGATGGCCCCAAGACGGCCCAAGAGCCTTCCACGACGTCTGAAGAGGCCTCCAAGAGGCCTCCCACGATGGCCCCCAGAGGCAAAAATCGTTGATTCCCATTGTTTTTTTCAATGTTTTTCCCTACCTAGGCTCTGCCTAGAAGGGTTCTTACTCTCTTTGCTTAAAGGGCCGGGCAATGCTAACCGCCCCGGGCGGTTCCCCCAGTCCCCGCCCCGCGGTTCCCCCAGTCCCCTGGGAGCTTTAGCCTTAACTTTAGCTTTAGCTTAGCTTTAGCTTTAGCTTTAGCTTAGCTTTAGCTTAGCTTTAGCTTAGCTTTAGCTTAGTGTTAGGTTAGTGTTAGCTTAGCTTTAGCTTAGCTTTAGCTTAGCTTTAGCTTAGCTTTAGCTTAGCTTCAGCTTAGTGTTAGCTTAGCTTTAGCTTAGTTTTAGCTTAGCTTCAGCTTAGCTTCAGCTTAGCTTTAGCTGAGCTTTAGCTTAGCTGTCGCTTATATTTAGCTTAGCTTTAGCTTAGCTTTAGCTTGGCTTTAGCTTAGTTTTCGCTTAGTGTTAGCTTAGCTTTAGCTTAGCTTTAGCTTAGCTTTAGCTTAACTTTAGCTTATATTCAGCTTAGTGTTAGCTTAGCTTTAGCTTAGCTTTAGCTTAGCTTTAGCTTAGCTTTAGCTTAGCTTTAGCTTAGCTTTAGCTTAGCTTTAGCTTAACTTTAGCTTAGCTTTAGTTTAGCTTCAGTTTAGCTTTAGCTTAGCTTTATCTTAGCCTTAGCTTAGCTTTAGCTTAGCTTTCGCTTAGCTTCAGCTTAGCTTTAGCTTAGCTTTAGCTTATCTTTAGCTTTAGCTTTAGCTTAGCTTTAGCTTAGCTTAAGCTCAGCTTCAGCTTAGCTTTAGCTTAGCTTTAGCTTATTGTTAGCTTAGCCTGAGCTTAGCTTTAGCTTAGCTTTAGTTTAGCTTCAGCTTAGCTTTAGCTTAGCTTTAGCTTAGCTTTAGCTTAGCTTTACTGTTACTACTAATGCTGCTTTCCTGGGGGCTCCAACTCCTAGGTAGGGTCGCACTGGGATAATTGGGGTTGCCGCTTTTTTCGGCTTTCCGACGCTCCAAGACGGCCCAAGAGGCCCCCAAAACCGCTCGAAGACGGCCCAGGAGGCCCCCAGACAGTCCCAAGACGGCCCAAGAGGGCCCCAAGGCGGCCCAAGAGCCGCCCAAGACGGCCCAACAGGCCCCCAAGACGGCCCCAAGTGGACCCAAAAGAGGGACGAAAAGCGGAAAAAATATAGCCTTCCAGCCCACGAGGCCCCCAGGAGGCCCCAAGAGCCTCCAAGAGGGCCTCCGAAAGCCCCCAAGAAGCCCCCACGACGCCCTGACAGGCTCCTAAGATGGCTCAAAAAACGCCCCAAGAGGGCGTCCTTGCGCCGATAGGCTCGCCTCCACCGCTCGCACCACATCGTCCAGGCCACATGTTTCGTAACACGACTCCGTGCACGACGTATCGTGAGTTTCCAAAGTGATCGGCATCCTGTATGGAATTTTCATGTCATTATTATTTCCCGTCCCCACGGTCACTGCAAGCACCCCGCCGTTGATAGAACCACTGTTGCGAGATGGCTCTATTGACCCAACTGCATTCCTACGCCCTTTCGAAGGTAACCCGAGAAGTTTGTGCGTTTGAGTGTGCGCCCATAATGTCTGCGTCTGGAGAATAACACCGTGCGACCCGGATCGGCGGCACTGGCCGAAGGCCACTACAATAATACCTGATACCATCTTCAGGGATGATGCGGCCATCAGCGAAGTCCTGGAGACTGTGGGGCAACTTGTGGGAAATCCGTGCTGCTTAACCCACTAGTCGGAAGACAACGGGCCACATCGGAGGAAGAGGAGGAGGAGGAGGACGAGGAAGAAAAGGAGGAGGAGGAGGAGGAGGAGGAGGAGGAGGAGGAGGATAAGTGCAGGGAGGGGCGGGTGCTCCTCTCGTTTTATTTCACCCAGGGGTTGACAAACCCTTCGGGCGCAGGGCCCTGACATCCTGGCATCGTGAAACAAATAAGCAACGGACAATGTGAGCCGCCGTTTTCGGCCTCTGGGGACCCTTGCTGGGCCCCGGGGCCGTCAAAAAACACTCCAGATGAAAAACCGGTCTTCGGGAAGTGGTCCAGACATCTGGGAGACCGCGCTGTGAAACAAAAATCGCCACGAGGGAGGCGAGAAGAGGGGGAAGAGCTCGGTGCGCTCGCGCCATATCTGGTATCCCACTCATCCCATCCCTCCCGCCCATCCCATCCCGCGGCGCTGGATTTCAATATCGGCCGACGAAGGTCATGGAGGACCTGAGCCCCCAGAGTGGTCCCGTCGCGCGATGCGCTAGCGGCCAGGGGAGTTGTGCAGTGCTGTGTGCATTGGAGGACGTAGAGGGGTAGGAGGTGGAGGATGAGCAGGAGGATGGGGAAGGAGGAGTAACGATGGCGATGGTGATGGTGATGGTGATGGTGATGGTGATGGTGGTGATGATGATGATGATGATGATGATGATGATGATGATGATGATGATTATGATGGTGGTGGTGACGATGACGACAATGATGATGATGATGATGATGATGATGATGATGATGATGATGATGATGATGGTGGTGGTGATGGTGGTGATGATGAGGATGAACAGGAGGATGGGGAAGGGGGAGTAGCCGCACGACGCGGCGAAGGAGCGGGAGGAGCCCGAGGACCAGGAGAAGACGGTGGGGCCAGGGGGGCGACAGCGACGAGGACGGGCTCCGATCCAGACATCGGGCCCGCGCCTGGGCGGGCGCGCCTTTTCGCAGGGACGGCGGCGGGAGCAGAGTGCCGGATCCTGAAAAGAGGCCCACGCTGCAGCGGGAGCAGCATGTTTGAAACACACACACACAAACACACACCCACCCACCCACCCACCCACCCACCCACGCACGCACGCACGCACGCACGCACGCACGCACGCACGCGCACGCGCACGCGCACGCGCACGCGCACGCGCACGCGCACGCGCACGCGCACGCGCACACGCACACGCACACGCACACGCACACGCACGCGCACGCGCACACGCACACGCGCACACGCACACGCACACGCACACGCACACGCAACGCACACGCACACGCCACACGCACACGCACACGCCACACGCACACGCACACGCACACGCACACGCACACGCACACACCGCACACGCACACCCCGCACACCCGCACACCACCACCCACCCACCCACACCACACACACACACACACGCACACGGCACGCACGCACGCACGCACGCACGCACGCACGCACGCACGCACGCACGCACGCACACAACACTCTCACACAACACATACACACACACGCACGCACACACACACACACACAACACACTCACACACAACACACACACACACTATGAAACAAACAACGCACACACATTCGAAACACGTGCGCAAAACGAACAGCGTGCGTGAGAAGTACCAGCGCGTTCGGGCTGGATCCAGGAAGAGAGGAGCAGTATTCATATTGAGGCGGCGTCGTCGTCGCCGCCGTCGTTGTCGCCGTCGGAGGCGGAGGGGGTGGAAGGGGAGGAAAAGAAGTGGGAGGGAGGAAGGAGAGGACGAAGGGGCGTGGGGTAATTCCCCCCCCCCCCTTTGCGTATGCTTGAAATGTGTGAAAAGGTGTCTGCTGCTGCTGCTGCTGCTGCTGCTGCTGCTGCT
>CAUYUJ010017990.1:95000-110000 GCA_963575745.1 Prorocentrum cordatum | reverse complement strand
GGACACAGGTCTCCCCACTTCCTGCAGTGGGCCCGCGGCAGGGGGGGAACCTGGCGACCACCCCCAGCGCGGGAAGCTCGCGCACAGCCTGCACGAGCAGCTGGAAAGTTGAACCAGCAAAACGGTGTCACAGAGGATGCACAAACTGAATTCGTGGTGCAACCTCTGAAGTCCTTTCCTTGGACACCGCCAACAACTCTGCCGAGCTCAAACTTGCCTTGGGCACGCCTGCTCCCGACCGTTGCTCCTCGCCTGGGGGGCCCGAGGGGGGCACGGGGCCGAAAGCGAAACCAGCCGTCCGGCGGCCTCTTCGGGCGCGGCCCAGACGGCCCCTGGCAAACCGTCGCCCTCCGTGACGGCCTCCTCGCCTTTCCAGCTTCCCTCTGGCCGCATACACAGCTACATCTTGGGGCGAGGCGAGAGGGGCGTCACAGAAGGGGACGGTTTGCTAGGGATCGGTCGGGCCGCCCCTGGCCTTTCCTCCTCCTCCTCCTCCTCCTCCTCCTCCTCCTCCTCCTCCTCCGGGCCCCGCCTCCCTCCTCGTCCTCTGGCCTCCCTCCTGCATCCTCCCCCTCCTCCTCCTCCCCCTCTGGCCTCGAGGGGAGGCGAAGCTCTCCCTGAACAAGCTCTCCCGCGGGGTGGACAGGATCTCGCACTCCGGGATGACCCCGTCCACATCGCCAGCCGCGTGTCGGATGGTCGGGGGCCAGCCGAGCAAAGACGGGTGGCGAGGTGTCGCCGCCGCCGCCGCCCACACCGTCGTCGTCGTCGTCGTCCTCCTCCTCCTCCTCCTCGAGCTCCTCCTCCTCCTCCTCTTCTTCGGCCTCCTCCTCGTCCTCCTCCTCAAGCTCCTCCTCCTCCTCTTCTTCTTCAGCCTCCTCCTCCTCCTCCGCCTCCTCCTGTTTCCTGGTTCCTCCTCGTGGAGGGAATCGAGTTTTGACAATGTTTGGCCCTTTTTGACCCTCCGAGGGCCCGAAGGAACAGGGCGGGAGGAGCGCAGAGGGGGGAGGACTTCCAGCGTGCCTTGCCTCTAGGGGTCTCGCGGGGGTTCTCGTGGTGACGGCTGGGAGCGGCCCGAACATCGAGCCTGGAGGGCGCCTGGGCTGGAGGCGTCCGGGAACAACTTTTGAACGACGGCGGATGGGCCAGCCCAGACCTTCTGGGCGCCTACGTCGTATCCATGATCGTTGCCATCGCCGCCTCATCCTTTTCCTCCTGCTCCTCCTCCCTTCTGCTGCTGCGCCTCCCGCATCCCTCATCCCTCTCCCCTCCTCCCCCGTCCCTCCTCCCCTCCTGCCCTCATAATTATCTCCCTCCCTCCCTCTCTCCCTCCTCCTCATCCTCTTCCTCCTCCTGCTCCGCACAACCCGTCTTCCACCCTCCTTCTCCCCCTCCGTCTCCAGCCCTCTTCCATCAATGCGTCTCCGTCTCTTTCTCTGTCTCCGTCTCTCTCTCGCTCTCGCTCGCTCTCTCTCTCATTCTCTCTCTCTCTCTCTTTATGATTTTGTTTGTTCTTTCTCTCTCTCTCTCTCTGTCTCTGTCTCTCTATCTCTCTCGCTCTCTTTCGCTCGCCCATTTTCTATACATATATGTTTATACATGTTTATGTGTATATGTGTATGTAAGCAATGTGTATAGACAAAATGCATATACACATCTGTACAAAAATAGTATATGGTGCATCATTGTGCGAGCATGCATATAGAAAAATGTTGTACGTGCACACGCATACATATATATATATATATGTATATACACAAGATTTGAAGCTCGTTGCACTTCGTTCTAAATTCTTTTTGTAGTGCATTGTCAGGGGCAAAGGGGGGAGGACAAACAGGCGTGTTGGGTCGAGGCGCAGCTACATGTGCAGGCCAATGGGGCTGCAAAAAAGGGCAAAGCACGTGGGGTGATGGAAATAGGGGTGCGCGTTCGACGACGGCGACGACGACGTTGTCGTCGTCGCCGTCGTCGCCGTCGTCGGTCATCTAGAAATGGCCCGCGGTTTTCTGGAACGCTTTGGGGGGCGTTTGGGCATTTGGGTTGGTTTGGGTCGACGTTGCCGTCGTCTTTGCTCGGTTTCGGAAGGGCCACATGGAGCCCCAGAGACGAATCTGCCTTGTGCCTCGGAAGGTGCGCATGTCCTGGGCCGGCACGGAAACGGAAAAAGCGGTTTGTGGGGGGTTTGCCCGGGATGGTTCATGGCGCTTGTCGCTCTTGGGAGCCTTGGTGTGAAGGGCTGGTTGCGTCACCGCTCGCTCTTGGGAGCCGTGGTTGTCAGAGATAGTGACGTTGCCGCTCGCTGCTGGGAGCCTTGGTTGTCAGAGTTTGTTATGTCACCGCTCGCTCTTGGGAGCCTTGGTGCGAAGACGCGAAGAATTTTTACGTTACCGATCGCTCTTTTCATTGGCGTCTATGGGCCTTCTTAGTGTTCCCTTTCGGGTGGATTTGGGGGCTACCGATCGCTCTTTTCTTTGGCGTCTCTGGGCTCCTTCTTAGCGGTTATCGGAATAGTTTGGGGTTCTTTGGCCTATTTGGGACCCTTTTGGGCCGTATTGGGGTGCTTTTGGGCAACGTCGGGGCGTCTTGGAAGCCTTGATTCGTCTTGGGGCTTTCTTGGCGGCCCAAGCCCTGCTAGGCGTGGGCCGGAGCGCGGTCCGAGGTTCAGCCTTGCTTGCTAAGCCATGCTAAATATTGCCAGGCCCTGCTAAGACCTGCTAAGGACTGCCTAGCCGTACTAGTTAAGCCGTGCTAGGCAGTCCCTGCTCAGCCCTGCTAAGCCCTGCGATGGCCTGCTAGGAGTGGCCCGAGCGTGCGTGGTCCGAGGCTAAGCCCTGCTGGGCCCTGCTGAGCCCTGCTAAGCCCTTCTAAGCCTTGCTTGGCCTTGCTCGGCCCTGCTAAGTCCTGCTAAGTCCTGCTAAGCCCTGCTGGGCCCTGCTAGGCCCTGCTGGGCCCAGCTAGGCGTGGGCCCGAGCGCGGTCCGAGGTTAAGCCCTGCTAAGCCCTGCTAAGCCTTGCTAAGCCTAGTAAATAAACCCTGCTGTGCCTTGCTAAGACTTGCCAAGCCCTGCTAAGCCCGGCGAAGCTTTGCTGAACCCTACTAGGTCCTGCCAAGCCTTGCTGAGCTCTGGGACACCCTACGAAGCCCTGTTAAGCCATGCTAAATCCTGCTACGCCTCGTGCAGCACCCTGCCAAATCGTGCTAGTTCAGCGCTGCTAGGCAGGCCCTCCTCAGCCCTGCTACGCCCTGCGATGGCCTGCTAGGAGTGGTCCGAGCGCGGTCCGAGGCTAAGCCCTGCTAAGCCTGTTCGGCCCTGCCAGGCCCTGATAAGCCCTGCTAAACATTGCGACGCCTTGCCAAGCCCTGGTAAGCCCTGCTACCCTGCTAGGCCTTGCGAAGTTCTGCTAAATCCTGCTCCGCCCTGCTAAGCCCTGCTAAGCCCTGCTAAGCCTTGCTAAGCCCTGCTAAGCCCTGCTAAGCTCTGCGAAGCCATGCTAAGCCTTGCTGAGCTTGGCGTGGTCCGAGCGCGGTCCGAGGTTAAGCCCTACTAAGCCCTGCCTAGGCCTGGTCAGCCCTGCTCAGCAAGCCCTGCTAAGACCTGCCAAGCCTTGCTACGCCTTGCCAAGCCCTGCTAAGCCTTGCTAGGCTCTGCTAAGCCCTGCAAGGCCCTGCTAAGCCCTGCTGAGCTCTGCTAGGTTCTGCGAAGCCCTGCTATACCTTGCTAAGCCATGCTGGACCCTGCTAGGCCATGCTAAGCCCTGCCAAAACATATAAACCCTGCTGGGCCCTGCTCAGCCCTGCCAGGCCTTGGTAAGCCCTGGTAAACCTTGCTACGCATTGCTCAGCCCTACTAAGTCCTGATAAGCCTTGCTAGGCCCTGCGAGGCCGTGCTGAGCCTTGATATTCTCTGCTAGGCTCTGCTACCTGCAAAACCCGGCTACGCCCTCCTATGCCTTGCTAAGCCATGCCAAGCGCTGCTAGGCCCTTCTGGGCAGGGCTACGCTCTGCTAGGCTCTGGTAAACCCTGCTACTCGCTGCGAGGCCCTGTTACCTGCTGAGCCCTGCTAAGCACTGCTCACCCCTGGAATGCACTGCGAAGCCCTCTAAGCCCTACCGAGCCCCGCTGGGCCCTGGTAATCCCTGCTGAGCTCCGAGAAGCCCTGCGAAGCCCGGCTAAACCCTGGTAAGCCTTGTGAGGCCCTGCGCAGCCCTGCTAAGCCCTGCTAAGCTTTACTGAGCCAAGATAAGCTCTGCCAAGACTTGCTAGACCCTGCTAGGCCCTGCTAAGGTCTGCTCAGGCCTGCTGAGCCTTGCAAAGCCCTGCCAAACCCTGGTAAGCCCTGGTAAGCCACGCCACTTAAAACAATAAAAAAGGCTCCATGAGAACCGTCGCGGGCTGTCCTGGGGGTCCCTGGGCGTTTTCCCGTCCTTGTCCTCCCCTTTCCTCTTCCTTTTCCTCGCTCTCCTTTTCCCATGCGGTTCCTATTACAATCCCCTTACAGAACTCGATGTTCGTCGGCCGTCCTCGGGGGGAGTCCATCCGAAAGTAACGCCCCGCCCCGCACCGAGGCGTTACCTTAGCACCGGGCGGCGCGGAAATTCCAGAGAGCCCGAGGCGTCGACACAGAGTGAATCTGAATGTGAGTGAGTCTGAGCACGAGTATCACAATACTAATGATAAGCCAAGCTGTTGATGGTTTTTACTTGGACCAAGGGGCTACAGATTAGCATGTACAGTCAACACGCCTCCAAGATGCAGGCGAGCGCATCGCCTTGCATCTTCTCTGTACTGCGGCTCGAGCCTCCCTCTGAAGGCTCAAGCTCAAGCCAAAGCGGGCGTCCCCGCCGTGGCTCCCGCGCGCCCGCGCCTGACGCGCGCCCTCGGCTCAAAGGAGCGGCCTCTGGCCGCGCCCTCACCCGTCTTGGGTGGCCCTCAAGGGGTCTTGCATTCGGCTCGGACCTACCCCGTGCTGCTGAGAAGCGCGCCTAGGTGCGAGCCTAGACTCGCATCCGAGCGAAACGCTCGGATAGGCACCCTGCCTGGAACCAGCCGCGCGGCCCATGCCGCTGCGGCCAGCCCCTCACTGCTGGCCATGTGTTGGCCGCCGTCCCTCGTCAGACGAACGATGAGGTCCGCCTTCAAGCCGCTCACAGGCAGCTTCCGCCACCTGAGCTCCTCCTTGAGCTCTGCCACGGTGGCCTCAGCCAGCATCTTCCCGAAGTACTCCGAACCGAGGTCTCGCCCTTCGGCGACCCGCCCAGGCGCAGCTATCGCCGCTGCCCGAGAAACGACATTCCCTTCAGGCGCGTCCTTCGACGCCGCCTCGGGCCTCGCCGTGCCGTCGGCCTGCGGGGCAGCCCTCGCCGCTCCCGCTGGTGGGGCAGCACTCGCCGCCCTAGATGAGAAGAGCTGCACCGCCCCTCTCGTGCACGCAACTGCGCCCTTGACCGCGAGCACCAGCACGATGATGAACGCGATCATGGCGAGAACGATCGAGCCGATGTTCGACTCGACCTCGTCGTCAGCGGCCGCGGAGCACTGCTTGTCTCCGTGCTCGGCCGCCTCCGTGAAAGTGACGCCCACGCCCGCGGCGAGCCCCTTGGTCAGAAGCCGCAGGTTGGACATCTCCAGCAACTTGAGCACCCGCTTGCCGTCCAGATGCTTGGTCCCCAAGTCGCTCCTGTTGCTCTCCGTGTCGACTCGCCCGAGCTGTAGCTCGCCGAGCCTGACTCGTTCCTGCACCCACAGGTCTCGTATCTGTAGATGCCGTACTTTGCCGCTGCCGATCCGTGTCGCGATCGCCCTGCCTGCATTCGAGTCGCTGTGAACCTTCGACGCGACCTCGATGCCACACTGCTGGTAGAACTGCCGCATCATGATCGCACTCGCCGCGCCTCGGCCGATGGCGTAGAACTCGGCCTCTCCGCTGCTGAGCGCGACGACGGGCTGCGATGCCACCTGGGTCTCCAGGAGGTGGCTGCCGAAGAAGCCGTACACGGAGCTGGTCGATTTCCTCGTGATCTCATCCTCTGCCCAGTCCGAGTCCGTCTCGTAGAGAACCGCCTTGGGCATCTCCTGCTTCTCGTAGAACCACCCGAGCTCGCGCCGACCGTGGAGATACCGCACGCACCGCCTCAGCCTAAGCATGCTGAGGACTGTGGGCTTCCCCATGTCCGTGAGGATCACCTTCACCGCGAACTGGATGTCTGGCCTGTCTACCGCCACGTAGTTGACGAGCCCCGCGACCTGCTGGTAGAGCTTCGCCTCGTCGTGCGGAAGTGGATCCAGCGCCTCCCGGACGCTCTTGCCCGTGGCCTTGCTCCCAGGCGTGTCCGCCGGCTTGCACTCCGTAAGGCCCAGCAGCTCCACGCACCTCGTCACGTGCTTCGTGTCGCCGATCCAGACGAACCCCTTGCCCGTCCACCTGATCTTGCGCTTGAGGTACGGGAGCTCGCGGACGCCATCCGGCCCGACACGACCGATGCACTTGACGTCCATGCTCGCCATCAGCTGCTGGTCCAGGACATCCAGGGACTCCTCCTCGCCCTCGGTCAAGATGTCGTCACCGTGGATCGCCGAGGTCATGTCCAAGAGAGGCTCGTGGTACACGCCCGCCGCCACCGCGATGCGCGTCCAGTTGTTCTTCTTGAACACCCCGGCCACGTACTCCTGCCAAGCCTGTGCCGCCTTGCGCGTGCCGTACATGGCCTTCCGGAGCTGCCACACGTACCCGTCTCTCCTAAGTCCTGGAGGCGGGATGACGACGATCCACTCGTCGAGGTCGGCGTGGAAGAACGCCACGTGTACGTCATGCACCGAGAGATGCCTCCGACCCTTCTTCGTCGCCGCCAAGGAGACGATCGCCCTGACGATGGCGATCGGCGGCGTGCCCGCGTTGCAGTCCTCTCGGCCGTACGTGTTGATCTCCATGGCGACGCCTCGGGACCGGACGAAGGAGGTGCCGTCCTTGGTGCGCAGGTCCTCGACCCACTTGAAACGCACCACCTTGCCCCGGCTCTCGGCCACGCGGACCTCCTCGAAGACGCCGTGTCGCCGCATCTCCTCGATCTCGGCCTCGCGCCCGCGCCTGACCAGGTCCCTGGGGAGCTCCTTCCCGCTCCTCGCGTCGTACACGTGCTTCTCCGTGTCTGGCAGGACCGTGATCGCCGCCGGCTCGACGGGGCTGACCTCGAACATCCCGATCTCCAGCGGCTCGCAGCTCTCGATCTCCGTGACCGTCTCGAGCTCCTCGTGGGACTGCTGGTCCAGGCCCTCGTACGTGCAGGGATTGATCTCCACGAAGGCCCCGACCGCGAGCGACCCGACTGTGATCGCCGCTGTCTGGCGCGGCCTCTTCGCCGACGCCTCGCCCTGGTCATCGCGAGGTGCCATGCTGGCGTCCCCGGACGATCCTGGCCTGCCGTCTCCAGCTCCAGCCGCTGGCCCCGGCGCGGCTCCCGCCGCCGCCGGCGTCGGCGCGGCCCCCGCCGCTGCCGACGAGGGCGCGGCCTCCGCCGCCGCCCTGGCCATCTCCTCCTTGCGCAGCTCGTTCTCGATCCTCTTCCGGCACTCCTCGCTGTGCGATCCCATGCCTGTGACGCACCTCGGGCACATGGGGGTCCAGCCGTACTTGTCGATCAACGCCCTCGTGATGTACGTCGACCTCAGCCCTGCGCCTCCTGGCCCCGCGGGCGGCGCCGGCCCGACCATCGCTGGTGGCACCAGCGCCTCCGGGCCCGCAGCCGGTAAGGCCACCGGCGGTGGTGGAGGTGGCGGCATCAGCCGCTGCTGGTTCGGCTCCACCTGGGGCGCTCCCGTCGGCACGATGCCGATCTGTGGAGCCCGGTGCATGTCCCACGGCACCCCAGCGAACTTGTCCAGCTCCTCCAGCACGAACCGCTCGCCCTCCGGTCGCCGTCTCACCGTGCGCACCCTTGTCGTGCGCGTCGGACCCGCCACCAGGTGCTCGTCCGAAACCTCTGTCTTGCCCAGCCACACCGCCGCGTGCCACCGAGGCTGCAGCTTGGAGGTCGGCGTGGGGTCCCTCGCCCAAACGCACTCCGCGAAGTTGACGAGCTCGCCCCGATACGGCCTCCCCTTGAGCACCTCGTAGGTCGTCTTGCCGTTGCCGTGCACCGTGAAGCGGTTGAGCTGCCAGCCAGCGTGCCGAATGAGCCAAGGTAGAAGCCCATGCTCGGCTGGGAGCTCCCGCTTGTAGTTGTCGCCTACCGAGAACAGCAGCGCTCTGATCTGCTTGCCGAGCTCCTCGTTGGCGCGCTCCACTCCACCGACTCCTTGATGGTTAGCCCGCTGAGCTGACTCGATCATCGTGGGCGCCTTCCGCTGAGCCTTGATCTCCCTCGCCAGGGCCGTGATCGACGCCTCCTGGTCGTGCTTTAGCACGATGCGATCCAGCCCCCAGTTCTCAATGGTGGCGACCGCTGTCTTGACCATGTAGGCGTCGGTACCCTTCGGCCCCATGATGCCATGAATAGCTTGGGAGTTCATGTGCACCATGTTGAGGATGCTCAGCTGACCCAGGAAGTAGTAGTCGATCTGGACCTCGTCGCCCGTGCGCTCGTGCCCGGCCTTGTAGTGCGGGTCGTCCGTGAACTTGGATCTGACGCACACCCAGCACCAGGACCTCGCCGGTATGCGCACCAGCTCGTGCGTCCTCTGCTCGGCCAGGCTTGGCTTCACCGGATCCTTCTTGACTCGAACTGGCACGGACTCCTCGAGCACTGCCTGCGCTGCCGGCTCGCTCGCCTCGGCCTGAGCGCGGGTCGCGGCAGCCCCTCCGCCGCCGCCGCCCTGGAGCGCGGCCCTCGCCGCTGCCCTGGACGCAGCTGATGCGCCGCCGGGCTCGCCTCCTGGCTCCTCGCCCCGCACCGGCATGACGAGCGAGTTCTTGACGCCTTCACCGTACCTGTCCATCTTGAGGTAGAACAAGTCGTTGCGCCTGACCAGCGGCACGGCGTCTGGGTCCGAGAACTCGATCGGCTTCGGGATCATGTAGCTCCCGCTCGGCGTGAACACCCACGACGTGCCCTTGTCGACCGCCTGCGACACGCCCAGCACCGGCCTCTTGACGTCGGCGACCTTGTAGTCCACCCCGATCTTGTGCCCGTCCTTCGCGTACGTGACGAAGCGCTCGCCGTGGCACGGGATGTCGTCGCCGCTCGCTCCGACCAGTCGGATGCGCTCGCTCAGGTCTCTGAGTGTCTCGTGGGCCCCGTGACTCGGCGGACACACCGATCGCGCAGCACCCGAATCCACCATGACCCAGTGCTCATTGATACCGATGATCTCCTTGCTCTCGAACGTCTCGTGCTCGTTTGCTGCCCCTGGCTGGCTCAGCTGCTCGATCGGGCTGGCCCCGACCAAGAATGGCTGCCTCGGCTGCTCGTGCTCGTTTGCTGCCTCTGGCGGGCTCGGCTGCTCGATCGGGCTGGCCCCGACCAAGGATGGCTGCCTCTGCTGCTCGTGCTCGTTTGACGGCTCGCTCGAACGAAGGTGGATCGCTGTCGTCGCTGGTGCTAAGGGCGTCGCTGCTGCTCCACTCGATAACGACTCTTGCCCTTCTTCCAGCTCGATCGCGAGGCACCACAGTGGCTCTGCCCCGCTTTCGGTCGCGATCGCCATCACCGGTGCCGCGCTCCCCGCGGCGCTCGCCGCTGGTGGAGCTCCCGTCGGCTTCGACTCCTGCTCGACCGCGTTGGTGCCCTTCTTCTTCTTCTGCTCCGCGAGGAACTTCCTGCACTCGCTCTTGACGTGACCGGTCTTGTGGCAGTGGAAGCACCGTTTCTCGGCCCTGTCCTTGGCCGCCTGGCTCCTCTGGTCCGTGGAGTTGTCGCCGCCCTTGCCCTTCCTGCCCTTGCCTTCCTTGCCCTTCTTCCCTTTGCCCTTGTCGCGCTCGCGCCTCGCCTTCTCCACCGCGCTCGTGTCCATCGGAACTGGTGGCGGCACTGCTGAGATGGCGCTCCTCGTCGAGATCACCATGTGCACCTCGTTGCGCATGAGCTCCCACGTGACCAGCCTCGACGCATTGTGGACCAGGTGCGCTCGAAGAGCTTCGTCCTGAATCCCCCGCTGAAGGATCGCCATCTTGATCCTGTCCCCAATCCTCTCGTGGCTCTGGCTCTCGTACTTCGTGACCTTGAAGTCGAAGTCCGCCAGCATCCCCGCGATGTTGTCCTCTGGGAACTGGAACGCGATCAGCTCTTGCAGCAGTCCTGCATGGCGACCGGGTCTGTCGGGCTCGTACATGTCTTGTAGTGTCCTCCAAGCCCGATACCCTTCTCCGACGCCGACTGGCTTGATGAGCTGGAGTGCAGCTCCTTCCAGCAGCAGGACGAGGATGAAGTACAGCTGACGACTGCGCTGACTCGCTCCCTCCTCCAGGAGCCTCGCGTTCCTCACCTCCTCCAGCGGGAACGTCATAGCTGCTGTCAGCTCGTTGGCCATCTGCTCGTCGAGAGCCCCGAGGTACGCGAGCATCTTGAAGCTCCACCCTGGCCACTCGTCCTCGCTGCCTCCGAACGCCTTCGGCTTCGCTAGAAGCCGAGTGTCCACCAGATCCTGTGGCGCGGCCCTCGCCGCTGCCACGGGCCTGCTCGCGGCGGCGCCTGCGCTCGCTGCTGCTGACTCCGCCGCCAGGGCGCGCTCCTCTGCAGCCTGCACCCGTTGTTCGGCAGCCTGCAACGCTCCCTCGAGCGCCTGGAAGCGTCGCTCGATCTCTTCCATACTTCTCGTCGAGCTTCTCGTCGAACTTCCTGCTCCTCAGGATGTCTGCCTTGTTCGACCTTGAGCCTCGCTTCGTCTTCTTCTTCTTCGGCGGCGTGCTGGGCTATGAAGGGCCGGCTGGCGCGGCCCACGCCGCTGCCAGCCGCCAGGGCGCGGCCCTCGCCGCTGCCCTATTGCTGGCGCGCGCACGCGCCGCGGGGGGCTGGAAGGGAAGCGGCGGCGGGAACGAACCCACGCCGCTCCGCTACCATGTTGATGGTTTTTACTTGGACCAAGGGGCTACAGATTAGCATGTACAGTCAACACAAGCAAGAGCGATCATAATAATAATACTCATACTAACGAATAGTACCACACTGCCAATAAGGATCACGAATGTGGAATGTGAGCGAGTCTGAACACAATGAGTCTGAATGTGAGTGAGTCTGAGCAGAAGGATTCAGTCACAACCCAGGCACTGCTCCAGTCTCTGACCCCCAACGCAGGCACTGTTCCAGTGTCTGACACACAACCCAGGCATGTCTCAAGTCCCTGACCCACAACTCAGGCACAACTCTGCTTTTCCTCTGTTTTCTTATTGTTTCCTAGCTTCTCCTCCTCTTCCTCCTGCTCCTTTTCCTCCTCCTCTTCCTCCTCCTCCTCCTCTTCCTCCTCCTCCTCCTCCTCTTCCCATGCAATTCCTTTTACATCCTCCTTACAGCAATAAATGTTCGTCGGCCTTCCAAGGGGGGGGCACCCCAGGGTATCCCCCCGACCTGCACCCCCGAGTTATCTTAGCACCCGCGGACACAGAAATACGAGAGAGCCCGAGGAACGGGCACGCAAGGAATCTGAGTGTGAGTGAGTCTGTGCAGTCTGAGTGTGGGTGAGTACTACTACTACTACTACTACTACTACTACTACTACTACTACTACTACTACTACTACTACTACTACTACTACTACTACTACTACTACTACTACTACTACTACTACTACTACTACTACTACTACTACTACTGCTACTGCTACTGCTACTGCTACTGCTGCTGCTGCTGCTGCTGCTGCTACTACTACTACTACTACTACTACTACTACTACTACTACTACTACTACTACTACTACTACTACTACTACTACTACTACTACGACTACTACTACCATACTACTACTACTACTACTACTACTACTACTACTACTACTACTACTACTACTACTACTACTACTACTACTACTACGACGACTACTACGACTACGACTACACTACTACTACGACTACTACTACTACTACTACTACTACTACTACGACTACGACTACGACTACGACTACGACTACCTACTACTACTACTACTACTACTACTACTACTACTACTACTACTACTACTACTACTACTACTACTACTACTACTACTACTACTACTACTACTACTACTACTACTACTACTACTACTACTACTACTACTACTACTACTACTACTACTACTACTACTACTACTACTACTACTACTACTACTACTACTACTACTACTACTACTACTACTACTACTACTACTACTACTACTACTACTACTACTACTACTACTACTACTACTACTACTACTACTACTACTACTACTACTACTACTACTACTACTACTACTACTACTACTACTACTACTACTACTACTACTACTACTACTACTACTACTACTACCACTAGGCCCTGCGAAGCCCTAGGTAAACCCCGAGTCCCCGCAGCCAGGTCCTTCGGTGCGGCCATAACGCTCCAAGGTGCGGGGGCGTTATAATCCACCTGGGGGGGTTCTTAATGCCTTCTTGGGGTTACGCTGTCAAGCACGACGGGCGCAAGCAGCCAGTCGTTGCACAGCAGGACCTCCAGGAGAAGGTCGGGATCGGCTCGGCGGGCTCCACGAGGGAGGTGCAGGTCGAGGAGGAGTGCACGTTCAGGACGGACTCCCTGTGGGGCCAGGAGCAGGAGTCGGAGGCAAAGGACATGGTTGCATCGGAGCCCGCTCTCGCCGAGACGCCGATGCGCGGGTACACCCAGGCGGTCTCCGAGCAGCAGTCCGACGTCAACCAGCAGCGCGACTCCAAGCAGCCCGAGGAGCAGCAGCAGTTCCCTTCGGAGCGGGCGGAGCTCGTAGCGCTGCGGGCCAGGTATGATGGGCTGATGACTTGGCTCGCGCCGCCTTGGGCGCCAAGCTGCGCGCAGCCCGCGAGGCTCGGGGCAGGCGCTGACGGGCGCGATCTGCCCCGGCAACTTTCTCACATTTCTTCTGCCGCGTTCGCGCCGCACTCTGCCTTAATGTAGTTGTGGCACCCGAGCGCGGTGCCGCGTGCTCGTGGCGCCAGGCGGGTCCGAGGATCACGAATGCCTGCTCTGTCCGTGCCGTTGCCGTTGGCACGTCAAGCGCAGAGCGAACCGAGGGCGTAGGTGGATGCACCGACGTTCTGGATCGAGCTCCGCAAGCATCAGCAGAGCAACAATGTCTGTGCGGCCTGGTGCCAAAGGACTGTGTTGCTCCGCCGATGTGCAATGCTAGCTTTCGCTCGGGCCGTGCACTGTGCTTGCATTCTGCAGCTTTGCTGCGTACCAGCCCGCCTGTCTTGTGCACTGCTCTCGCGCCAGGACGGAGGCCGAACCGAGGGGGTAGGTGGCTTGCTACAGACTTTCTGGACCGCCTCCTATCGCCTTCGCAGAGCAAGGTTGTCCTGTGTGTGGCCTGGGCCAGGGGGACTGTTGCGCTGCTCTGGCGCGTGTGTGCTGCTGTAGCGGGCTGAATCGCCGTGACTGCTCGGATGCCGTGACTACCGCTTGCTTCGGCTGGGGCGGTGGGCGGCCTCTTGGCACTCAGGTGCATCTGCGAGGGTGCGCTGAGGCGCACGAGTCCGAGAGTTGCCGGCGCAGGGCCAAGGGGAATCGCCTCGGTCCGAGGGGCAGTACGAGCTAGGAGCTCCTGACCCCTTTAGCCGCGGGGATCATCATCATCATCATCATCATCATCATCATCATCATCATCATCATCATCATCATCATCATCATCATCATCAGCATCGTCATCATCATCATCATCATCGTCATCGTCATCATCAGCAGAAGCAGCATCAGCACCATCATCATCATCATCATCATCATCATCACCATCATCATTATCATCATCATCATCAGCATCATCATCATTATCATCATCATCGCCATCGTCATCATCATCATCATCATCATCATCATCAGCAACATCATCATCATGATCATGATCATGGTCATCATCATCATCAACATCATCATCGCCATCATCATCAACAAACATCAACAAACATCAACAAACATCAACATCAACATCGCCACCACCGGCAAAGTTCACCGCATTACCATATTCAACTTCTGTTCCTCCCTTTCCTCCTCGTCATCCGTCCGACTATCTTCAATAGTTGTCCCCCTTCTCACCACCATAGTCACCATTACCTTGCGCCTCCTTGTTTTTGCCCTCGCCACCACCACCACCACCACCTCACCACCGCCACCACCACCACCACCTCCTTCCCACCCTCGCCGCCACCACCCCGGCGGAGTGAGGCAGCCACCACCGGCGACAAAGGATGCGGGAACGGAAGACCAACACGCCCTCGGAGACAGGACAGGACGGGACATCCGCATTAGGGGGTCAACGTCGTCACGCCTACAAAAGAGCTGTGGGGTACGACTAGCGAAATCCCCTGCGATTTGAGTATGCCGCAGACCCAGACTTCTCATGGGGCTGGCAGGGGGCATACCCCGAAGCTCCAGGGGGCGAGCTCCGAGGTGGTGCCGTAAGAGAGGCTCGTTACCTTGGGAGAAGGCACCCGTGTGAGCGGAGAGCCGACTCTAGTGAGCGGGCCAAGGAGGCGCCTCGCGGTGCACCTGCTGCCGAAGCTGTCGCCAAGGCTGGCGTGCACAGAAACATAGAATGGAAAGTAGGGAAACGAACTCTATACACCGACGCTTTTTCCAGCTCTGCACTAAACATTTACACAGGAAAGCGAATCCTGGTGTACACAAGGTCCTGGTGTATATGTTTTTCTCGTTGTTTCCTATGGAAGCGGAATCAACCAGTCTACACCACACCACCCCGACGTCGTCCCCGACCCTCAAAAAGTCTTGGGACTGAAAAGCAACCGCCACCAGTAATGTAGATGCTCCAGCTCCGAGAAAGGACCCCCCTGCAGTTCTGGCTCTGCAGTTCTGGCTGACGGCACACCCTTGCGAGCGTTTTGTTTCACTCGGCATCTCGACTTTGGGTGG
>CAUYUJ010017990.1:80000-92500 GCA_963575745.1 Prorocentrum cordatum | reverse complement strand
GTCCCCCCCCCCTCCCGAAAATCCCCCCCCCGCTGGACCTTCCCCGGCAAAACCCCCCCCCTCCCCTCGAACTCGAAAACCGGGGGGGGTCACTACCGGTTCGAACCCCCCCCCCTCGAAAACCGGAGGGGGGGGGTACCGGTTCGAACCCCTCCCCACCTCCCCTCTCACCTCCAGCAAACGACTCCCGGTCCCTACCACCGTCCTCACCACATCCCCCACTGTTGTTCCCAGCGCCACTGTCCTCACCACCACTGTCCCCACTGGTTCCACCACCGCCCCTACTGTCCCCACCAGTGCCACCACCACTGTCGCACTGTCCCCACTGTCCCCACCACTGTTCCCACCACGGTTCCACTCTCCCAACTTTCTCCACGACTATCCCCACTGTCCCCACTGTCCCACTGACTCCTCCGCTGTCCCACTGAGCTGTCCCACTGTTCCCACCACTGTCCCCACTGTCCCCACCACTGTCCCCACTGTACCTCTGTCCCATTTTCCCACCGCCGTCCTCGCCACCGCCTTCACCACTGTCCCCACCACCACTGTACCCTCCACTGTCCACTGTTTCCACCACATTCCCACTGTCCCCACACCACTGTCCCCACCACCACCGTCCCCACCACTGTCCCACTGTCCCCACTGTTCCCACCATTGTCCTCACCATTGTCCCCACCACTACCGTCCCCACCACTGTCCCACTGTCCCCACCACTGTCCCGCTGTCCCCTCACCACTGTCCCCACCACCACCGTCCCCACCACTGTCCGCACCCCCCCTCGGTTTTCGAGGGGGGGGGGGGGTTCGAACCGGTAGTGACCCCCCCCGGTTTTCGAGTTCGAGGGGGGGGGGGGGGGTTCGAACCGGTAGTGACCCCCCCCTTTTCATGATGAACTGGGGGGGGGGGGAGGGGTTCGAACCGGTAGTGACCCCCCCCGGTTTTCCAGAGGGGGGGGAGGGGTTCGAACCGGTAGTGACCCCCCCCGGTTTTCCGCCAGCAGCGGTAGAACACGCTCTTTCTCATCACATCATCATCATCATCATCATCATCATCATCATCATCATCATCATCATCATCATCATCATCATCATCACCATCACCATCACCATCACCATAACCATCATCATCATCATCATCACCATCCACATCCTCATCCTCATCGTCATCGGCATGTTCATCATCATCGTCATCGTCATCATCATCAACATCATCATCATCGTCAACATGAACATCAACATCAACATCATCACCATCAACAACATCGTCATCATCAAAGCCGTAATCGTCATCGTCAGCGTTATCATCAACATCAACATCCTCAGCACCATCAGCGTCATCATCAGCAACATCACGATCAAGAGCATCAGCATCGTCATCCTCGTCATCACCAGCATCAGCACCAGCAGCAGCCGCATAATTAATCGGCATCGTCATCGTCATGAACCGAATCATCATCATCATCACCATCATCGTCAACAGCAGCATCATCATCATCATCGTCATCATCATCGACATCGCCATAATCGTCTTCAACATCATCATCCGCATCATCATCATCATCATCATCATCATCATCATCATCATCATCATCAGCGCCATCATCGGCATCATCATCGGCATCATCAACTTCATTGGTATCATCATTATCACCACCACAATCATCACCATCATCGTCACCGTCATTAACATCATCAGCAGCAGCATCGATATCGCCATCATCACCATAATCAGCATCATCAGCATCATCAACAACAGCATCACCAACATCATCAGCATCTACAGCAGCATCGTCAACAACATCACCATCATCAACAACATAATCACCATCACCAACATCATAATCATCACCGTCATCATTAGCATACTCTGCCTTCTGCACATCGTCGTCAGAAGCCTCCTCCTTCTCCGAACTCTCCTATCAAATCCCCTTCCTCCTTCTCCTCCTCCTCCTTCTCCTCCTCATCTTGACTCATCCTCATCCTCATCCTCATCCTCATTATGATCCTCCTCCTCCTCCTCCACCCTCGGAGAACTAGGAGGACAGGGGGAAGGGGAGAACAATGGGATGGAGATGAAGCAGGAGAGAGCAGATGAGAGGCAAAGGGAGAGAAAAGAGAATAATAATAATAATAATAATAGTAATAATAATAATAACAAATCAAAACAACAGGCGTCCTAGTCACTGGCTTGGGACCCGCGACGGGACCGAGGTGCGCCGAATGCAGAGGGGAGAACGGAAGCGCAGGGAGGGCATGAGGAGTAGAGATGGAGAGGGGAGGAGAGGAGAGGAGAGGAGAGGAGTGGATTGGAGACGAGAGGAAGGGAGGAGAGGGAGCGAGGGAGAGGGCAAACCAGGCACACCCACTGCTCTGCTCTGTCTCTCTGCTCTGCATGCCTCCTGCCTCTCCCTCTCTCTCTGTCTGCTCTCTCTCTCTCGCAGTCACAAAAGGAAGCTGTGCACCTTGGGCGAGCAGAGAGAGGCGGCGGCGGATGAGCAGGACCACGAGCAGGAGAAAAAACAAAAAGGTGGATCGGGAAGGAGGACGGAGGCGGAGGAGCGGCGTCAGCAGCAGGAGCAGGAGGAGCGGGAGGAGCGGGAGGAAGGCAAGAGGAAGGCCGAAGAGGGGGGCGCCAACGACGAGGAAGGCCTCGGATCCAGCAGTGCGACCCCGGCTGGGGGGGCGAGCGCGCCACTCTGCACGACGGGGCCGTCGCGCCGACCCCGACTGGCAGCAGCAGCTCGCCGGCCCCCACGGGCCAGCGAGAGGAGGAGGAGGAGGAGGAGGAGGAGGAGGAGGAGGAGGAGGAGGAGGAGGAGGAGGAGGAGGAGGAATTGGAGGAGGAGGAGGAGGAGGAGGAGAAGGAGGAGGATGAGGAGGAGGAGGAGGAGGAGGAGGAGGAGGCAAAAATCTCCCGCAAGAGCTCCAGAAAGTGTCCAGTTCGCCCGCGCCCGGCGGCCCCTGGGGGCCCCCCGACAGAAGACTCCGCCGACCCTGTCGGCGTGCGCCAGGGGCTCGTCCGTTCGAGCCGGCGGCTCCGTCGTCCCTTCGTCGTCGTCGTCGTCGTCGTCGTCTGTCGTCCCCTCTCCCTGCGACCCCGCTTTGCAGAGGTTTCCGAGCGCCTGAGCGTTCTGCAGAGGCTTCTGAGCGCCTGAGCGCTCTGCAGAAGCTTCTGAGCGCCGCGGCGCTCTGCAAAGGAGTGCGGCCGCAAGAGCGCCCTGCAGTAGCTTCTGAGCGCTTCCCCGGGCCCGCCGCTGCTCATCCCCCTTTCCCCAGGACCTCCTCCTCAAGCGCTGGGCCCGTCGCCGCTCTCCCCCCCCTCCCCAGGCCCTCCTCCTCAAGCGCGCCAGCCAAAGCGAAATTGAGCAACGTCGTAGCTGACTCGAAGGGAAACCCTGTCCCTTTGAGGTCCCCAACCGGGAGGGGGGGTGGTCCCGAGGGGGGGGGGGGGCGGAAAGGAGTCCCAGGGGGGACCCTGGGCACCCTCTTGAAGCCGTCTTGGGCCGTCTTGGGGGCCTCTTGGACCGTCTTGGAGGCGTCTTGGGCCGCCTTGGGGCCCTCTTGGGCCGTTTTGGGTCCCTCCTCGAGCCCTCTTGGGCCGTCTTGGGGCGATCTGGGGGGCCTCTTGGGCCGTCTTGGAGCGTCGGGAAGCCGAAGAGGCCAGAACGCCGAAATGCTTCAAAAACCAATGGGAAATGAGGGATGTGTCCTCTTGGGGCCCTCTCGGGAGTGCTCCTGGAGGCTTCTTGGGCGTCTTGCAAGGCTCTTGGGCCGTCCTTGGGCCGTCTGGGAGCCGTCAAGGCGTCTTGGACAAATCGCTGGGCGACTCGGGGCCCTCTTGGACCGTCTTGGGGGCCTCTTGGAGCACTCTCGGCCCGTCTTGGGGCCCCCAAGAGGCCCCCAAAGGCCTCCACGAGGCCCCCAGGAAGCCCCGAGGGGCCCCCGAGAGGCTCCCACGAGGCCCCCCAGAGGCTCCCAAGAGACCCACCCCAGATGCCCCCGGGAGCTCTCCGAAGAGACCCCAAGAAGCATCCATGAGGACTCTGACCCACGTCAACGTCGCCGTCGTCGTCGCCGTTGTCGTCGTTCCCCTTCCGGGTCGGCGGCGCCGACCGTACAGCAGCACTCTGGCAAGTCTCCCGCGGGCTCGGGCCGCGGATGCTGGAGCCTCTGAGCGCGGCCCCGGCGGCCCGTGGAGCGCCCCGAGCGCCGCAAGGGGGCGCCAAAGGAGGCGGCAGGCCCAACTGCCTCAGGCCAAGAGCGTTCCAAGATTGCCCAAGTGGGTCTCCAAGGCGGCCCCGGATGCTGATGCTGCGGAGGTGTTTGAAAGATGCTGGCGGTGCTGTCTGTTCGGGCTTCCGACCGTCCAGGACGGCCCGAGAGGCCGCCAAGATCGCCCCAAGTCAGCCCAAGCGGCCCCCAGGACGGGCCCAAGACGGCCCATCAGAGCCTCAAGACGACCCAAGAGCCCTCCACAGAGGGCTCCAGAGGCTCCCATGAGAGCCCCAAGAGGGGGAACCCGAGCAGACAGATCGAGGCTTCCCAGAAAGTTGGCCCCCGAGACCGCCAGCAGGCCCCTCAGAAGCCCCCAAAGAGGCCCTCGGAAGCCCCAAAGGATGCCCACGGGCCCCCAGGAGGTCCCATAAATGCTGCCCCCTAGAGGCCTCCCAAGAGACCCCAGGAAGTCTTCCAAAGACCCAGACTGGCCCAGTGCCCCAAGAAGCCGTCGAGAGGTCTCCTCCTCCTCCTCCTCCTCCTCCTCCTCCTCTTTTTCCTCCTCTTTTTCCTCCTCTTTTTCCTCCTCCTCCTCCTCCTCCTCCTCCTCCTCTTTTTCCTCCTCTTTTTCCTCCTCTTGTTCCTTCTCTTTTTCCTCCTCTTTTTCCTCCTCTTTTTCCTCCTCCTCCTCCTCCTCCTCCTCCTCCTCCTCCTCCCCTATCGGGTTCCACATCCTCCTTCTCGCCCGTCATGGGCACTTCATGTAGCAACAGTGGTGCAATCTACGAAATCTGCCACCGTGCCGCTGGGCACGGTGTGGGCGCGTCCTCAGTCCTTTGCCAAAACCCTCAAGCCTCAGACCATAAGCCTCAGCCCTTACCCCTGAGGAGTCTTTTTAAACCCTGGACACAAATTTCCAACACTTGGCGGGGCTCCTCCTGATTCCCCTGAGCTCCCCCGCAACTTGTAGCATGGATGTTCGGGCCCACGAGGGCCCCTAAGACGGGCCCTGAGTTCCCCACGAGGCCCCCAAGACGGTCCAAGAGGGCCCCGAGTCGCCCGAGAGGCCCCCAAAGGCCCCGAGAGGCCCAAGGAAGCCCCCAAGATACCTCCAAGAGGCTCCCAGGAAGCTCCCAGCAGGCCCCCAGACTGTCCCTAGAGGCTCCCAAGATGCTTCCTCCTCCTCCTCCTCCCCCTCCTCCTCCTCCTCCTCCTCCACCTCCTCCTCCTCCTGATCTTCCCGGCCATCCTCCCCCAAGTGTTCCCCGAAGGATTTCCACAACGGTTGGGGGACCACATAGTCCGATAGCTTGGCAGAGCTATTGCCACGACGCTCGGCCACATGGGCGAGTCTAGAAGGCAGGGGGCGGCGGTGATTCGCCCTAGGCGTCTTCGAGATCATAGTTTGATATCCTGCGCGCAAAGAAAATATACGCGGGAGGAAGGGGGCCTCGCTCGGACAGGATCCGGGGAGAGGAAAGTAGTACTCATATTGAGCACTGTCCAAGGGGGAGGAGCGAAAGGAACGAGATGAAAGGGTAGTGCAGGAGAGGGGGACGAGACGAGAGGGGCCAGGAGCCGCGGGAAGACGAGGAGAGGAGGGGGACGAGGGCGATGACCGAGAACATCCACCAAAGGGAACGACACCAGACATGCTAATACCGCTACCCTTAGGTCGGGCGCGTCCCCCTACGGGACGAAACATAGAAACGGTCAAGCAAGTGCCCCCCTAAAATAGCCCCAACATAGTCAACAAAAAGTCCCCAGACAATTTTTTACTGCTTCTGAATGCCCCCTCTGACCTCTCGGGGGGGCGCGTCCGGAGCAGGACTCCCGGGCGCGAGTGCGGCCGTGGCGACGAGGGGCGAACAGCGGGCGTCGGCACAGGTTCGCGGCGGCGCCCACGAGGGGGGGGGGACCAAGAGAGGGGCGGCCTTCGAAAGAGCTGGAGGGTCTTCTTCGAAGGCAGGGGCCTTCTCGGAAGGTTGTGAGCGTTTTCTGATTCGGCGCTTCGACATTAAGGGCGGAACGGGGGGGGGGCGGGAGGGGGGCTCTGGCTCCGGACCTCTGCTCGTCGCGACTGTTTGCATGAGTGCGTCCTGTGGGGGAGACTCCGCCCGCTCGAAACAGGCGCACAAAACAGCCAAGATCTCCTCCTTGGGGGGGGGGGGGGCGGGGAGGTGGGGAGGGTGTGCGGGCCCGCGCAGATCGGCAAAACAATCAATAAGACAACGATCACAAGGCTCTGAAAGCTTTGGCTCCTGCCTCTGAGGAGCCGGGCGGGCTTCTGAGAAGGCCGCCCCTGCCCTCTTTGAAGCCCCGCCGCCAACTTGGAAGTTCACCCCCCTCGCGCGATCCCCGTGCTGGCGCCGCCAAGTTTCCTCACCTAACCATCGCTGGAGGTGGAAGCTGGCTGCACGAACGACGAGCAAGCATGGGTCCTCCTCCTCCTCCTCCTCCTCCTCCTCCTCCTCCTCCTCCTCTTCGCGATGGCATAGAGACCCTACGCGGAGACTTACGCGGGCCGCCAGCGCGGCCTGCTGCACATTGGAAACGAGGGTGCCTTTTGCGCCCTCTTGCGCAGGCAGCTCTTGCGCGCGCGCGCCCGCGCAACCGACACCGTCCCGTCTGCGTCGCTCCAGTGGGGCAGGAGGGGCTAGACTTAGGTCGGGCATGTCCTCCTATAGGCGGATTTTGGTCGAAATATCAAAGATAGTCCGAAAATACCCCAACATTATATATTGAAGAAAAAACGGAACATCGGAAATAGTCGTGAAGGCGCGCACCAGATCACGGTCCCCACCCTGCCGCTGGCCCCCCGCCGCCGAGGAAGCGGGGGAGGAGACGAGGACGACGAGGGGGAACTGAGGAAGAGAGGATCAGGAGGAGATAACGAGGGGGAGACAACAAGGGGGATATGAGAGCGAGGGCGAGGAGGAGGAGACACGAGGAGGACGAACAGGACGAAGAGGAGGAGAGGGGGAGACGACGAGGGGGAAGAGGACGAGGAGGAGAGAAGAAACCGAGGAGAGCGAGGACGAGGCCTCGCACGAGGACGACGCCGACGCCGACGACCGCCCCGGGGCTCCTCGCAGTGGAAGCGCAGCCCGTTCTCCATGACCGTCTCCACCAGGCGCGGCGCGCCGCGGGGCGTGGAGTCCCAGATGGGCCCGGGGCGGGCAGGCCGGGCAGGGCGACGGCCCTCCACTCAATCCTCCTCCTCCTTCTCCGCCTCCTCCTCCTCCTATTCCTCCTCCTCCGTCCTCCTCCTCCTCCTCCTCCTCCTCCTCCGCCTCCTCCTCCTCCTCCTCCTCCTCCTCCCTCCTCCTCCTCCTCCTACACCTCCTCCTCCATCCTCCTCCTCCTCCTCCTCCTCCTCCTGCTCCTCCTCCCCCCTCCTCCTCCTCCTCCCCTCCTCCTTCTCTCTCCTCCTCCTCCTCCTCCTCCTCCTCCTCCTTCACAATCACCCAATATGAGTACTACACTCCTAGCTCCCCCGCAGATGTCCCCCGAAGATGTCCACAGGGCAGCGCGGCCCTCTCCGCGCGATGGTTTTCGCACGCAGGGTGGTGCAAGCTTGAGTTGTCTGATGTGCTTTTCCAATCCGATCGTTCGCGGTCCTTCCGAAATGCTGCCGCTGCAGCGTGGGCCTCTCTTGAGGATCGGGGCTTTGCTCCCGTCGTTTGGGACGGCGCTGCCGCCCCAGCGCGGCCCACTTTTCTGGATCCGAGCACTTTCTCGTCGTTTTTGCCCCCCTCGTTTCCCCTCCTCCGCCATCCACTGGTCATTCTGCTCCTCCCGCTAATTCTGCTCCAATTCCTGCTGTTGCTGCTGTTCATCCGCGCCCTCCTCCTTCCTTATCCTCCTTTCCTCCTGCTCATGCTCCTGCTCATCCGCCACCACCACCTCCTCATCCTCCTCCTCCTCCTCCTCTTCTGTGTAAGGGCGCAACTGCCTAGTTCCGATTGCGCATAAAACCGATCGTTGTTGGAGTTCCAGGTCCGCTGTGACACACGTCTGCGGATAGAAACAACATCATCTCGATAGGAAAAAATGGATGGGCGAGGTACGCTGTCAGATACGGCACGAGGGCACCTAGCTTACCCCTCCTCCTCTCATTCATCCCTCGCCCTACTCCTCCGCATCCCCCATTCCTCTTATGCCTTCACGAGGGACAACGACAGGAGGGACCGGCTCAGGGGGGGAACCCTCGACCTGGAATCGGCAATACGCCGCCGACGGATCAACGATGGGCCCTCGATAGCGAATCCGCACGTTTCCGGGCGGCGTAGGCATATCGGGCCCCTATCGGCGATGAATGGACGATTGGGGGTCGATGCGTCCCCCCCTGAGCCCATCCCTTTCAAACATTGCCCCTGACTCCCCCTCCTCCTCTGAGAGACGGCCCACAAACAGGGTCCGAGTAGATGGGGTCGGAGGATCGCTCCGCATCGCCGGTGCATCACCGAGGCATTGGCGATACATCGGCAACGTCGGCGATGCATCCGCGACGTCGGCGCGGAGAACATCGGGCCCCATGTCGAGCCGCATGGCCGATTCATCGACGATCCATCCACAATGGAGGCCAACCCACAAGAAAGCTTCCACAAGAAACCCAGCCCTGAGACCCCAGACCGTCCGTGGGTTTTTTGGTGTGGGAGCGTCACGGTTTCCATACCAAAACCATCGAAACCCAAGAAACACAGGGCACCCACAGGGGCAAGCAGGGTGTTTCGTGGCATGGGTCTCCACTGTACTCGGACCCCCATTCGGGGGCCCCGCATTTGAGCAGGGGCCGACCGTCCCGGCATTCCTATAGTCCTACCACGAAATGTTCCTAGAGTCCAAAAGTATCCCAAAAACAAAACATGCTCTTAGAACAGAAACCTGATGCTTTAAAACAAGACGGTCTCAGCCAGAAATGTCCTGCGAACACTTCATGCAGACCACAGAGAAGGTTCTTGGAACACTCCCTGGTGGGCCTGCCAGGGCGCTTCGCCACTGCTTTCGGGAGCGGCCAAGAGGGGGGTGTCCAAGAGGGAGGGGGGTGCAAATCATGACCAGCGGCATGTGCGCGGCCCAGCGGGGGGGCCGGGGACGCAATGAAACGAGAAGAGGCGCCATGCGATCCGGGGAGATATCATGGCCCCCGCCATGATATCCCCCCCCCCCCTGGGCCATCCCCCCCCTCAATTTTCCGCCCCCGATGCTCGATGCATCCCCCGCCTCCCGCACCGTGGCCGGCGCCCGCCCCGGGGGGGATGATCACGGCGTTCTGCTTGAGGTTCGTGTCGGGCCTCCGCGGGCTGCTGTGGAACAGCGGGGACCTGCCGAGGGCCTCGGCCGGGGCGGGCGGACGTCGACCCGCCGCCGCCGCCGCCGTCGGGCGGCGGCGCGCCGAGAGCTTCGGTGGCGAGCCCAGGGGGCTCGGGGCTCGAGGTTCGAGGTCTTCGGGCGCGCTCGCCGATGCTCGGCGGCCTTCCAGCCTCGGGATGCGTTCCAGCGGCTGCGCCTCGCCGAGAGCGCTCCGGGGGTGCCAGGATCGTCCTGGACGGCCACGGGAGCCGAGCTATGAGCCAGAAGCCGCCAGGCGCCCGAGAGGGGGCAGGCCTTCTCAGAAGGCGGCGGGGCTTCTCAGAAGCTCTCCCCGGCCTTCTGAGAAGCCGTCTGCGCCTTCGGCTCAAAAAAACTTCTCACAGGCTCGGGGCCTTCTCGGCCTCCTGAGAAGCCCCGCTCTCTCGGCCTGTCCTCCTGGGCTTGCCGCTGAGTCAGGGTCAGGAGCGTCCAGAAACCACGACCCTCGAGCCTGGAGCCTCGATCGATAAATCCTTGACGACAGCGGCGGCGACGGCGTGGGCCACAGGCGCCGGACCTGGTCTGGGGCGGGCTCTGATCAGTTTCGAGGCGGATCCAGCCACGGACGCGAGTGCGACACCAGAGGCCCGACATGGAACAGGAACGTCCTCGAAACCCCTTCCCCCATCAGTCGATCCCCGATCCCCATCGATAGACGACGACGACGAACGACGACCACCACTAGAAGAAAACAGTATGCATAAACAGAAACTTGTTCTGAAGGTCTGCGCGGATTTCTTACATCGGCGCTGGACACCCTCTCCCTGGCGCGCAGGCGCCGCCAGGGGAGGCCTAGCGCCGATCCGAGAAACCCGCGCGGACCTCCAAAAGCTCATGATGAGGCAGTTGCTTTGTTTCTCGACGCATGCTTCCCTCTCTCCTTGCCTCCCTCCTGTCTCCTCCCTCCTCCCTACTGTGTGGCCTTGGTGGTCTGAGGCGCGCCTGGTCACCAGGTCAATTCACGAGCAAACGACGCGCCCTTTTCCTCCTCCTCCTCCTCCCTTCCTCCTCCTCCTCCTCCTCCTCCTCCTCCTCCTCCTCCTCCTCCTCCTCCTCCTCCTCCTCCTCCTCCTCCTTTTCCTACTCCTACTCCTACCCCTATCCTTATTCCTTATTAGAATATACTCCTACTCCCCCCTCAGGCCGGCAGATAGCGGGCGCATCCGGGTGGTCCCATCCTAACCTGTAAAAAACAATACAAAATCAACATTTTTCTTATTTTTTCCTCTCGACATGGACGTCCTGTCGTCCACGGCGATAATCCATTGCAAAAAATACCACAAAGAGCACACGCGCGCGTTCATGTCAGAATCCTACCGAACACCGTGTGTTTGCAAGCATTTCAACATAAAAACATCAAAAACCCAATGTTTTTTCACAAAAATTGTACAAATTTCCCGCCCGGGCTCTCTTGCTGAAATCATAGGAAAACCATAGGAATCTTAAGAATTCGGTCAAATCCAGCGATTTCACGTCATCGCGCGGTGCACTCGCGATGCTCTGTCATGCACCCAGGCCGCGAATCCTGTGCAAAAAATACCACAAAGAGCACACTCGCGCGTTCATGTCAGAATCCTACCGAACACCGTGTGTTTGCAAGCATTTCAACATAAAAACATCAAAAACCCAATGCTTTTTCACAAAAATGCTTTGGGGTGTCCTGTCAGACCGTCGGGCTTCCTCCGGCCACCTCTGGCTTCCTGCGGTGTACCGGGCCATTCTCGACTCGTCTGGCAATGCGTGCGCGGCATTCAACACGCGCTCGCCAGTTCCCGTCGGCAACCGCCATCGCGGCCGCATCAGCTGTACCAAACCGGCTGGCCGGTGTGACTTCGGCCCCCAGTTGTGCCAGCTTTGCTTCTTATGTTGTGGGAGGGCGGGTGGGACTGGGCATGCCATGCTTGACTCGCTCGAGCTGGCTAGCTTGACCCCTACTCCTACTCCTACTCCTACTCCTACTCCTACTACTATTATTACTACTACTACTACTACTACTACTACTACTACTGGTACGACTACTACGACTGAAACTACATTTACAACAGTTACTACTACTACTACTACTACTACTACTACTACTACTACTATTACTACTACTACTCCTCCTCCTCCTACTACTACTATTACTACTACTACTACTACTACCACTACTACTACTACTACTACTACTACTACTACTACTACTACTACTACCACTACCACTACCAATACAACTACCACTACCAAAACTACCACTACTACTACTACTACTGCTACTACTACTAGTACTACTACCACTACTACTACTACTACTCCTCCTACTACTACTACTACTACTACTACTACTGTTACTACAACTACTACTACTACTACTACTACTACTACTACTACTACTACTACTACTACTACTACTACTATTACTACTGCGACTGCGACTACGACTACGACTACTACTACCACTACTACTACTACTTACCACTACTACTACTACTAGTACTACCACTACTACTACCATTTGCTACCACTACTACTACTACCACGCCTACTACTACTACTACTACTACTACTGCTACTACTACTACTCCTACTACTACTACTACTATTACTACTATACTACTACTACTACTACTAGTACTACTACTACTACTACTACTACTACTACTACTACTACTACTACTACTACTACTACGACCACTACTACTACTACTACTACTACTACTTCTTCTACTACTACTACTACTACTACTACTGATACTACTACCACTACTACGACCACTACACCTACTACTACTACTACTACTACTACGACTACGACTACGACTACTACTACTACTACTACTACTACTACTACGACTACTACTACTACTACTATTGCTACTGCTACTACTACTACTCCTACTCCTACTCCTACTCCCACCCCTACTCCTACTCCTACTCCGACTCGTACTCCTA
>CAUYUJ010017990.1:67500-70000 GCA_963575745.1 Prorocentrum cordatum | reverse complement strand
AGAGCGTCGATGCCCACGGGCCTCGGCGAGCTCTCGAGCGAGGGTGGCTTGTCCTGGGCTCGCCGGGTCAGACGAGGAAGGCAAGATGAATACAGTCGACCCGTATCATAAGGATGCACGACAAGGATGCAAGGGCCCTGGACGCCCATTTCGAAGCTGTTCGAGCGGGGCGCGGCCAACGAAAGTCGCTAAGTATGGGCAAGGGTACCCTTGGGAAGGTTGCCCACCCTTACCATGCGGGTTGACTGTAGAAGTCAGAGCGCTCGCTGTTCTATCAGCGCACGGGCGCTCGTTCAGAAACGACTGGGTTCGTGGCAACGGCTGCGGTGAACGGACAAACGAGGAAGCATGCACGAGCGGAGACTGGAGGCACGACAAGGGGAGGAGAAGGACGACACTCATGCTACACCATGCGGCGATGTAATACGCATTCCCATCCGTCCCTGCTTGCACTGATCGCTGAAGGGACGTTCCAGAAAGGCTCCGCAAGAGCGTGCCGAGAAGAGGCCTGTGGAGAAAAAACACCCGGAAAAGGCTCCGCCAGAACGTGCCGAGAGCACCGTGTTTTTTGTACCGATCCCGCCGCCCTTGCCTCGCTCTCGCCACGGCTGGATTCGTCGCAAAACTCAGGTCAGAACGCGCCCAGGGAAAGAGGTCTGGGGAGTACCCTTCGGTTCCTCAAGGGGAGGGGAAGCGAGCGAGCGAGTCGGCGTCGGCGTCGGCATCAGCGTCGTCGGCGTCGGCGCCGTCGAGGTCGGCATCGTTGACGTCGTCGTCGGCGTCGCAACTGTCGTGAGCGTCATCGTCATCGTCACCGTCGTCGTCGCCGTGGTCATCGTCGTCGAGTGTCGTCGTGATCGTCGTCGTGGTCGTCGTCGTCGTCGACGTCGTGGTCGTCGTCGTCGACGTCGTGGTCGTCGTCGTCGTCGTCGTGGTCGTCGCCGTCGTCGTCGTCGGCGTCGGAGTCGGCGTCGGCAACTTCGGCGTCGACGTCGGCGTCGGCGTCGGCCTCGGCGTCTGCGTCAGCGACGTCGGCGTGGATGTTGTCGTTTCATCTTCGAAATCGTGGTCGTCGAGGCCTCCAGGGGCTTCCGAAGTCTGGGGACCTCGGGGGGGTTTCAGAGAGTCGGCGGGAGCAGGGCTCGTCCTGGGGAGGTCGTTGCTGTCGACGTCGGCCTCCTCCTTATCCTCCTCCTCCTCCTCCTCCTCCTCCTCCTCCTCCTCCTCCATGTACCCTTCGCAACCCTCCTCCTGCCTCCCCCCTTCCTCCTCGTCGCCGTCGTCGCATCCCCCGGTAGCGCTCTCGGCGAGGCGCAGCTGCCGGAACGCACCCCTAGGTGAGAAAGCCCCCAAGAACCGACGAAAACGTCAGGGAAAAGCATAAAGCCCGACAAAGCCTCAGATCCGACGCTGCGACATAACGCAGCATCGCGAAAGTCACGATCGCAGCACCAGACCACATCTTTTTATGCGGCATGTTTCGAGCCGGATCGACATGTGATGGTCTGTGGGGCCCGAAACTGGGCGGAAACACCTGGTTGTGAACAAAAATTCAGTGCCCAGATTGAAGGGGAACTGGAACACACAAATAAATACACAAAACAAAAAAATCCGATATTTTCCCATATTTTCTGGGTTTCTGTCTCCCCCCCCACTTCCCATATTTTCCTATATTTTCCGGGAAATCGAGGATTAATTGTGTCTGTGTGTGTGTTTCTTTTCCTCCTGACAGATCTCAGGGAACAGACATGACCGACAACAAAACGCAAGGGGAGCGGAGGAGCTTGGAACGCCCACTGGCGGCGAGCACCAGGGGGAAGCGACGCGAGGGGGCGGGCCTTCTCTCGAAGGCGGCGGGGGCTTCTCAGAAGCCCTCGCGACTTCCTGAGGAAGCTGTCTAAGCCTCCCCCCCGAGGACACGGACAGCGCTTCGGAAAGCCAGAGGGCTTCTGAGACGCCCCGGGCTCGCCGCCGAGAGGAGCTTGGAACGCCCATGTCGCCAGCGCCGACGGGGACTCGGGCAGCGAGTCGTGCAGCACGTACCCCGCCGCCGCCCCAATGGGCGTCCCCGTCGCAGAGGACTGACAGGAACCCGCCGGCCCCTCCCAGGAGGCTCGAGGCTCGAGGCTCGAGGAGGAGGCTCGAGGATCGAGGACTGGCGCCCTCCGTCAGTCCTCCTGCTCCTCCCTCCTCCCTCCTCCTCACTCCTCCTGCTCCTCCCTCCTCCCTCCTCCTCACTCCTCCTGCTGCTCCTTCTCATCCTCCTCCTTCTCCTCCTTCCATCATACTCCTGCCTATCCTCCTCCTCCTCCTCCTCCTCAGCCTGCTCCCATCCTCCTCCTGCCCATTCTCCTCCTCCTCCTCCTCCTCCTCCTTCTCCTCCTTCTCCGTCAATCCTACTCCGTCAATCCTCCTGCCTCTCTTCCAATCCTCCTGCCTCTCCTCCTCCTCCTCCTCCTCCTCCTCCTCCTCCTCCTCCTCATCCTAAGTAGCCCTTTCA
>CAUYUJ010017990.1:0-65000 GCA_963575745.1 Prorocentrum cordatum | reverse complement strand
GAGCGGACCCGCTTGGCCCGTGTGGTCGAGGACGCTGCTCGGCAGTTTCGGCTTGCGCGCCAGGAAGTGGAACAGAAGAGAAGCAAGGCTCAGCGGGTACGGGGGCAACTCGACGAGGCGACGAACGCCCTGCACGCTGCGGAGGAGGAGCATGGCGCTGTTCAGAAGGCCAGTCGTGATGCCGACGCCGAGCTGCAGGCCTTCGACCCCGAGGCTTTGAAGGTGGCGAAGGCTGCTGAGGCGCGCGCTGAGGCGGCGCGCCAGGCCCAGCGGGCTGCGCCCCCCGCTGGGGCCCCTGCTGCGCCGCGGGCGGGCGCGCCCTGGCGCGGCGCGGCGCGTGGCGGCGCGGCGCGTGGCGGCGCGGCTGCTGGAGGTGCTGGCGGTGGCGGCCCTGCTCCTGCTGATGTGCCTGCTGACGGCGAGGGAGGCGTGGACGCTCCAGTGCAGCAGCCCATGCAGGTGGACCTTCCTGATTTCTCGCAGATGTCGGCAGCCGAGCAGAACGAGTGGGCCAGCCAGCAGCGGTTGCCGAAGGGCCTCTGGGAGGCGTTCGTGGCCATGCGGACCACCATTCAACGTGCTGATGGCGATGCGGCTAGTGATGCTGGCAGTGACGCTAGCTTTGGCGATGCAGTCGGAGCTGGCGATGAAGAGTTGCGCGGACTGCGCAAGCGTGGCCAGGAGCAGGTGCTCACCCCTGAGGAGCAGGAGCGCATGGAGAGCCTCATCCGTGATCGTGTTCGAGCTCGTACCTCCAAGCGCCTGCGGACCACAAAGGAGCAGATCCACAACCAGTTCACCGAGCTGCTCAAGCAGGCCGTCGCGATGCCTGTGGAAGGGGGCGGCGTCTCTTTAGCGCTGGTTTGCCTCGTCGATCCCGTCCGCCCCGATCCAAAGATTCGCTCGCAGCAGGTGGTGTTTTGTAACGTCACGAGCTGGTCCAAGGTTGCGAAGGATTTTGCGTCTGCCATTTGTCTAGAGGTGGATGCCTTCCTCTTTTGCGAGCACCGATTGCAGCAGCCTGCTCTGCCTGCCGCGAAGCGAGAGATTGCAGCCATGGGCTGGGGGCCCCATCTTCAGGCAGGCGCGCCCACTAAGGGAGGGGGGACTCACGGCGGGGTCGGGATGGTCGTCAGTAAGAGCTTGTATTTTAAACGTTTTCTTGCCCATGCGGGCGTTGTTTCCGACATTGGGTCGGGCCCAGGTTGGATGTTTCTCGAACTCAAGACCCAGAAAGCGACCATTGCGGTCGGAGTGTGTTACTTTGTCTCGTGCCTGGGTGCCGCGGGGGAGAACCTGTCCAAAATGCGGGGTATCGCCGAGTTCGTTCGTGCTCTCGGGATTCCCTTGGATGTTGGTTGGGGACTTCAATATTGAGGTTGAAACTATGTGGCTCTCGGGATATCCGCAGTCTGTTCACGCTCGGGTGTTGGCCCCGGTGGGAGTCGATTTCACGTGTTCACAAGGATCAGGGACGATGATCGATTATGCGCTGGTCTCGGAGGATTTGGCCCCGTTCGTCCAGGTTGGAGTGTTCGAACCGTCCCCCTTCAAAACACATCGTGCACTTCGTGCATCCAGTTAGCTCACCGAGTGCTGGTTCAGCGTCTCGATCGGCGAGTCGCCCTCGAGTTATTCCAGTTTGTCACGGACCCGACTTACCGTGGCGGCGTCATCTTCATCAAGAGATTTGCTCCGATCGTGTGCCGCTGTGTATGTGCTCTGTGCAGATGGCCCATCTCATCCCGCATGCAGTCGAGCATCTCGATGATCAGATATCTGTACAGTATTCCCTCTGGTCGCGTGCTACCGAACGGTTGTTTCTCTCGCGCGCCTGTGCCGCCATCGATGAGGAGGAGGAGCATGCGTACATGGGGAGAGGGGATGCTATTGAAATTGGTTACATCGACGATCACGCATAAAGGTGGCATGGGCACATCTTTTCGTTGTCCGACGTTGGCGTTTTGGTCTCGGTTCTCCGCCAAGCTGTTTGAGCTCCGCGCGTTGTTGCGACGGCGATCCACCGAGAGCCACGTTGGCGGGCTGATCATGGACATGGTCAGCCGCGTCGGCGAGTTTTCCGAGGTGCTGCCACCAGCTCAGCCTTCCCCCTGGTGGACCGATCAGGTCACCGCTGCGGCGCTAGGGGATCTCGATATGGTGGATCGCCTCGTTGACCTCACTTCCGAGGTTTTGAAGCGTGCTTGGACGGCAGCTAAGGCGGAGTCTTCGAAAGGCCTTAAGGCCTGGCTGCTGCGCGCCATCCCACATGGTGCCAAGGGGGTGCATTCCTGGTTGAAGCGCGACAATCGAAGTGTGGTTGGATATAATAACCCCCCCCCCCCCCCCCCCCCCCCCCCCCCCCCCCGACGGCGTCAAGCAGTTACCTGAAGCAATGATGGAGTATCGGGCCCGTTTATGGGGAGGATTGTGGGCTGTGTCGGAGGATGAGATATTGAGGCTGGGTGACGCCATGTCTGACCTCCGTGCTGTGGCTCTGGAGCATGTGAACGACCTTCCCCCCATCGCGGCCCCTTGCACTCAAGCGTGCAATTTTTTCTCGGCGACAACGGCCGTCGGCGTTGATGGGTGGGGGCCCGGGCGGTGGCTGAGCTCCCTGCCGAGGCCCTTCACGCCCTGGCCTCTCTGTACTCCCTTTGCGAACGGAGTATGGCTTGGCCAGCTCAAATCTTGCTTGGCCTGATTGCGTTGTTGCCCAAGTCTCAGACTGATGAGCGCCCCGTCTGTAAGTGCCCCACCTTGTACCGACTTTACACCACAATTCGGGGGGGGGATATCGATGCGTGGACTGCCGACCACACGGCGTTCTGGGACACGGCGGTCAAGGGATCGCCGGCTCTCCAAGCGGCGCTTGTTCGGGAGCTGCACCGCGAGTGTGCCAGACATGAAGGGGCTATTTCTGTTGCGATCCATTGGGATATCCGATTGGCCCTGCGCGTGAAATATCCACCCAATCTGTTGTACCTTGGGATGCCCATCCATACGGCCCCCCGTATGTTGGAGGTTGAAGGTTACGTTTCCCGCATGGTGTCCGCGGGGAGGGGGTTTTACCTGGCTGTTCCCAGAGTATGCCGTGGGTCAAAATCTACGTTTATGAGGCCTTGGAGGCTGCACATTATCAGGTGAATGGTGAAATGTTTCGAGTGATCTCACGGGCCTATGTTGATGATATTGCTCAGAACATGGCTGGGACGCAGCAGGAGCTCTTTACCCGCGTCTTGCCTGCTGCGACGCTGTTCGCGCAAGAGGTTGACAAGCTGGGCTTGACTATCAGTTGCAAGAGCGCCCTCGTCTGCTCTTCCCCCGCGGTCGGCGCTCACCTTGCGGATAGTCTTCAGGCCTTGGGACTTCCAATTCGATATCGCGCTGAAGCGAGGGATTTTGGGCCCTGTACCACGGCGGGAAGACGGCGGAGGATTCCTGAGGTGAAGCGGCGGAGGCTTGAAGCGCGGCGCCGTTCGTGCAAGGTTTCTTTCCTTTCCCGTATGTATCAGAAGGCCTCCAAGCTGTACAAACCCGGTGTGTTGGCGGTTGGGACCTGGGGCCATCAACTGGTTGGGATGTCCACTCACCAGTTGCAAACTGTGAGGGGCCAAGCGGCCCAGTGTTCGGGTTGGTGGACCCCTGGGTCTTGTTCCACCACGGTTTTGTCGTTGATCTGTAGCAGTGCGGAGGACCCTATCTTCCGATTGAGGCATGAGCACCTGCTCAGCTTTGCGGATCTGTGGTGTGATGTGCCACCTAAGGCCCGCATGCGAGTCCATGATGTTTGGGTGGTTGCGGTGGACTTGTTTTTGAGCATGCCTGCGAATTGTCGTTGGAGGCGGGTCAAAGGACCCGTGATGGCTACCGTCGCAACCCTCTTCGACCTTGAATGGATCCCCACCTCTCCCTGTGAATGGCAGGACGAGTGCGGCACCCCCCTCTATGTTGAGACACCCCCCTTTCGGTTCTACCTGCGGCGGGCTCTCCAGGCTACCTGCGCTGACGCGGTTCGGGGCAAAGCGGCGGAGCACTATTTGGGAGCGGGGGTGCAAGAGGGAGTTGATTTTTCCGTCCCCCGGGCCATGTTGAAACAGTTTGGTCGGAACCTGGATTACGAATCCCAGGCGATCTTGCGGAACACCTTGGTTGGGGGATTGTGGACTGAATCCCGTTTGTTCGAGGCTGGCTACGCATCTAACCCTTTGTGTCCCAGGTGCGGGCTGGAGCCCGAGACGCCGACGCACCGATTCTGGCAGTGCGCGGCGAACTGTGCGCTAGATAATCCTGATGTCTTGGCCACAGATAGCTTGTCCCCGATTGCTATCGCGGAAAGTGCCCCCCTCCCTTCCCGCTGGTGCCGCGGCCTGATGTCGCTCGATCAAGTTGCGACGGGTCTCCCGATGCCCCAGACTGCTCAGCGGGCCTTTGGAGCTCTCCAAGGCGCCCGCCCTGTGGTTGGCGGGGCGCGGGGGATCGATGGATCGGGGGGCTCTGAGACTAAGGACTGGAGGCTAAGGAGGTGCGGGTGGAGCGCTGTTATGCTACATCCTAACGGGTCCGACATTGCGGGTGGAGTCTTTGGGACTTTACCTACTACTTGCCAGAGCTCTCCCCGGTCAGAGCTCTATGCGTTGCTCGTCCTGCTGACGATGACTGAAGGGAACATTCTGGTGTTCTCGGACTACCCCCCTGTTGTTCGGAGTTTGCGGAAGTCTCCAGAGCATGTTAAGAGGAGTAAGAGTAGTATGCTCGATATATGGGGTCGTATTTGGGAGCGTCTTGGGGCGCGCTCGGGCAAGGTTGATCTCCGCTGGGCAAAATCCCACCCGACCCAGGCACACATTGAGGACATGCAGATTTCTCGCGTCGAGTTGCTGCTGAATAGTGCATCCGACCTCTGTGCCACTGAAGGGGCCCTGAGAAGCAAGTTAGGACCAGATGAGGTCGCCTCTGTCCGAGCTGCAGACGAGCTGCAGGAAAAGATCATGCGCCGTCTTGCGGCGATTCAGCGATGCATTTTTCTGACGTGCGAGCGGGAACGCGGCGCTGACAGCCGCGTTGGCCTCGCTGCTGCTCGGAAGCGCGCTGGCATCACTAGTTTGGAGGCGCGGCGGGCGAGGTTGATCGCTGCTGGCCACGATGTCTCTCTCCGTCGCACGTTGTTCAAATGTACGAGGTGCAGCCGCTCCTTCTCTCGAAGAGGAGCCCTGTCGCAGTTCTGGCCTCGCATGTGCATTCCATTTTCCGAGTTCGGACAGGCTGCGGGAGTGGATCCCTCAGGGTGAGCAGGACCGCCGCGATGAGGCACCCCCCATGGTGGTGGCGGACACCCAGGCGCGGCGCCCTCCCTCCGACCACCCTCTCTTTGTCTCTGCCCATGCCTCCCACGCCCTCGCCGCCTGTCAGGGCGTGTTGTGCTGCTTAGTTTGTGGAGCGTTTGGAGTTGATCAAACGCGGAAGTTGTCTGGCCTGTGTGGGGCCCCCACTGCTAAAGGGCGGGAGGCGCTCTCCCGTTTGTCTCGGGGGCCCCCATCCAAAGTCAGGCATGAGTTTCCCCGTGCGAGGGTGAGTGCCCCATGCGCCCAGGCTTGCTCTTGGTCACCGCATTCAGCGCAATCGCAATCGCAATCTCCTCCGTTGTTCTCGTCCTCCTCCTCCTCCTCCTTCCTCTTATCCTCGCCCTCGTCCCCCACCTCCTCCCCCTCCTCGTCGTCGCCCTCCTCCCCCTCCTCCATGCCCCCCCCCCCCCCCCCCTCCTCCCATTCATCATCCTTCTCCCCGCTCCCTCGCCCATCCATCCATCCAGCAAGCTCATTCCTCTCATCCCTCCTTCGCTCGGTTCGGCTGTCCCTCTTTTTATATCCAACACTTCCCTGGCCACCTCAACTCGCTGAGGCGTCGCTGGGGCGCGAGAGGCGTCGAGAGTTTATTCCGAGCCGTCCGGGAGAGATCGGCGCGCCGAGGAATGCGTCGCAGCTGCGGCGGCGCCAGGCACAACTCGCAAAAACGGACGGCGCGGCCCCGCGACTGCGGAGCCAAAGCCGCCGTTCGACGTCTGCCAGTGGCCGTCGTCGCCGCCGATCCAGGCCCACCGCTGGCCCCAGCGGCGCGTTTGGGGGCGCAGCGGCGCGCGGAGGCTTGGGCGCCAGCGGCCATCGTCGAGCCTGCCGCCACCGCCTCGCCCTTGCCCCCCCCCCTCTCCTTGCCCGCCGCGGCGGGCGCTGCGGACGCGGCAGCAGCGGGTGCAACTGCAGCGGCCGCCGCGGCAACAGCTGCCGCTGCTGCGGCGGCGGCTGCTGCAGCGGCGCCTGGTGAGGCGTCAACTGGGCCTCTTGCGGGCCCGCCTGTGGCGCCGCCTGCTGACTGACCGCCGCTACTGCGGGGCCGTCGGCACCATGTAAACCTATTTCCTCCATTTGGTAATTTGTTGGAACCCCTTCGCCGCCCATGTTTCCAGGCGTTTGTCCGCGCGCCCGCAGCGGCAGATCGGCCCGGGAAAACTGCAATTGAAACCGTGGGCGGGCAATGCGCTCCGCCGCGGCACTGCCCGTCGACTTTGCAAATCGCGACTTTCAGCCTCGTTCCGCGCATCGGCTGATTCGCGCCGCCGGCGGCCCCGCGGCGCGCAGTGCCATCGCCCTGTTGGATCCATCAAATGGAGACAAAAACCTGCGGGCGAGCCTTTCCACGCCCCCATCTGGGACGCAGCATCCCAGCGCCTCCCATGGCCCGCCGCCCCCTTTTGCCGAAAGCATGCGGCCCGCCGTCGCTGTGGCGGGCGACCCCCTCGGAAGCGGCATCGCATTCCCATGTCCCCGCCCAATGACCGACGACGCTCGGTTATTGGCGTCTCTCGCGCAGACGAAATCGGCTGCCTGGTGCTTAAGCAAGATTGAAAGATTGATTGGCCGCCTGGTCAGTCTGAAGCCTTCAGAGTTGGCGACGTGACCTCTCGGGGGGGCGGCGGGGCGGCGGGGGGCGCGGCGGGGATCTAGTCTAAGTTGGGGTCGGGGCGGTCGGGGTTCGAGCAGACGTCGCCTGGAGCAGCCCAGTTGGAGCCCCATACGGCACCCCCCTTACCCTGTTCATGGTTTTCCTACTTGAAAATGTCCCCCCCCCCCCCCCCTCCTCCTCGTCACCCCTCCTCTCCTCCTCCTCTCAGTAGCCACTTGGTTCCGGTTTTCAACCATGAAGCGTCCCCTTGCCAGTCCGGGATCCGGCAAGCTCCGCTCCGACGCGGATCGCCATCGCCGCCGGCTCCGACGCAGATCGCCGTCGCCGCCGAGCTCGACGGAAACGGCTGGCCCATGCGAGCAGCCCCCCAGGGATGGCAAGCAATTTGATGTGATTTCTGGCAGCGATACGATAGTTGACAGCCCGCCTTTGCTTGTGAACGTTAACCCTTTGTCTGACGATGCGATTTGGATTCGACTGTACCATTGGGAATTGCGGATTTGGCCGTGGAGAAATGTATTCCCTGACTTACTGGAAGAGTATTTGGAGAACTTGTCGCACAGCGAGGACCTTCCGTTCCTTGAGTGAGCTTCCTGAGATAATGTAGAGGATGTTTAGAACGGGCGCAGCGACGCGGAGAAAATGTTAAGGGCGACGTTGCCTCTCAGCGGGGGCACAGCATATCATAGCAAAGCCCAGCATAGCATAGCATAGCGCAGCATAGCATAGCATAGCATACCACAGCGCAGCACATCATAACATAACACACCACAGCATAGCATAGCACAGCATAGCGCAGCTTAGCAGATCATAGCATAACATAGCTTACCATCGCATAGGGTATAGCGCAACACCGCAGGGCAACATATAATTATATCATATCAGACCGCAGCATCTAATGGCATAGCATAGCATAGCATAACATAGCAATTAATGCGGCTGCCCTAGGGGCTCCAACTTCTAGGCAGGGTCGCACTGGGGTTGGCGTTATCGCCTTTTCGTTTCCGATGGGCTTTGGAAGCCTCAAGATGGCCCCAAGATGACCCAAAAGAGGCCCAAGAGGGGCCAGCGAAGGCCGAATACGGCCCCAACATCGCCCAAGAGGCGCCCAAAAGCGCTCCAAGAGGGCCCCGAGATGCTGTTTGTGAGCCTCCGATGCCAATTGAGGCGCCTCCTCTTTTTGAACCATGGGGCCCAAGATTGGCCCCCCAACCTCACCCCTAAGCCTAAGACCATCCACCCCGCCTTGTTTGAATCATAGTCAAGTCGCTCCTCCTGCTCCTCCTCCTCCCACTCCTCCTACTTCCCCTCTTTTAACGCCTAGCCTTGCCGATTGCCCTTCTCCTTCTCCTGGAGTCCTCCTCCTTCTTCTTTTCCACGTCGCCCTCCTCCTCCTCCTGTTCCTACATTTCCCTGATCGTCTCAACTCGCATGGGCGATGGATGGGTTGGTGGGGGTACGTGAAGCAAGCGCCAGGAATAGGGATTTCTGTTTATGGTCATGTAAACGTCGGAATTGGCCCCAATAGCAATCCAGACCCCTCCTTCTCAAGCCCCACCCCTGCCAGGGAAGACCGCCGGGAGCGACGGTCGCTCGGGGGCCCGCGACTCGCGGCCCGGGGAGCCGCGACGGCGGCGACGGCGACGGCGGCCACAACCAAGAGGAGTAGAACGAGAACAAAGGAAAGACGAGGGCGAGGAGGACGAGGGGGAGGAGGGGGGGGAGGGAGAGGAGGAGGAGGAGGAGGAGGAGGAGAAAGAGGAGGAGCAGGAGGAGCAGGAACAGGAGGAGCAGGAGGATGAGGAGCAAAGAGGGGAACAGCCGTCATCGCTCGAGGCAAGAGGAGGGTGGATGAGGGTGCAGGGTGAAGGGCGATAATTATGCTGATGAGGAGGAGCTGGAGTAGCGGGAGGGGGGGGAGGAGAAACAGGAGCAGGAGGAGGAGGGCTAGCAGACGAGCCAGAGGCCTCTTGAATGGCTCTCGGAGTCTTCTCGCCTGATGTATGTTGGAAGCCTTGTGGAGGCCTCTCAGGGCGTCTTGGGGGCCGATCGGCGGCCTTGGGTGCGTCGCTGAGGAGCGTCTTGGGGGCCTCGGGGAACCTTCTCGGCCATCTTGGGGGTCTCTTGGGGGCCTCTTGGATGCCTCTTGGTCACCTCTTGGGGTTTCCTGGGCGCCTCTTGAGGTCTTTTGGTGCGGCGCTCTTGGGGGCCTCAGGGGCGCTCTAGGGGCCATATTGGAGGAGATCGACCAACAAAGGGGACGTCTTCAAGTCTTGACGCTGTGCGTATCCCCACCGGCCCATCCACAATTGATTGCCCGTTTTCTTGGGGCCCCTTTGGGGGCTATCTTGAGCCATGCTCGGCTATTAGCTGTCGGAGGCTATCTTGAGCCATGCTCGGCTATCTAGGGCCATCTTGATGTTGTCTTGAGGTTTCTTGGAGGTGCGTCGGAAGCTATGTTGAGCCATGCTTGGCAATCTTAGGCCACGTTAAAAACCACATTTGCATATCTTGGGTTCTCTTGGAGTCATATTGGGCCAAATAAGCTCCAATGTTTGTAGCGTTGGTTACGTTTCGACTCGTATGGAAGCTGTTGTGGCTCTGCGCGCGCCCCCGCTTCTCAGAGCTCCCAACTCAGTTCTGGACACGTCCGTTGGCCCCGTGGACCTGGACTGGGATTTCGTCGTCGGCTCGCCCGCGAAGAAGGCCCGTCAGAACCCAGAGGTTGCTCTTGTCAAGAGACCGTCCTCGACTGGCACGTCGACGCTTCGGCGCCCAGCAGCAGCCTCAGCCGCTCCCATGCGTCGCCCAGCAGCAGCAGCAACCCAGCAGCAGCAGCAGCAGCAGCACAAGCCAAAAGTGACCACTGGGAGTTGTTGCACTGGGTTGGGGACTGACGAACTGGCCCTGGAGGCCATCGGCGTGAGCGCAGCACCCGTTTTCATGTGCGAGCAGAAGTCACAATTGCGCGAGCATTTGGCCGCCAGGTTCCCCGATTGCGATATCATTTTGGACGACGCTTCGTCCACTTTGTTCACGAAGCACGCTCCGTTCGCCCATGGCATAGCTGACGCGCTCCGTTGGACCCCCAGTCAGTGAGTTAAACTAAGAGGGCCACGGAGCCTCAGTGAGTTACAGGAGGGCCACGGGGGCCTCCGTGGACCATCTCCCTCAGGGAGATGGTGGGCGGGGAGGTGGGAGGGCAGGTAGATAGACACGTGAAAGGGCCACTGCCTGGATGCCCTCGTGTGCGGGCCGAGCTTTTCACGGCTGGTTTCCCATGCCAACCATTTTCACAAAATGGTCGCCACCTCGGAGAGAGTGATGACCGGGGTGGTGTCATCAAAGACATCATCAAGTATCTCAAGCGCGCAGCCGTGGGCCTTCGTACTTGGAAATGTTCCAGGGTTGGTTCGCACTCACACCGAATACTTTGCTTGGATCCTGAAGCAGCTCGAGAACATGAAAGGCCAGGACAACCAGCCCCTGTATGACGTCCAGTGGCAGATCCTTCGCGCTTGGGAGCACGGCGTGCCGCATCATCGCTCGCGCGTGTACATCGCTGGCACGCTCAAGAGCCAGACGAAGCACCCATTCACGTTCCCGAAGGCCACTACGCGTTTGCAACAACAAAAAAAACAAGGGGGGGAGGAGGAGCATACGACAACGGAGGAGGAAAAAATGAGGAAATGAAGAGGAGGCCGAGGAGGGGGAGGAGCAGGAGGATGAAGATGCTGCTCTGACCGCCCCCCCATGAGGCCCTCGAGTCCACCCCGGACCTCGCCACGATCCTCAGCCCCAAGAAGGCTGCCAACGGCCAGCCTGGGGCGACGGCGAACCGCCAGCGCAAACAGGCTGGGGTTTCGTGGTCGCGGTCGCCGTCGGAATGGCTGGGGCCTGCGAGGCCCCGTGTTGCCAGCGCCGGATTCGCCGGGCACTCCTGGTCAGTCAGAGCGCAGCCCCGGATCCATCAAAGGGGGCCCGGGGAGGAGGGGGGGGGATGATGAGGCAACCCGCCCCCAAGGTTAAGTTGTTCTATAAGACCTACGACGGCCCCAAGATCACTTCCAAACACGAGGTGGCCGTCGATGTGGATTCCAGTGTGTTGAATCACAAAGTCAACATGGTGCCCTGCTTGACCGCTTCGCGCGGTGCATCTTCAGGGTTTTGGCTGGCATCCCGGCGGCGCAAGACCACCGTGGATGAGATGGCGCGCGCGCAGGGCATGGACCCGGGCCGCGTGTGTTTCACGGGGTCGGATTGGCAGTTCGGCCACGCGTTGGGGAACGCAATGAGCCAGAATGTCCTGGAGCGTTTGTTCGTGCAGCTTTTGCCCTCGGTGGGGTTGGCGAATCAGGGCCAGCTGCTCGACCGGCGGGCATAGCTGCTTTCACTAAGTGACTAAGGGGGAGGAGGAGGAGAAGGAGGAGGAGGGGGAGGAGGAGGAGGGGGAAAGGAAAAGGAGGAGGAGGCGGAGGAGGAGGAGGACAAGCGGGGGGCAGACGAGGAGCATGCGAAAGAACAAATGCGCACAGAGCGCCGAGCTGCCAGGGTTTGCCAGCGTTGACGGTTCACCCTTCCTGTCCTCTTTATAGTTTGCCCTCCCATGTTTATGTTCTCTTCATCCCCCTCCCTTTTTCTCCTCCTCCTCGTTCTTGATTCCCCCGAACCATCCTCCCTCACTCCACCCGCCCCCCTCGTTCTCCTCCTCCTCCTCCTTATCGTCTTCCACCGCCGCAGTGGCCTAGGGCATGCTGCTCTGTCGGCGCTGCACAGTTGAGCCAGCCTGGCCCCGAGCCTCAAGCAAATGATAGCGTGACTCTGAATAGGGATAGCGATGGGCGCCGTGGAGGGCTTAGAGGGCATTTGGATCAGCCTTGGGGCTGCATTGGGGCCTCTAGGGGGTATGAATTAGAGCTTGCCTCGAGAGTTCTGACTTAGTACCAGGGCCCCAGCTTGGAGGCGTCAGCGTCTGCTTCACACTGCTTCATCGCAAGGGTGGCGCTATTCAGCAAGCTGGCGGATGAGCGAGGAGGGAATCCCTCCGAGGGATCTGATGCAAATTATCCCAGTGCGACCCTACCTAGGAGTGGGAGCATTTAGGAAAGCAACATCTACATATACACATACATCTACATATACATATACACCTGCATCTACATCAACATCAACAGCGAGACTCACATCTACATATGCATATACACTACATCTACACCTACATATACATCTACATCTACGTATACACCTACATATACATCTACATCTACATCTACATCTACACTTACATCCACACCTGCACCTACACCTACCTCTACATCTACATCTACACTCTCGCACTGGTTTTGTGGTTGTTGTACATGTTCTTTGTGCTTGCTATTGCCTTGCTATGCTATGCAATGCTAAGTGATGCTGCGCAATGCTATGCTATTAATGTTATGCTGCGTCAAGATGCGTTATGCTGCACTATGCTGTGCTATGCGATGTTATGATACGCTCGACTGCGCTGTCTTATGCTAGGCTATGCTATGATATGATCTGCAATGCTGTGGTACGATATGATATGCTATGTTGCGCTATGCTATGCTATGCAATGCTATGTTACGCTATGGGATGCTATGATATGCTGCGCTCCGCTAGGCTAGGCTCTGCTATGAGATGTTAGGTTGTGTTACTTTATGCTGTAGTATGATATGATTTGTGATGCTACGACATACTATGCTGTGCTACGCTATGCTATGCTGCGTTGTGTTGTGCCAAGCAATGCTATGCTATGATATGATATGATGCGCTCTGATATGCTATGCTATGCAATGCTGAACTAGGCTATGATATGTTATGAGTTGCTATACTTGGCTATGCTATGCTATGCTGTGCTAGTGTTGCGCTGCTCTACGCTGCGCTCAGCTAAGCTAAGGTGAGCTACGCTATACTAGGCTAAGCTAAGCTAAGCTAGGCTAGGCTAAGCTAAGCTAAGACAAAATAAAGTTAATATATGATATGCTAAGCTAAACTGGGCTAAGCTGAGTTAAGCTGAGCTAGGCTAAGCTCAGCTGAGCTTTGCTAGGCACAGCTAAGCTAAGCTAAGCTAAGCTAAGATGAGGGACGCTAAGCTAAAGTAAGCTAAGCTAAGCTAAACTGGGTGAGCCGCGGCGCGGATAGTAGTAGGGGCGGGTGCCGGGGGATCCGCCCGGGGCGGTTTCCACTGCCCGGCCCTTTCAGCCCACGCAGTAAGAACCCTTCTAGGCAGAGCCTCGGTAGGGAATAAAGGGGAGGGGGGAGGAGGAGGGGAGGGCGAGTGGGGGAAGGAGAAGGGAGGAGGGAACAGAGAGGACTGACAGAGGGGGGCGGAGGGGAGGGGAGGGAGGAAGGGTGAGGGACTTTTTGAACTACTTGATATCGGGCGATGTCCTGGGCGGGCTACTTCAATCCAGCCTCCCCAGGCCAGGGCGCAGGTGGTATAGCCAGTTTTTTTCTTCTCTCTAAATCACTGCCCCCTATTTGTAAACACCCCCTCCCCCAGGCGTGGGGGCCAACTTGAGTCCATGTCGACGCCCCCCCACCATCTCTTGTAAAAAGCTATACAAAACACACTCTGCCTCCAAATTCGGAACATGCGCAGCCGACCCGACGCGGCCCCCCCCCGCCATCCGTCTCAAAAAAACAATGCGTAGTACACTTGGCGGCGGCGGCGGCCGGGCGGCGGCTGCGGCGGCTGCGGCGGCGGCTGCGGCGGCGGTGGCGGCAGCAGCGGCTGCGGCTGCGGCGGCGGGGGGCGGCGGCGGCGGCGGCGGCGGCGGCGGCGGCGGCGGCGGCGCGGCGGGGGCGGCGGCGGCGGGCAGCGGCGGCGGCCCGGCGGCGGCGGCGGCGGCGGAGGCAGCGGCGGCGGCGGCGGATTGGCCCCCAGTAGCTCCCCATCCCAAGACGACTGCTGAATGTGCTGAGGCTCGGGCCAGACTCGGGTGGAGGGCGGGTGGGGGTGAGCGAGGCGGCTTGCGGGCGGGGAGGGGGTAACTTGATCCCTCCCCCTACCCCCTCCCCTGGGCCTGGGAGGGGGGCGGGGGCGGAGGCGCCGCAGCGTCCAAGATGGGCCAATAAGGCTCCAATATGGCTTCAAAGTCGCAAGATGGCCTCCAAGATGGCCCATGCTACTTCAACATTCATGGGTCCATGTAGCCTCCGACATACCTAGGCTCTGCCTAAAAGGGTTATTGCCCTGTAAGCTTGAGGAGCTGGGCAATGGAAATCGCCCCGGGCGGTCCCCCCGGCATCCGCCCCGTGGTTCCCCCAGCTACGTCCCCTTAGCTTAGCGTTGCCTATATCATCTTAGCTTAGCTTATTTTATACTAGCTTAGCTTAGTTTCATTTCGGCCCACGTTTGTCCTAGTTTAGCTTACCATCATCTTATTGTTGCCGGGCACTAGCATAGCACAGCACAGTTAGTATAGCAGAATGCAGCACCGCATATCTCCGCACAACATATCATAGCAACGCCCAGCATAGCATAGCATAACGCAACATATCATAGCATAGCATAGCGCAGCACAGCACAGCATAGCACAGCATAGCGTAGCATAACATGACATAGCATAGCATCACATAGCATAGCATAGCGCGGTCCAACATAGCATAGCATAGCATATCATATCATAGCACATCATAATATAGCATATCATCGCATAACATAGCGTAGCATCGCATAGCGTAGCGTAGCATGGCATAGCATAGCATGCTGTTTTCCTAGGGGTTCCAACTTCTGGGTCGGGTCGCATTTGGGTAATGTTTTGGAAAAAACCCAATAAGAACCCACTGAGACAGTCGTGCGCCCGGCGGAACCCCTTGGGCAAATCTCGGAGGCCACGCATGGCGCGGCCCCTCTTCGAGGAGGAGGAGGAGGAGGACAAGGAAAAGGAGGAGTAGGAGGAGTAGGAGGAGGAGGAGGGGGAGGAGGAGGAGGAGAAGGCGGAGGGGGAGGAAGAGGAGGAGGAGGAGGAAAAGGAGGGGGAGAAGGGGGAGGAGGAGGAGGAGGAGGAGGAGGAGGAGGAGGGAAGATGTCATCCTCCCTCCTCCTCTTCCCTTCATTGAAGGGGGGAGGAGGAGAAGGAGGAGGAACATGCGCCCAGGTACGATCCGAAATCGCCCTAAGAGCGCCCGAACAGGCGATCTGATGCGCACCCCTGGGGCACCTGGCACTGGCCTGGCCCGGGTCCATCACCGCTCCCATCTGAGACCTCCGAAGCTCAACCACCTGTCCATGCTGGTCGGATCCTGGGGCGCCGGATGAGGAAAAGGCGAACAGGGACACTGGAGGAGGGTGGGCACACATCCCACCAGCCCTCTGGGTGTAGGTGGTTCAGATCTGTTCCTCTTCCACTCTCTCTTCCCCTTCGGGGAGGGGGTTTCCCTCCCCCTTTGCCCCTCCCCTGGATCTGGAGGGGGCGTACCCTGAGGGGTTGGGGCGCCCAAGATGACCCAAGATAACGCCAAGAGGGTTTCATATAACCCATGATGACCTTCAAGATGGTTCAAGATGGCCTGAGATGGCTCAGGATGGTTTCCAAGATGCTCCAAGAGGCCCCAAGACCGCTCCAAGACGGCTCCAAATGGCCACGGAACCTCCCCAGGACGCCACCAGGAAGCCGACGGCTTTCAGAAACCTAAGGACAAGACATGATGTCTGCAGGCAATACCGCTGTTTTGCTGTCGATGGCCGTCCGGGGCCTCGAGATGGCTCCAAGAGAGCCCAAGAAGGCCCCCAGAGAGCCCCAAGAAAGCCCCGGGACGGCCCCAAGAGCGCCCCAAAAGCAACCCAAGAGGCAAGCATGGGCGCTCCCGAAGGGGGGCCCTACTGGAAGATCTTCCCTTTTTGATCGATTTCTCTCCTCCAAGCCCCAAGTCTCCCAAGAAGGGGCCACAATATGCGCCCAGAAGACCCCTAGAGGCGCCTAATAGGCCTCCAGCAGGTTCCCAAGAGACGCCCAAGAGGCCCAAGGATGCACCCCGAGGCACCCAAGACGCTCCAAGAGGCCCCTGGGGCTGCCAAGAGGCACCCGAAACGCCCCGAGAGGCTTGCAAAAAGCTTCCAAACGACATACGAAAAGATTCGGAGAAGACATTCAACGAATGTTTTGCTTGATCCAAACAGCCCCCTCAGCGGGGAGTCGGCGGGCTCAGCGGCCAACAGACTTCAGAGCGGCGGCCCCCGCAGCGACGGTGAGTACGGCTGCCGCGCCCGCCGGTCTCTACTTGCTGCCCACGCCCGCCTGCTGGTGGACATCATACAGGGGGGAACGGTCATTGAAATCATGGTAATCGGAGAGCCCCCCTACCAAGAAATCGGTTTCGGTTTCGTGTTCGCGCGTGCCGCGCGCGCGGGCGAGGCGACGCCGACGGGCGAACAATGTCCCGCCTCAGGCTGGGGCGCGGCCGGACCAAAAGTCTCCCTTGCGGCAACTGGTGCCGCACGGTGTCCCGCAGGTGACTCGTCGGCAGTGTCCTGATGTTGATGATGATGGTGATGTTGATGATGATGATGATGGCCATGGTGGTGGTGATGATGATTTCACGATGATGATGATTATGATGATGATGATGATTATTATTATGATGATGGTGTCCTGATGATGATAACGATGACGTTGATGATCCTGATGATGTTGGTGATGATGTGTTGATGATGCTCAAGATGATGATGATGGTGTCCCGATGATGGCGTTGTTGATGATGATGATAGTGATGATGATTGTGTCCCAATGATGGTGATGATGTTGATGATGGTGATGACGATAATGGTTTCCCAATGATGATGATGCTGACGAGGATGATGATGAGGTGATGATGCTGTGTTTGATGGTGGTGGCTCAATGGGGATGATGATGGCGACGTTGATGATGATGGTGTCCCGATGATGAATATGATGATGGTGATGATGATGGTGACAGCGATGGTGATCCCCGATGATGATGATGTTGTTGATGATGATGTTGCTGTTGTTGTCTTGATGATGATGTTATTCATGCTGATGATGATATGATGATGATGGTGGCGTTCCCATGGTGACGATGATGGAACCCCTATGATGATGTTGATGACGATGGTGACGATGATGGTGTCCAGATGATGCTGCTGATGGTTATGATGATGATGGCTATGGTGGCGACGATGATGGTGTCCTGATGATGATGATTATGATGCTGGTGTTGCTGGTGATGAAGATGGTGCCATGATGATGGTGATGATGTTGATGATCTTGCTGATGTTGGTGGTCATGAGATGATGACATGACGGGACACCATCATCAACATCAGATTTTGATGATGGTGTCCCGGGGATGATGATGATGATGAGGATGAAGGTGATGATGTTGCTGCAGATGATGATGGTGATGATGATGGTTTCCCGATGATAATGAGGATGATGTTGATGTTGATGGTGACGATGCTTGCGTTGGACGATGGCGATGTCATTGATGATGAGAATGAGGATGAGGTGGCGATGATTTTGATGATGGTAGCCCGATGCTGATGTGATGGTGATGTTGATGATGGTGGCCCACTGGTGATGATGTTGATGATAATGATGGTAACGATGATGATGGTACCCTGATGATGATAATGCTGTGATGATGTTGATGATGATGATGTCCCGATGATGATGATGATGGTGATGATGTTGACGATGCTGTTCAGGATGATGCTGAAGTGATGATGGTGATGGTGGTGTTCCGATGATGATGATGATGACATGATGCAGGTGCCCCGATGATGATGTTGATGAGGATGATGATTGTGACGAGGATGGCGTCCCGATGCTGAGGATGGTGCTGACGGTGATGGTGTTGATGATAATGGTGACGAGGTGATGATCACGATGGTGTTCCGATGACGTTGATGACGATGATGTCGGTGGTGATGATGACCTTGATTGTGAAATCAATTGTGATACCGATAGTGGTATCGATCGTGAGACCGACTGCGATATATATATATATATATATATATATATATTATGAGATCGATAGTGAGATCGATCGTGAAATCGGTTGTGAGATCGATAGTCATATCGAAAGTGAGATCAATCGAGTGAACTAGATCGGGTGATATCGATTGTGAGATCGATCGAGTGAGATCGATCGAGCGAAATCGACGGTGAGATCGATATTAAAATCGATAGTGAGGCCGATCGAGTGAGACTGTGATTCACCCCCCCGAACCTCCTTATCACCCGAAGGGTGGCTTTGATGGGTCGGGGGCCCACTCAGCAGGGCAGTCTGGAGCTCGCACAGCGGCGCACACAGAGCGCCGATTCTCGCAGCGGGCGGGACGCGAGCAACGTGAGGACTGAGGAGGGCAGGCTCGAGTGGAGGAGGAAGTACTAGGATAAGAGTGAGGGAGTGAGGATGAGCGTTGAACAGGAGGGAAGCTATGAACGTGGAGGCCGGAGACAGGCGAGGAGGGACAAGAGGGCAGTAAATGCGGATAGCGCGAACGGTGCGACGGGGATGAGGAGGAGGGCAAGGGGAGAGAGGGGAGAGACAGAACAGGAGGCAAGGGGGGGATGTCGCCATCCATAGGCGCCAAAGAACATCCGCGTCAGCGGATCACACAATTTAATCTAATCTAGACGTGCTGCTCAGGATTGCTGCTGATCCTCATCCTCGTCCTCCGGCTCGTCCTCATCCAGGTCCATGTCGCCGTCCTCGTCGTCCTCCTCGGGCAGGTCCTCCTCGCCCTCGTCGCCCTGGCCAGCCTGCTGGAGCTTCGCCAGGAGCTTCTTGCGCTCGTCGGCGGTCATGCCCTTCTCCTTGTTGTTGCCGTCCTTGCCCTTGGCCGTCTTGCCCGACTTGGCGGGGTTGGCCGTCTTCTTCTTCTTCATGGGTGGGCCCCCGCCGTTGCCGTCGACGCCGCTGCTGGCGGGGTTGTCACCGCCCACGTCGTCCTCATCATCATCCTTCCCGGTGGCCTTCCGCTTCGGCTTGGCACGCTGCTTCTTGGCTGTGAGACTTGCCAAGCCTGGTTCGTAGAGGTCTCCTTCCTCCTGGAACAGGGCAAACACGCGGTGCGTGAGGCGACGCCCCAGCATCTCCTGTTGGTCGGACGTGAAGCAGACGAGGCAGCACGGGACCTTCTTCTCGAGGCAGGCAACAGCGAAATTATCGTCCAAGGTGGTCGTCAGGATGGCACGCTTTGCCTTGAACGAATGGAGGATTTCTTCCCAGAACGCCACGGACCTGAAGTGCCAGTTGACAGGCATCATGTTCATGGCGGGGCCGTACTTGGGGGGCTGGTCTGCGTTGTCGGTCGGGCCCCCAACAGGGGGGCGGTGGGGGCCAAGCATGCGGAGCTTCGTGACCTCGGTGACCATCCATGCTGACTCCCATGGCGGGATCGCCACAGGGCTGAACAGATTCCCCCGTGTTGCCCCTTCGAAGTGGCACCGACTCTGATCTTCCAAGTCAAGGCCCCTGCGGGACAGCACATGCATGAACTCCATCTGCATGATCGGGCCGCGCTGCTTGAAGCGCCTCGCCTTGGCGCTCGTCTCGTCGTAGGCGACGTAGTAGGTGAGCTTCTCCCTGTCGCAGGCCTTTCCGTTCTCTTTGGAGAGGCCGTTGATCATCTGCGCTTCGTTGCCGTGCCGGCTGCCGCCCAGGAAGATGCACAAGTCCCGATCGCCGATCACGTCGCGATCGCCACGACCTATCAGGCAGCCCCTGATCGCGAGCCGACAGTGGTCAACCCGCAGCGGCGGCACCCTGATGCGTGGGTGGGCGGCTGCCTCTCCAGACGCGGCGGCGTCGTAGATGCACGACATGTGTTCGCTCAGCTCCGCCTTGATCTCATGCTTGCCAGCTTGCCAATCCTTGATCAGCTCGCCCAACTGGTTCTCCGTTGACGGCAACACAATCATCTTGACCCATTCCCGGACTTTGCGTTCCGCATACGTCCTCCACCCAGCCAACTTGTTCTCTGGATCATCGATGATGCTGCCATCGGGCCGCCTCACGGGCGCGGTCGCCTCCTCATCCTCAGGAATGACGATGGACGCGGCGCTGGCACCTGCGCCCTCGCCCCTGCCAGCGCTGCCATCGCTGGGCCGCTCCTCAATCTCACTGTTGCGCATGTCGATGATCTGATCCAAGGCATCCTTGATTGGACTCACCTCAGCGGTCGCAGCCACCGACCTCAGCGTCCGGACACTCTGCTTCAAGTGGGCGTCGGAATCGATGCCGAACAGAAGCTTCTGGGGATCACGAAACGCCGCCGCTGCCGTCGTCGTCGCTGTCACCGCCGCAGGGTTGGAGCGTCCAGCATTGCCCAAGATGGCTCCAATATGGCCTCTGCAGAGAGCCCAACGACGACCTCCAAGATGGTTCAAGATGGCTCAAGATGATTCCCAAGACGCTCCAAGAGGCCCCAAGACCACTCCAAGACGGCCCCAAGTGGCCGCGGAACTTCCCCGGGAGGCCGCCAGGAGGCCAAAGCTCGTCAGAAACCCAAGGGCAACCCCGCCAGCCCATCCAGAAACGATGCCCAGGGGAGTTGAGGCGATCAGGGAAGTGGGGGAACATGCAGAAACAAAAAAAAGGCGGGGGAAGCCGTCCGATACCCCAAGAGGGGAAGGGTGGTGGGGGAGAAGGAGGAGGAGGAGGAGGAATGCGAAGAGGAGGAAGGAGGAAGTGACAGTAGACAAGGAGGAGGAGAAGGAGGAGGAGGAGGAGGAGGGGCTGGCGAGCCCAGGGCCGTATTTGACCGTCTTGGGTACCACGGGGATCCCCCTGAAGCCTATTGGGGACCTCCTGGGAGCCTCTCGGAGGCATCGTGGGCGCCTCGGGGCCGTCTGGGCGCCTCTTGAGGCCGTCTCTGGGCGCGCTCGGCGGCCTTGGGAACGCTCTCGGGGCCATCTTGGATGATATCGATCAAAGAAGAGGGGTTCCCTAATTTGCCCTCTGCTGGGGAGCACCAAACGTCGCCTCTTGGGGCGCGCTGGCGGGCGCGCTTTGAGAGCTCTTGGGCGACCTTGGGGCCATCTTGGGGCTTGCTCGGGTCTCGCTCGGGGCCCTAGTGGGCCATGTTGGAGCCATCTTGAGGCCCCGGATGGCCATCTTGAGGCCCCGAAAAGGCGATAAAGCAAATCGGTTGTTGAAGGATTTTGGTTTCTTGGGGGCATCATTGGGGGTTTCGACGTCTTGGAGCCGCATTTGAGTGGTCTTGGAGCCTCTTGGAGCATTTTGGCAGCCGATTTGATGCATCATGGGTGATCTTGAGCCATCTTGGAGGTCATATTGGACTCTATGAGGCCCTGTTGGCGCCATCTTGGGTGAAACAATTCTCTCTGACACCTCGCAGGGCGGGGCATGGGGGGGGGGGGGGCATGGGGGGCGGGTAAACCTCTCCCCCAAGGGGGAGGGCGGGGTTGGAAGAGGAACCTCCCTAGACCACTTACGCCCAGAGGTTTGGTGGGAGTGTGCCTTCTCGCTCTTTTGCGTTCGATGGCCTTCGGAAGCCTCAAGCTGGCTACAAGAGCACCCAAGAGGGCCCCAAGAGAGGCCCAAGATAGCCCCAACACGGCCCCAAGAGCGCCCAGGGGCGCTCCAAGAGCGCCCTAAGAGCGGCCCAAGAGGCGATCTCAGGCGCCCCCGAAGGGGGGGCCTAGTGAAGCCCCCCCCCGCCCCCGCTTATTTGATCGATATCATGCCCCAAGAACGCTCTCGCTGTCGGCGTCGCCGCCGTCGTTGTCATCGCTGAAGCTCCTCCGCGAAACGGACCATCCTCTGCCCGCTCTCTGGCAGCTCCGTCATGAACGAATGGTCGGCCGTCGCATCGCCGGGGAAGCCGAACAACTCCCGGTAGTGGCGATGGGAGCACAGCACCTGATCGAAAGAAGAGGGGGGGCTGCGTCCTCGTCCTTCTCCCCCTGGGCTCTGCTCGGTTTGTCCCCTACCTAAGCTCTGCCTAGAAGGGTTCTTACTGTACAATAAGCTTAAAGGGCCGGGCAGTGGACCACGCCCCGAGCGGCCCCCCCCGCATCCGCCCCGCGGTTCCCCCAGCTTAGCTTAGCTCATCTTAGGTTAGCTTATATCATCGTAGCTTAGCTTATTCATCTTAGCTCAGCTTAACTTAGCTTAGAGTTGCGTATCACATCTTAGCTTAGCTTATCCTAGCATAGATTAGCGTTGATTATCCCGTCTTAGCTTATCTTAGCATAGCTCATCACACATTAGCTTGTTTATCTCATATTAGTTGATCTCATGCTTAGCTCATCTTAGCTTAGCTTAGCGTTGCTTATCTCATATTAGCTGAGCTTAGTTCATCTGATCTTAACTTCATCATAGCTCAGGCCCATTCTCTACCTAGGCTCTGCCTAGAAGGGTTCTTACTTAGTCCCTACCTAGGCTCTACCTAGAAGGGTTCTTACCGCGTTGGCTTCAAGGGCCGGGCAGCGTTCCACGCCCCGGGCGGTTCCCCCAGGCAGGATCCGCCCCGCGGTTCTCCCAGTCCCCTGGGAGTTTTAGTTTTAGCGTTAGGTTTAGCGTTAGTTTAGCTTTAGTTTAGCTTTAGCTTAGCTTTGGCTTAGCTTTAGCTTAGCTTTAGTTTAGCTTCAGCTTAGTTTAGCTTAGCTTTAGCTTAGCTTTAGCTTAGCTTCAGCTTAGCTTCAGCTTAGCTTTAGCTTAGTTTTAGCTTAGCGTCAGCTTAGCTGTGCCTGAGATATGCATTAGCTTCACCTTAGCTTTAGTTTAGCTTTAGCTTAGTTTTACATTAGACTTACAATATAGTTACCTTCTATTTACTTTAGCTTTAGCTTAGCTTTAGCTTAGCTTCAGCTTAGCTTTAGCTTAGCTTTAGCTTAGCTTTATATTAGTTCTAGTTTAGCTTTAGCTCAGTTTTAGCTTAGCTTTAGCTTAGCTTTATCCAGCTTCAGCTTGGATTTAGCTTAGCTTTAGTTTAGTTTTGGCTTAGCTTTAGCTTAGCTTTAGTTTAGCTTTTCTGTTACTACTAATGCTGCTTTCCTAGGGGCTCCAACTCCCAGGTAGGGTCGCACTGGAATAATTTGGACAAATTGGCGTGGGGTAAAATCTTCCGTATCCTCCTCCTCCTCCTCCCCCTCCTCCTCCGTGTACTCCTCATCCTTCTTCTCCTCCTCCTCCTCCTCCTCCTCCTCCTCCTATCCCTCATCATGAGCACCGGGCGAAGCAACTCCATGGTCGCCTTGTCAACGCGGTTCCTCTCCATCCACTGGATCAGGAAATCGCCGCACTCCTTCTTGAACATCAAGAGGTCGATCAGGCCCTTGCCGCCCGCGTTCTTGCCAGTCAGCGCCCTGTTGTTCAGCTCGCCAGGCGTCGTGAGCTTGCACTCCAAGCAATCCTGCACGCCATGCAGGGCCCACAACAACATCGCACCATTCTTAGTTTTCTGGGCGAAGGCTTCCATCACATAGACTGAGTTCAGAGGATTAGCCAACCCATAAGCGTCGTCGAGCGCCATCAGGACAGCGCGCGGCCCAGGCGGAGTCAAAAGGCGCTCCCACACCGTCGAAGCTGCCTTGATGAACGTCTCCGTGAACTTCTCTGAGCCCGTGGCGTAGGTAGCCTGGTCCTCGAACAGCTTGGCCAGGTCTTTGTTGGTGAGGCGCCCAGTCGTCTGGTTCTTGCGATGCGCGAACGCCACGAGCGACGTAACCTTCTGGATGGCCGTGTGCTGCAGATGCTGCGCCTGGTGCATTAGGGCCCCCCGCAAGTTGAACGCCTCGAAGTACTTGTCGTCCACGGATGGCAACTTTTTGAACTGGAGCGCCACTGTCCGGAAGCAAATCATCCACGACTTGAGCTCCTCATCAAACTTCTGAGCGTCGATATCCCTCTCCACTGCGAATAACATTGCGTCAACTAACTCAATCGGCGACAGACACTGGAGCCGCCCAGCGTGCTCCTTCGGCTTATCCTCGTGAGCCACGACGAGGTTCGTCGGGAACACACGCGCCGGTGAGCTGAAGAAGAAATCCATCAAGTGCTTCACCGCCCCCTCGTTGATGGGCACATCACACTGAGCCTTGTACCACATTTTGATGCTGAACAGATTGCAGGCAGCTGTGTACGTTTTGTTCGACGTCATGCTGGTCTCAAACTCCGTCTGGTCGAACACCGCCATGTGTCCGGAGAGCTCAGCAGCAGGGTCAATGGCCAGTGGCTCCATCTGGGCCAGGCCGCTGAAGTACGGATGGCTCAAGATCTTCTCGATGGCTTTCTCCTTCCTGGAGACGTAGGCACCGTTGAACTCTGGTGCAAAAGATTCTCCAAACTGATCCACGTCGGCCACCGGAGCGTTGGCGTCGATGTCGGCCGACGATCCGGGCGCTCCGCCACGCCGTCCACTGCCGCGCCCACGCCCTGCGGCGCCTGAGGCACCGCGCCCGCCACCACGACCCGACCGCCCCTTGGGCGCCATCGTCGTCAGTCTTGGTCTGTGTGGTCGCTGAGATCGCACGGCGCTGCTGAATAAATAGCTTGAACAACAAGGCTGGGATGTCAGCTAAATCACGCCAGTCCTCTGGGCGCTGGTGGTGTGGAGCGTTTCATCTTCCAAACCTCCCTCTTCCCTTTCCGGTGGGCTTCCTGGGCCGTGGGCGTCTGGGCGCCTCCAGAGGGCCCCAAGATGCGCCCAGAAGGCCCCAAGATGCGCCCAAGATCCCTCGATGCGGCTTCTAAGAAACCCCCCCAAGGCCCCAAGAGGCCACCCGAGGACCCCAATACGCTCCAAGAGGTTCCCGGGACCGCCAAGAGGCCCCGAAGACGCTCCAAGAGGCTCCCACAAAATTGCCAAGTGACATCCGAGAAGACTCTGAGAGGCAACTCGACTGGGCACCGTTTATGGATGGGCTGGTGGGGACACGCGAAGCGTCGAGACTAGCTTGAGCAACAAGGCTGGGATATATCATCCATGCCACTCTTGGCGCAGCCCACCGAGGGCGGCACCACAGAAAGCAAATTAGGACGTCTTGGAGGGGGACTATGATGGAGGGCAGACGGGGGTGAGAATATATCTTCATGGAGGAGGGCGGCATGCTGGAGGAGCACAGGAGGTTGGGAGGACACGGTTGGACGAGTTCTCGATCCCTTCAGAAACAGGGGGGAGTCATGTCGCGACCCGCACGGCTGCAGCAATAGCTCCGCAGTTCCACCCAGAGCGCGCCAACTCTTGACGCTTCGCGTATCCCCACCAACCCATCCATATCGAGTGCCAGTTTTCTTGAGGCCTCTTGGAGGCTATCTTGCATGCTCGGCTAATGGTGGTCGGAGGCTATTAAATGTCAGAGCCATGCTCGGCTATATTGGACCATCTTGAGGTTGCCTTGAGGCTTCGGAAGGCTGCCGGAGGCTATCTTGAGCCATGCTTGGCTATCTTAAGCTAGTTTGAAAGTCATACTGGGCTATCTTGGGCTCTCTTGGAGTCATCGTGGGCCAAAGGGCGGGGCGGAGGGTCTTTGGGAGAGGATGGGAGGCCTCGTGGGGTCATCTTGGGCCCCATGGCTCAAAAAGAGGAGGTCTCTCAATCCCACCAGCCCTCTGGGCGGTGGTCTAGAGCGCTTCTGATTCCAACCTCCCTGATATACCCCCCCCCCCCCCCACCTTGGGTCTGGACGGCGCGGTCCCGAGGGGTTAGAGGGTCCTGTTTGGCTCAAGATGGCTCCCAGAGGGTCTCAGAGAGCGCAAGATGGCAATCAAAATGGCCCAAGATAGCTCAAGATGGCCCAAGATAGCCTCCGACACACATCCAAGAGGCCTCCAGGCTGCCCCAGGACGGATCCAAGTGCCTTTCGAGCCTCCAACGGCACCCTCCAAGATACCAAAATATGTTTAAAGCCTAAGGAAAATCAATGTGTCAGTCATTATCGTCTTTTCGCTTCCAAAGGGCTGTGGCATCCTCAACGCGTTCCTGCTCGTCATCCTCTTCATCGTTCCCCTTCTCCGTTCTTCATCCTCCTCATCAGCTTTCTCATCCTACCCCAAAGATGGCCCCAGCAACAGCACCACCAGCAGCAGGCAGGAGCACCACAAGCAGCAGCACCAGCAGCAGCACCAGCACCAGCACCAGTAACATTAGCACAGGCATCAACAACAGCAGCGACAGCAACAGCATCATCAGCAGCACAGGCAGCAGCACCAGCACCTGAGCAATTTCGAAACGCACGCGAGCTTAAGATACAAATCAGTGCAAGGGTTAAGATCAAGGGTGTCCACCGAGATGCGACTCTAATATGCGCGCCGATGGCGTCGGATCGTAGATACAGGAACCTGCGCCAGAGACGCTTGCCAAAGGGAGCACTATGGCGCATCTTGCATTGATTTCTGTCTTAAACTTCACTGCGCAAAGGTCTGTGCTCTTTGGCCCAAGGTACGACCCGCCCTGTTTTGACGCTTCCAAGACAGCTGTGCGACCGCGTGCTTCCAGGCGTCCCTGATTGACCAACTCACCTGGTCATCGTTTCTGGATGGGCTGGTGGGGATACGCGAGGCGCCAAGAATTATCACCGTCCCCTCGGATGCTGAAAAATGGCGTCGCGGTGCTCTCGTGGGGCGTTCTTGGGCGCCTCTTGGGCGATCATGGGGCCGTCGTGGGCCTTCGTGGGCCCCTCTTGGGGCTCTCGTGGGCCATCTTGGGGCCATCTTGAGGTCCCAGAGGAGGCCCATCGGACGCGAAAAGGCGAGAATGCCAAAAGCACTGATGTCCCTGAAGTGTTTGAAGGGTTTTAGCGAATTACACTCGGGCTGTTTTGGGGCCTCTTGGAGGTATGGCAGAGGCTATGTCTTGGGCGCATTGGGCCATCTTGGAGGTCCAACATACCATGAGGCCTCTGACCCACCAACCAAGCACGATATGGGATAGGCCGACGGTCATTAGATATAGACACGCAGATGACAAGCGCAAGCGTCCGAATGCGGATGCACGTCGCACAGCAACAGTGCCATGTGGCTCACCTCCTGGGACGAAGGCTTCGCCCTTAAACTGGCAATCTCCGGACCTCCATTTCCTATGTTGTTGTTCGGTTTCGTGCGTGTTGTTTTCGCCAGATGATCACGGGTGCCCCGCGATGGTCCTCGCCGACAGAAAAAATGCACACGTCCGAGCGATGCCAAGTAAAAGGCGGGAACACAACAACTCACTCAGATGTTGCCATGGTGAAACACGGTGAAACATGAGGCTTAGGGGCCCGGGGGCGGCCCTTCCCGCCCTCGCAGGGCGGCCTTGCTCCCCGGGGCGTGGGCGGGAATGGGAAGCGGTGGCCATCCTCGCCGTCGCGGGGCGGCTCTGCCCGTACGTGACCAGCCTTGTACGCGATAGGCTGGTTCGCCATAGGTTACAGCATAGAGCGATGGATGAACACACCTAAGTGCGAACCCCTTTCTTTAAATTTAAGGCAAACACTGTCAGGGGAATCCCACCAACCCTCATGGGCGCAGACTCTCGACCCACCGCGCGCGCCAGGGCGACCCGTCCGCCCCCTGGGCGCCATCGTCCGAGTCTCAGTGTGTATGTAGCCAGTCAGTCACAATGATCGCTGAGATCGCACGGTTGAGCAATGGGATATCAGCTACAACCCGCCAGCCCTCTGCGAGGTCTGGGCGTAGGTGGAGTAGAGCGCGTCTTCTTCCACCTCCCCCTCGTCCCCTTCGAGGAGGGGCTTGCCCTATCCCCCATTCCCCCCCCCCTGGCCCGCGGGCGCCCTAGAGCGCCTCCAGAGGGCCACAAGATGCACCCAAAAGGCCCCAAGATGCCCCCAGGACCGCCAAGATACCACCAATGCGCCTCAAACTAGTTTCCCAAAAACTGCCAAGAGATATCCGAGAAGACTCTGAAAAAAAGGCAACTCGCATGGGCACCGTTTAAAGATGGGTTGGCGGGGATACGCGAAGCGTCGAAACTAGCTTGAGCAACAAGGCTGGGACATGCCACCCATGTCATTCTTGGCCCAGCCCATCGAGGGCGGCATCACAGAAAACAAATGAGGACGTCGAGGATTGATGAACGGATGGATGACATGTGGAGGGAGAAAAAATATTTGCATGGAGGTGCGTGGCATGTTGGAGGGGCGCGAGGATAGCAGACCGCGGCCAGACGACTTCCCGAACCCTTCAGAAGCAGGGGGGGCCCTGTCGCGACCCACGCGGCTACTGCGACAATAGCCCCGCAGTTCCACCCAGAGCGCGCCAATTTTACGAGCCGCCCCCAGCCGTGAAACCAATTATGGCCCCAGAGGTCCACGGCATGAGCGCCCGAACCCACGCGATAATCCAATTGGGCTGTTCGTTCCTCCCCAAGGCGTGGCAAAGGATGCGCCCAAACATGAGGGGGGGGGCGTGTCGAGAGGGCGGGGTGATCCACCTCCTGCGCTTGAAGGTGTGGAACGTTCCGCACCTTGGAGAGCAGGTGCGTTTTCTGAAGATCGATCGTACTCATGCAAGCTTCGCTTCAAGATGCCAGCGTGGACCCCAAACAGTGAGTTATTGCAGTGTGGCGGTGTGTGCAGGCTATACGGTGAGACATGCGTGTGCGGTTTGGCGCGCACGTGACAAACATTGTTACGCCATAGGTTGCTGTGCCATAGGTTGCGGCATGTTGCGTTGGATGAACCCACCGAAGTGCAAACCACATTTACGACAAACACTGCCAGGGGAATCCCACCAGCCCTCTTGGGCGCAGACTATCGACCCACCGCGCGCGCCAGGACTACTCCTCCGCCCCTTGGGCGCCGCCGTCGCCCGAGTCGCGGCGTGTAGTCAGTCAGCCAAAGTGATCGCTGAGATCACACGGCTGAGTAACGAAGCTGGGATATCAATTGCAACCCGCCAGCCCTCTGGGCGTAGGTGGTGTACAGAGTTTCTTCTTCCACCCTTCCATCGTCCCTCTGGGGAAGGGCTTGCCCCCCAATGCCCCCCCCCTGGACTTGCCCGCCCAAGAGCGCACCCAGAAGGCCCCGAGATGCATCCAGGAGGCTCCCAGGAGACCCCCCAAGGCCCTAAAAGGCTCCCCGAGGCACCCGATGTGCTCCAAGAGGCCACTGGACCGCCAATATGCCACCAATGCGCCCCAAGAGACGCCCCCAAAAACTACCAAGAGACATCTGAGAAGACTCTGAGAGACAACGCGCCTGGACACCGTTTATGGATGGGCTGGCGGGGATGCGCGAAGCGTCGAGACTAGAGCAACAAGGTTGGGAAATGCGCCACCCATGCAACTCGTGGTCCAGCCCACCAATGGCGACATCACAGAAAGCAACGGATGACGTCGAGGATAGACGAGCGGACTGAGGACATGCGAGGGGGGATTGCAGACGGGGTAAGAAGATATCTGAAGGAGAGCGGCATGCTGGGGGAGCGTGAGGATGGGAGGCCACGGCCAGACGAGTTCCCGATCCGTTCAGAAGCATGGGGGTCATCTCGCGACCCGCATGGCTGCGGCAATAGCCCCGCAGTTCCACCCTGGGAGGTCCACGGCGTGAGCGCCCGACCCCACGCGATGACCCAAAAGGGCCTCAGCGCAAGTTTTCGATTTCAGTCCTCCTTCAGGCGCCGTAAGGGATGCGATCAAACAGGGGGGGCCTGTCGAGAGGAGGGGGTGGATCCACCTCCTGCTCTCGAAGGTGTGGAACGTTCCACACCTTCGAGAGCAGGAGGTGAATCCACCCCCTCCTCTCGACAGGGGTCCAACATGAGTGTCGTTTTCAGGTGTGACGAGACCCCCCCCCAAGGTGTGGCGTCTCGAAGGTCTGGAATGGTCCAAACCTTCGAGATGGGCCTCGAACGTGAGATCTCTCGAAGGTGTGGAACGTTCCACACCTTCGAGAGGGGTCTCGAACGTGAGATCTCTCGAAGGTGTGGAACGTTCCACACCTTCGAGAGGGGTCTCGAACGTGAGATCTCTCGAAGGTGTGGAACGTTTCACACCTTCGAGAGGGGTCTCGAACGTGAGATCTCTCGAAGGTGTGGAACGTTCCAGACCTTCGAGAGGGTTCTCGAACGTGGGATCTCTCGAAGGTGTGGAACGTTCCACACCTTCGAGAGGGGTCTCGAACGTGAGATCTCTCGAAGGTGTGGCACGTTCCACACCTTCGAGAGGGGTCTCGAACGTGAGATCTCCCGAAGGTGTGGAACGTTCCACACCTTCGAGAGGGGTCTCGAACGTGAGATCGCTCGAATGTGCGGGACGTTCCACACCTTCGAGGGGTCTCGGACGTGAGATATCCCGAAGGTGTGGAACGTTCCAGACCTTCGAGAGATCTCGCGTTCGAGACCCCGCTCGAAGGCGTGGAACGTTCGGGCTTTGGAGCGATCCCCCGTTCGAGACCCGAGGATCCAGAACGTTCCACTTTTTCGAGAGATCCCACGTTGGAAACATCTATCGAAGCTGACGTCTAAGGTCGTCGGGTATTAAGGACCTCCGTGGGGCTCCCTATGGGGCTACGAAGCGTGTGAGGGTTGTGCCAAAATGGCGTTTAAACGAGGACGTAACCCCATAGGGAGCTCCACCTAGCCCCATAAGGGAGCTCCACGTCTACATAACCCCATGGGCCCCACAATAAGCCTCCTAACTATGCTCGTGACCTCTGGAACACGGCCCTACGACCCTGGAAGGCCCGAGGCAGGCCCAGGGCATCTGCCCCCCCCCCCACACACACGACAATTGTCATTGTTTTGGTGCTCTCCCCACGAGCGCCATCCATAATTCTGACTGCGAGCAACGCCGGCAGCACCCGCTACCGCTGGCACCCGCCCGACCGGGACGCGCCGGCGTCCAGCCGGGCGATGAAGGCCTCGAACATCTCGAGGTCCAGCACGTTGCGCTCCCCCCGGAACTCCTCCCGGCGGCGACGGGGGGGATGGGCTTCAGTAGCAGCAGGACGTGTAAGTGGAATGGCTTGGATAAGGCAGAGGAAGGCGACGACGGACAATGGGGACGAGGGCGACCCAGGAAGAAGGTAGGATGAGGAGGAGGCGGACCAGGAGAAGGAGGAGGAGGAGGAGGAATAGGATGAGGGGGAGGATAAGGGGGGGCATCATATGGGCGGGGTAGAGGGTGATAAGGAGGTGGAGGCCAGTAGGACCAGCACATGGATGACAAGGATACCTCTCGGACCATCATGTGCCCCCTCATCCTCGCACCCCTCATCATCCTCGCCCTCCTCACCCTCGCCCTTTTTTCCTCCCCCTCCTGTTCGCCGCCTCCTAGTCGCCGCGTCCATATTACTTTCCATCCCACATGCAAGGGGGGCTGCTGTCCTCGCTGGTGGACTTCTCCGTCTTCGCGCAGAGGGCCAGCACCTCCATAGTCCTCCACGTTCTCCGTGGGCCCTGCTGTCGTAGATCAGACTCGGCCTTGAACGCTTCGAGCGTCTCCAGAATAGTCCGCCGGGACCCGGCACGGTCACGCACGCGAAGTAATATTCTCACCAAGCGCTCGTGGGACCTGGCGAACCTCGGCGTGATCCACAACCGCCGCTTGACCTGAAGCCGGTTGAAGTACTTCAAGCAGGCACCCTGCTGACCGCTGGTGTTGGCGAACTCTGGCGTCGCCACGGCCTTGCCGCACATGTAACTAATCAGATGAATACCATGCCCCGGAGACACAGGGCTCGTCACAATAAAGAAATGGGCGTCCAATCTTCGCGTAGTCAACACAGCACGGTGCTCGCGGATGCAGCGGGCGACATCTGCCGCTGCAATGCCAACTCCAAGACAAATTCGTTCACTAGCAATGTCGAGCGTGATCGGCTTAGCCATCATAAACTTGCGTTTCTTGTAGTCTGCAATCCGTCTGCCCACTGCTAGCCGGCACGAGCGAAGCTGATGTGATTTTGCAGCGCGTCGGCCCCTGGATGTCGTGTCACAGCGTGGCAGGAGTTTAGTTGTGATGGCCTCCATTTTTTTCTGCCGGCTCTTGTCACGATTGAATTTCACCTCCTTCTGGCGACAGTCGCCCCATGTGGTGGCACTGGCCGCTCGTGCATCACGCATGGTCTGGAGCGTGCTCGGAGCTGCACCATTTGCAGCGATCTCAGCTGTCAAACGGTCACGACGTTGGCGAATCCACGCAATCTCAGTGCGACCATGTCGCGATGCCTTGTGGGCAAAGCGACATCACTACCTCATCATCTTCCTCATCCTCCTCCTCTTCCCCATCTTTCCCCCCTTCTCCTCCACCCCCTCCTTTCCATTCATCTGAGGTGAGGGGGTGAGATCCAAGTGGAACGGGGGGCCCCCCCTACCGGGACATCGGTTTCGGTTTCGTGTTCGTGCGTGCCGTGCGTGCGGGCGAGGCGAAGCTGCGTGGGCGGGCGAGAAATGCCCCGCCTCTGGCTGAGGCGCGGCCAAACCACACGTCTCCCTTCCAAACTGGTGCCGCGCGGTGTCCCGCCTGTGTCCCGTCGGTGTCCCGATGATGATGATGATGATGATGATGATTATGATGATGATGATGATGACGATGTTGTTGATGATGGTGCTGAATGTAATGCTGATGATGATGATGGCAATGGTGGTGATGATGACGGTGTCCCGATGAAGATGATGATGATGATGATGATGATAATAAGAATGATGTTGCAGATGGTGATAATGGTGTCCCGATGCTGATGAAGATGATTTTGATGATCCTGATGATGTTGATGATGATGAGATGATGAGATGGTGGCGATGGTGAAGGTGATGCTGATGACAGATGACGGTGTCCCGATGATGATGATGATGATGATGTTGATGATGATGCGGTTAATGATGCTGATGGTGATGATGATGGTGTCCTGATGATGCTGATGTTGATGATGATGCTGATGATGGTGTCCCCATGATGATCAAGACGATGCTGTTGAGGATGAGGATGATGATGATGCGATGATGATGGTGAGTTAGATGGTGGTGGCCCAAATGATGATGATGCTAATGCTAACTAATGATGATGATGGTGCCCTGATGATGATGAGGATGGTGATGATGATGGTGACGATGATGGTGTCCCGATGATGATGATGTCGGTGATGATTATGCTGAGGATGATGATGATGGTGTCCCAAGATGATGATGATGGTGTTTTGCGTGATGATGATTGGATGGTGATGATTATGGTGGTAGAGTTCCGATGATGATGGTGGTGCCCCGATGATGATGATGCTGATGAAGATGTTTGTGACGATGATGGTGTCCCGATGATGGTGATGATGATGATGGTCATGGTGGTGATGATGATGGTATCCCGATGATGATGGTGTTGATTCGACATGCTGATGCTACGGATGATGATGTTGTCCTGATGATGATGATGTTGATGGTCCTGATGATGTTGATGATAAGGAGATGATGAGATGATGATGGTGATGATGAGTAGGATGATGGTGTCCCGATGATGATGTTGATGATGATGCCGTTGATGATGCTGATGATCATAATGATGATGGTGACCTTATCATGATGGTGACGATGATGACGGTGATGGTGTTCGATGATGATGATGTTGATGACGAGGATGATGCGGTTGATGATGGGGATCATGGTGAGGTTGTGATGAATTTGATGATGGTGACCCGATGATGATGACGATGCTGATCTTGATGGTGGTGTCTCGATGATAATGATGGTGATGATGGTGACGATATCGACGGTGTCCCGATGATGATTATGTTGATGATGCTGAGGTTGCTGATGATGGTGTCCCGGTAATGATGATGATGTTGATGATGTGGTTCATGCTTGTGATGATGGGACGATGATGATGATGATGGTGTTCTGATGATGATGATGATGTCCCGATGGTGATGATGTTGCTGATGATGATGGTGACGATGATGGTGTCACGGTGATGATGCCGGTGATGATGATGATGTTGATGATGGTGGTGCTGTCATGATGATGAGGGTGTCCTGATGATGATGCTGATGACGGTGATGACACTGATGATGATGGTGACGTTGATTGTGAGATCAGGTGTGGTATCGATAGGGATATCAATAGTGAGGCCGAATGTGATATATATATATAAATATATGTTTATGTATAACTGTATACATTGTGAGATGGATAGTGAGATCGATGGTGAGATCGATAGGCATATCGATTGTGACATCGATAGAATGAAATAGATCGAGTGATATCGACCGATCGTGAGATCGATAGTGAGGTAGATAGTGAGACCGACGAGTGAGACGTTGGTTCCTCCCCCCCCCCGCGAACCTCCTTATCACCCGAAGGGTGGTCGTATAATGGTATTATTGATGTTTCGTATATCCTCACCAGCACATCCATCACCGACGCCCAAGTGAGTTGATACGATCAGGGACGTGCATGAGCAAAGGTGGGGACAACCGTCATCGCTCGAGGCATGCTGAGAAGAAGGAGGATGGATGAGGGAGGAAGGAGGATGGAAACGGATGATTCATTTGCTGATGAGGACAAACAGGAGTAGGATGAGGAGGAGGAGGAGGATAAGGAGGAGGCAGAGAAGGAGGATGAGGATGGGAGGAGGGCGACCTGGCATGCCATGTGCCTTTTGAATGTGGTTCCGAGTCTCCTCGGATGTCTCTGGGCGCCTTGTGTAGGCCTCTAGGGGCGTCTCCGGAGCCTCTTGGCGGCCCTGGGTGCGTCTTTGAGAGTATTGGGTGACCCGAGTAGCTTCTTCAGCAATATTTGGGATCTCGTGGGGCCCCTTGGGTGCCTCTTGGACGCCTTTTGGGGCCAACTGGGCGCCTCTTGGGGCCTTGCTGAGCCGCTCTTAGGACCCTTAAGGCGCGCTCTTGGGGCCATCTTGGAGGAGATCGATCAAAGAGGGGGGGAGCTTCATTTGTTGACGCTTCGCGTATCCGCATCCCCGCCAGCCCATCCAGAAACGAGGACCAGGGGAGTAGAGGTGATTAGCGAAGTGGGGTAGCATGCAGAAGAACAGCGGGCGAGGGACGCCGAGAAGGATGAGGATGGCGACAATGACGAATGAAAGCGAGACATCGGAAAAGAGAGGAGGAGGATGAGAAGGAAGATGAGGAGAAGGGGCATTTTGGCGATCCCATGGCCGTCTTTGAGCGTCTTGGGCGTTCCGGTCATCCTCTTGGGGGCGGGCCTCTTGGGGGCCTCTTGTAGGCATCTTGTGCGCCTCTTGGGGCCGCGGGGGCGCCTCTTGAATCATGGGGTTATCTGGGGGCGCTCGGAGCCTTCGGAGCATTCTTAGGGCCATCTAGGAGGAGATCGATCAAATAAGAGGGTTTCCCTGATTCCCCTCCCCCCCCTCCCCCCCGGGAGCCCCAAAAATCGCATCTTGGAACGCTCTTGGTGCGCTCTTGGGCGCTCGTGGGGTTGTCTTGGGTCTCTCGTGAGGCTCTCATGTTGCCCTCTTGGGCCATCTTGGTGCCATCTTGACCCCTCGCATGGCCATCGGAAGCGAAAAGTCGAAACAGCAACCATCATTGATTTTCCTTATGTGTTGTAATGATTCTGGCTTCTTGGATGTCATCTTGGCGGTCTCGGAGGCGTCGTGGAGCCACCTTTAAGCGTTATTGGGGCCTCTTGGAGCATATTATTGGGAGCCGACTTGAGACAGAGTGGGTTATCTTGAGCCATTTTGGAGGTCACCTCGGGCTCTCCGAGATCCTGTTGGAACCATCTTGTGCGAACGCGTACCATCTGACACCTCGCGGGGCGCCCCGTCCAGGTCCAGGGAAAGGGACTAGGGGGAGGGGTAAACCCCTTTCCGTCGAAGGGGGGGACACGAGTTGGAAGAGCAGCCTCCCTAGACCACATACGCCCAGAGGGCTGGTGGGATGAGGCCACCGTTCGGGATTGTCGCCCTGACGTCGTCACTTGCTTAGAGTAGCCCAGCGTTTCCTGGGCTGGACTGGCATGGGGCCAACGGTGCCCAAGCTGCGGGTCTTGGCTAGCATCCATCGCACCCCAAGGGCGGGTCGCGGCTCTTGGCTCGTGGTCTGCCCGTGGTGCTGGGTTCTGAACAGGGGGTTTTGTCACCTGTATGCCTTCGCGTTTTAACAGCTGAGCTGTCGGAGAGATGGTTGCATCGACTCCATGCTCTTATTTTGCGGCCCCCCTGCGAGCCAGGGTCACGGCCGCCGCGTGCGGGCTGCCGATTTCGACCCGCGAATTGAATCGTTTTTTTCTTTTCCAGACCTTTTGAGGTCTGCCGCGCCCTCTTGTCATCAATTGCTGGGGTGCGCATGGGCCGAGTAATGATGAAGGGACAGTGGACAATGAGGATGAATCAGATGAGGAGGATAGTAAGGACGAGGGTGAGAAGGAGGAGAAGGAAGAGAAAGACGAAGAGAAGGTGCATCTTGGCGAGCCCATGGCCGTCGTCTTTGGGTGCCCCGGTCATCCTCTTGAGGCCTCTTGGGGGCCTCTTGGGGGCCTCTTGGATGCATCTTGGGCGCCTCTTGGGGCCGCGTGGGCGCCTCTTGGGGCCATCTTGGGCATTGGGAGCCTTCGGAGCACTCCCATGGCCATGGAGGAGATCGATCACAGAAGAGGGGCCCCCTAATTCACCCCCCTGGGATTCCCCAGGTCGCCTCTTGGGACGCTCTTGGGGCGCTCTTGGGCGCTCTTGGGGCCGTCTTGGGGGTCGCTTGGGTCTCTCCTGGGGGCATCCAAGGCCATCTCGGAGCCATCTTGACGCCTCGGATGGCCATCGGAAGCACAACGGCGAGAAATCAAACATCATTAATTTCCTTTAGGTGTTAGAAAGATTCTGGCTTCTTGGACGCCTCCTTGGCGGTCTCGGAGGCGTCTTGGAGCCGCCTTGGGGCCTTTTGGAGCATATTGGGAGCCAGCTTGAAGCATATGTGGCTATCTTCAGCCATCTTGGAGGTCACCTTGGGCCCCCAGGCCCTCTTGGAGCCATCTTGCGCGAACGCGCAGGCCAAGGGGAGGGGGAATGAGTGAGGGGCAAAACCCCCCCCCCGAAGGGGAAGAAGGGGCGTTGGAAGAGACGCCTCCCTAAACCACCTACGCCCAAAGTTCTTGTGGGATTAAGGCCCCCCCCGTTCGGGATTGCCTGAGATCGCCTCTTGGGTCGCTCTTGGGGCGCTCTTGGAGCGCCCTTGGGCGCTCTAGGGGGCCGTCCTGGGGCTCTCGTGGGCCTCTCTTGGGGCCCTCTTGGGCCACCTCGGCGCCATCTTGAGGCCTCGGAAGGCAAGCGAGCGCAGCAAAGCGAGAAACCACAAGTCATCCATTCCCTACCTAGGCTTTGCCTAGAAGGGTTCTTATTGCGTGGGCTTAAAGGGCCCGGCAGTGGGAACCGCCCCGGGCGGTTCCCCCGGCATCCGCCCCGTGGTTCCCCCAGCCAGTATCCGCCCCGCGGCTCGCCCAGCTTAGCTTAGCTAAGCTAAGCTTAGATTAGCTTACCTCAGCTTAGCTTATCTCATCTTAGCTTAGCTTTGCTTACCCTTAGCTTAGCTTAGCTTAGCTTATCTCATCTTAGCTTAGCTTAGCGTGGCCCGGCTTGGCTTAGCTTAACCTGGCTTAGCTTATCATAGATTAGCTTACCTTAGCTTAGCGCAGCGCGGCGCACCGCAGCATAGCGCAGCGCAGCACTAGCACAGCATAACATAACGCAGCATAGCCAAGCATAGCAAAGCATAGTATAGCATAACATAGCTCAGCATATCATAGCCTAGCATAGCATAGCATAGCGCAGTGTAGCATAGCACAGCATAGCATAGCATTGCTTAGCATAGCACAGCGCAGCACAGCATGACATAGCACAGCAAATCATAGCATAGCATAGCGCATCATCGCATATCATAACACATCATAGCACTGATCTTGGGAGCCTTGGGGGCGCTCTCGGGGCTATCTTTGAGGAGATCGATCAAACAAGGGACCAAGTATTCACCCTTCCGGAGCGCCTTAAAATCACATATTGGTCCATCCTGGGGCGCTCATGTAGCGCCCTTGCCCCCCCCCGCCTCCCCCTTCTGAAGTCATACTCCTCACCGTGCCCCCTGGCGCGTTGAGGCGTGGTAAAAGCCATCATCAACAGCATCATCTAATATCCGTCTTGCCAGGTCGACACGACCACGCAGCATGCCAGCACCGCTTGCCAGGGCAGAGGGCGGCTCCCCTTCTCATCCCCCCCTCCCCCTCCTCTTAACTATTTCTTATCCGCCTTATCCTCCCTTCCCCCTCTTTACTACTCCTCTTTACTACTCCTACTCCTTTTCTTGGAGCCATTCTGGGCCATCTTGGGCACCCCAACCCTTCGGGAACACCACCCTCCAGGGGAAGGGGTGAGGGGAAGGAGTGAAGCCCTCACTGAAGGAGAAGATGGAGGGATGGAAGGGGAAACGCTCTAAACCACCTACGCCCAGAGGGCTGGTGAGATTCTCCAAGGGGAAGCCAAAGGTCCCCCACCTCCCCTTCCCCCTCCTCCTCTTCCTGCTCGCCCGTGTCGCTCTCCCTCATCTTACTTCTCTGCCTCTTCCTCATCGTCACCATCCTCATCCTCCTCATCCTCGTCATCCTCATCGTCCTCCCCCCTTTCGTCCCTCCTGGCATCATCCTCCTCGTCATCCTCATCCTGGCATCATTGACCTCCTCTCCCCGGTCCTGGGCCTCATCCCCTTGTCCCACGGCCGCGGGCTGCCACCCCCCCCACAGCTTCTCGCTGGTTTAACATGCGGGGGGCGTAAGAGTGAGAGACTGGGAGATAGTGCCACCAGCCCTCTGGGCGTAGGTGGCTCAGAGCGGTTCCTTCCCAGTATTGCTTCTTCCCCTCTGGGGAGGGCTTCACCCCTCACCCTTATCCCCTCCCCTGGAGGAGGCGTTCCGCCAGATGTTGGAGCGTTCAAAATTGCCCCAAGATGGCCTCAGCGAGCCCAATATGACCTCCAAGATGGTTCAAGATGGCCCAAGATGGCTCAAGGTGGCTTCCAAGATGCTCTAACAGGCCCCAAGACCGCCCCAAGACGGCCCCAAGTGGCCACGGCACTTCCCGGGAGGTTGCCAAGAGGCCAACATCATCCAAATATTGACATAATATTATCCCAGTGCGACCTTACCTAGGAGTTGGAGCATTTAGGAAAGCAACATATACATCTACACCGACAGCTACATTTACATCTACACATGCATCTACATCTACACCAACATCAACAGCGAGACTCACATCTACATCTACATATACACATACATCTACACCTACATCTACATCTACACCTACACCTACACCTGCACCTACATCCACATATACACCTACACCTACATCTCCATCTACATCCACAATTTCGCATTGGTGTTGATGTTGCTTTGTATTGATTGTGCTGTTGCTCTTGCCTTGCTATGCTATGCTGTGCTATGCTAAGCTATGTTGTGCTATGTTATGATATGTTAAGACATGCGTTGCTATGTTGCGCCATGCTGCGCTATGCTGCGATAGGCTATGCTATGTTATGCTAGGGTACGTTTGGTGCGCTGTGCTATGTTACACTATGTTGCGCTATGATATGCTATGATATGCTATGCTACGCTGTGCCATGATATGATATATTAGGCTATGCTATGATATGCTATGCTGCCTTGTGTGCACCTCAACAATGTTTAAAAAGGCGCCCAGGATGCTCCAACAGACAGGCGTCCGAGAGGCCGCCACGAGGTCCCAAGATACCCCCAAGAGGGCCGAAGAGGCTCCCCGATGAGGCCGCCAAGAGGCCGCTAACACGCCTCAATAGGCCTCCACATGGCTTCCAAGAGACATCGTCTGAGGAGACTCCGAGAGGCTGGGCATCATTTCTGGATGGGCCAGCGGGGTTACGCGAAGCGTCTAGAATTTTCAGGACCACCCCCTTCGAACCCCCTCGAGCCGCACCCAGGGGCCTGAGGCGCGACGACTGTGCCCGGACGGGAACGCATCGCGCGAAGCGCTTCAAGATGCCAGCGTGGACCCCGCGCATGGACCCCAAACCGTGAGTTATTGCATTGGGAGTGTTGGTGCAGGCTAGGCCTTTACGACGCGCGGTCGTTCACGGACGTGGCGAATCCTTTACACCATCGGTTGTCACGCCATAATAGGCCTTATGTTGCGGCATGTTGCGTTCGATGAACCCACCTAATAATAAGTGCGAGCCCTTTAAAGGCAAACGTTGTCAGGGGAGTCCCACAAGCCCTCCGGGCGTAGGTGATTTAGAACGTTTCCTCTTCCACCCCTCCCTCTTCCCCTTCGGGGGCGGGCTTACCCCTCCCCCATTAAATCCCCCCCCCGCCCCCTGGACCTGGGGGGGGGATTGGAGCGTCCAAGATGGCCCAAGATGGCCCCGAGCGGGCCTCATAGAGCCTACGATGGTTCGAGGCGGCCCAAGATGGCCCAAGATGGCTTCCAAGATGCTCCAAGAGGCCCCAAGACCGCTTGCAGACTGCTCCAAGCGGCCACAAAAACTTCCCAGGAGGCCGCCAAGAGATCCAGTCCAAGCCCTTCAAAAACCTAGGGCCCCCCCTTCTCGCACGTTTGCTTTCGACGGCCGTCCGATGCCTCAAGATGGCGCCAAGAGGGCCCAAGATGGCCAACCCCGTGACGGCCCCAAGAGCGCCCAAGGGCGCCACAACAGCGCCCCAAAAATGACCCAACGCGATTTTAAGCGCTCCCGAAAGGGGGATCGATCTCCTCCAAGATGGCCCCAAGAGCGCCCCTAAGGTTCCCAAGAGCGCCTCAGCAAGGCCCCGATAGGCGCCCATGATGGCCCAAGAGGCGCCCGAGAGGCTCCCGGTCCCAAGAGACCCCCAATGGGGCTGAGGAGGCTCTCCGATGCACCCACGACGCTCTAAGACGCACCTGGGGCCGCCAATACGCCCCCAGGATGCCCCAATTCAATAGGCCTCCACAGGGTCTCCAAAAGACATCCGAGGAGACTTCGAGAGGCTGGGCATCGTTTCTGGATGGGCCGGTAGGGTCACGTGATTCGTCTAGAACCACGTTTAACGCACGCACACATACCGCGCACGAATTATCCGAACAACGTTATACACCCGAAACAGCCTCCCTCCGGGATCGTTTGCCGAACGACGCGAACTTGGACTTCCCGCGCACGCGGGCCAAACCGAAGCACTTGTGGAACGCAGCCCCCGCGTCCCGGTATAAGCGCTCGATGTCGTACTTGGCGAGCTGCTCGGTCGCCAACATCGCCTCATCCTCGACGCGGTTGGGGTCCAAGAGCTTTCTCCGCGATGTAAGAAGCCAGATATTTACCTTGGACAACATCTGTTCCAGTCCACTGGTCGTGCACCCGGTAAACGCAGCCAACCGAAGAAGTACTGACAGCAACACGTCAGAAGGATGGGCCCGTCGGGTCTGCGCCTGGATGGGCCTCAACACGACTGCTTCCCTCCACGCGTCAACAGAACTGGCTTGTCGATTTTGCTTCCATGCCGATAATGCCAGGGGTAGGTAGTCATAGAATTGGTCAGTGAGCTGGTTCTCGTAAACTTTGAAAGCTGTCGCCATCCTCAAGAATGCTGAAGCAGTGGTAGTTGCGTCTGGCCGTTCACCATCGTACCGGGACACGTCGAAAACCTCAAACGCACGCAGGAGTTCCCAATCTGGAAATTCAGCTCGTAATACTTCAAGAGACAACACGACGAAATTCTGCATTCTAGAAAGCCCTTTAACAATTACATCATCTGAAACACCATATGCACGCCCAAAATGTTTCACTTCACCCCGCGGGAGCGCATAAGTGCGAACGCGAGCCAGGTTTTGGAGCATTATGAAGGTGCAGCCCATACGCTGGCAATGCCCTTTGACGAAAAGGAAATCCAGTCGTTGACTATACTGAGAGCACACTTCTGATATCTTGGAAATATCATATGTTTCCCTGTCGAAGAATCGAAGGTGTATCATTGACTCATCGCCCGCGTCAGCCAACATGGCTGCTGTCGCAGATTTTTCATCATCCATGTAGCGTAAAAACTCTAGAGATTGTTTGCCTTCTTTCTTGTCACGTCTGGAAATACAGATTTCCTGTGCCAGTGTCACGAAAGCTTCATGATATAAAACAAAACGCCCCAGTGGCATTTGAGCAGACTCCATCCTGTGTTTTGCAGCCCTGACACTTCTGATCCTCCCGGCGCTGTCGGCTGCGGGGTTGTTGGCGATCCTTCTGACTAAATCGTTGGATCTCTCCTTGAAAATATCACTGTGATGGATAATCCCCAAAAAATCCATGATGTGTTTGTACAGTTATTTCAAATATGGGTCGGCGTTCCAAGGTCGAGACGTCTTCCTTGGGAGCGGGCCAAATCAAATATAGCTGCTTTTTGAAGTCCCCGCTTCGCGCAACCCCACCGACCAGGGAAGTGGGCAGCACGCAGAGGAAGGCCCCCCCCAGTGGAGACCTCTCGGAGCGTCTTGGAGGCCTCTTGGCGGCCCCGGACACATCTTCATTGCTGTGGGTGCCTTGCAGAGCTTCTTGGGGCCTTGTGGGGGTCTCTTGGAGGCCTCTTGGGCGCCTGTTGGGGCCTCCTGGGGCCTCCTGGGCGCCTCTTGGGGCCCTCTTGGAGTGTTCTTGGGAGCCTTGGGAGCACTCTCGGGGCCATTTCAGAGGACATCGATCAACCAAGACGCGATCATTAATTCTTGGCGCTTCGCGTATCCCCACCAGCCCATCCAGAATTGATTGCCAGTGTTCTTGCGGCCTCTTGGATGCTATCTTGAGCCATGCTCGGCTAGTAGAGGCTGTCGGAGGCTATCTTGAGCCATGCTCGGTTATTTGGGGCCATCTCGAGGCTGCCTTGAAGCCTCTTGGAGGGCTGTCGGAGGCTATCTTGAGCCATGCTTGGCTATATTAAGCCATTTTGAAGGCCATCTTGGGCTATCTGGGGCTCTCTTGGAACCATATTGGGCCAAAAAGGGCGGGGTGGAAGGCCTTTGGGGCTGGGGGGCCTCTGGGGCCATCTTGCACCCCATGGCTGAAACAGAGGAGGCCCCTCAATTAGCACCGCCCCCTCGGAGGCTCAAAAATAACGTCTTGGGGCTCTCCTGGGGCGCTCTTGGGCAGAGCGATCAAGGACCCGCCGCCATCCGCTCCAACGCAGGGGACAAAGACTTCAGGCAGCAGAGTCTGATAAAATGAAAGGCAACGGTCGGGGTGAGAATGCACCCCCGTGCCAGACCCTTGGAAACATCGTAACACAATCGGGTATTGTGCCATTCTCGCCTTTTCGCGTCCGATGGGTCTCTTGGACCTCAAGGTAGGCCCATACAGCCCCAAGAGGGGCCCAAGAAGGCCCAAGACAGCCCCAAGATCGCCCAAGAGGCGCCTCTGGAGGGCCCGTCATGGGCGCACTGGCTCGGTGGTAGAGTCAGGCCCACACCAGGGGCAAAGTTGGGGGCCGTCCTGGTGTTCAGTACACCAGGGGGTTCCTAGCTTTGTCGTCCTGGCGTCGCCTTCTGTTTTCAGTTTTCTTGTAACACCGATGAGTTCGTGCGGAAGGCGTGATTACATCTTGAAATGTTCGTTTGCGCCCGTGGCTAAGTCCAAGCTGGGAGAGGGGAGAGGACCATCCCCTGCGTCCTAGCACTTGCCCAGCCTGTGCCTTTCGCGTGTTGCAGTTGTTCGCGCGGACGGCGCGTGTTAATGTGCACTGTTTATTTTCCTGCCAGTGGCCCCTCAGGGCAGGCATCCGCGTGCATACCCCACATCTGGGGCGAGGCCTGCCGCGTCCTGGCGCTCTCTGCACCTGGGTGGTAGGTCTCGTCGTCCTTGTGTGGGTGGTCGATTTTTGTTGGCATCCTTGTCTATCTTGGTGGCAACTCCTGCCACTTGGCGCAATGCCCCCCCCCCCCCACACACTCTCCGTACAGCAATGCCTGTATGGGGTTGGGCGGTGGTCGGAGTCGCGGCCTCGGTTGGAAAGAAAAAAAAAAAACAAGTTTCTTGGGAGCCTCTTGGGGGCCTCCTGGGGGCCTCCTGGGCGCCTCTTGGGGCCTCCTGGCCACCTCTTGGGGCCCTCATGAGGCGCCCTTGGGAGCCTTGGGGGCCATCTCTGGATCATCTTGGGAGAGATCGATCAGAGGAGGGGGGGTCCCCAATTCGCCCCCCCCAGGAGGCCAACGTGGGGCCCAAACCCAAGTAAAACCAATGAGTTTGGCTTCCTCGCTAAGGCCGTTTTGGAAGCTCCATTGCGGACCCTCCCGCCCAGGTCCAGGGTAGGAGTAGGGATAGGCCGAAGGGATGGTGGTTGACTCCCTAGACCACCTACGCCCTAAAAGGCTGGCGGGACTACGGCTGCTAGGCACCGCGCCCAGAAACCCAACACCGAAACGACAGACCCGCTCTTTTTCACTTGGCGTAACCGGCAGTCCTGCGAGCGGCATGCGCGGGGCCCCTGACCTGGCAGACAAGATTCGGGAGGTGCGCGCGGTACCGTCTGACCATAGTATCAACGCCTTGAGGCCCCAGTGATTTCACAGCTGCCAGTTCGTCTGCAGCTGCATCTGTCCCAAAAATCTCTACTTACTCGGTGATCTGCTTCACCAATTGGTCCTGTCTGGCCCCAGGTACGAGCGCCGCGCCGCCCCTCTTCGGCGGCGCAGCGTAGTAAGTGCAGAACCTCTCCACAATCTGCGCCCCCTCCCGATGGGGGGACCCATGTATGCTACTATGGGCACTGTGGGGCCTGAGGGCCCACTCGGGGCCCACTCGGAGGGCCTGTGATGGCCCCCTCATCCCAGACGAAACCAGACTCGACAGAAAAGTTTGATGTCTGGGGGGTCGGGCAGCTAGGCTAAGCCAACGCACCTGCTTCGTGCACGTAGCAAGCCCCTCTGCCCCGCTCCCCGCCTTCACGTGGTTGCCTATGCCCAGAACGCCCTTGTAGATGTTCATGTGCTTGTCCGCCCCCGCGCACCGCGTGATCAAGTTATGCCCGCTGCCGTCCTGGCACAGGCAGATGGAAGAGCATTTGGCCAAGTGCTCGCGGGCTTGAAACCTCATTGCCTCTGCGATCGCGTATTGCAAACGCATCACCTTCTTGCGACCCTTGCCCTCCATGGCGAGAGTCAGCTCTATTTGCCGGAGGGGTCCGCCTTGGCGGCGCAGCTCTAGCACTCTCTCGAAATCAGCTCGATTCAGCTTGGGCGTCTGTGGTGGCGTCGGCAATCCATTGACACTGGCGCAAGCAGAAACGTGCTGTGGCCTGGAGGCGTGGCGAAACACATTGCAAATTTGAAGCTCTGCACCGTGTGGGTCCACCTCGCACCGGCCGTGCACCGCGTTGACTTTGGTAGCTTTACACATCCGATGCCCTCAACCCTTGAGGGTTGCAGCGTGCGATGGATGACCTGGAACGCAAGCGGCAGAGAGGGGCCGCGCAAACCACAAATAGAGAGCGAGAGAGACACGCAGAGAGATTTAGAGAGAGAGAGAGAGAGGTGAAAAGCATATAATCACCACGTCGACGACACCACGTGTGCGAACGAGATGCAGTCGCATGATCAAACACAAGATTGAAGAGATCAAGCCACACCAAAACTCGTTGCTTTCCAAAGCTCGCGGGGCGCACGCGGATGCTACAGGCGACAGCCCCTCAATTGAGCATCCCACTCCAACTAACTTAGACCCAGACCACTTGCCGATGAGCCATCCGACATCACGCCTTGCAACCCATTTGGTGCCAAGCCGTATGAATCTGCACGTTCCGCAATCGCTCTCTCGACACGCCAATAAGTGGTCTGATTCAACCTGGTGTAAGTGGAAGCGCTTGCCGAGACGTATAGGGCCTGAGTTTGGTCGGATGAACTGCTCAACTCCCGAGTCGACTCCGGATGAACTGCTCAACTCCTGCACATGCTTGACCGGCTCTCTCGGTTCTCGTTTCACTCTCGATTCTAGCTTCACCTCCCGCACTGGAGACAGAGGAACCTCCCAATCCAGGTTCACGATCAAAAAACTTCATGCGCACATGCATGCTGGAGCCAAAACGGCTAAGGAACGATGAGGGCTTGCCTAAAGGAGTTCCGGAGAACATTTGCCTACAGGAATCCTCGACGCTTCGCGCATCCCCACCAACCCATCCAGAATTGATTGCCAGTGTTCTTGCGGCCTCTTGGATGCTATCTTGAGCCATGCTCGGCTAGAGGCTGTCGGAGGCTATCTTGAGCCATGCTCGGCTATTTGGGCCATCTTGAAGCTGCCTTGAGGCCGCTTGGACGTCTGTCGGAGACTATATTGAGCCATGCTTGGCTATCTTAGGCCATTTTGAAAACCACATTTGCCTATCTAGGGCTCTCTTGGAGCCATATTGGGCCAAACAGGGCGGGGTGGAGGGTCTTTGGGGAGAGGCTGGGAGGCCTCTTGGGGTCATCTTGGGCCCCATGGATCAAAAAGAGGAGGTCCCTCAATCCCACCAGCCCTCTGGGCGGAGGTGGTCTAGAGCGTTTCTGTTTCCAACCTCCCTGATATACCTCCCCCCCCTGAGGGGTCCTTTTTGGCCCAAGATGGCTCCAAGAGGGCCTCAAAGAACGCAAGATGGCCTCCAAGATGACCCAAGATAGCTCAAGATGGCCCAAGGTAGCCTCCGACACCTGAAGGCTGCCCCAAGACGGATCCAAGTGCCTTTCGAGCCTTCAACGGCACGCTCCAAGATGCCAACATCTGTGAAAAGCCTAGGGAAAATCAATGTGTCAGGCATTATCGCCCCTTCGCTTCCAATGGGCTTTGGCATCCTCAACATGGCCCCAAGTTGTCCCAAGAGAGCCCCAAGACGGCCCCTAGAGCGGCCAAAAACGCTCCAAGAACGGCCCAAAACGGCTCCAACACAGCATTTGTGAGTTTCCGAGGGGGCGACGGGAATTGGACGACCCCCTCTGTTGTAGCCATGGGGCCCAAGACGGCCCCAAGAGGCCTCCCAAACCTCCCCAAAAAGCCCTAAGACGGCTCCAAGACTCCCCAAATGAGCCCCAAGAGGGCCCCACGAAGCCCCCAAGAGGACCCCAAGAGGGCTCCAAGATGGCGCCAAAATGGCATTGCGACGCTTCGAAGAAGCCCTCACCACAATATGATATCCCCTAAGCCCGACTTCTCGTCCTCCTTGTAATCGCCCCTCCTTCTTTTCTGTTTGTCCTCCTCCTCCTCCCCCTCCTCCTTCTCCTCCTCCTCCTCCTCTTCCTCCTCCTCCTCCTCCTCCCCCTCTTCTTACCCTAAATATTCCCTACCTAGGCTCTGCCTAGAAGGGTTCTTACTGTATAAGCTCAAAGGGCCGGGCAGTGGACCGCATCCGCCCCGCGGTTCCCCCAGCTAGGTTAGCTCATCTTAGCTTAGCGTATCTCATCTTAGCTTAGCGTATCCATCCTAGCCCAGCTTAGCTTAGCTTAGCGTTGCTTATCTCATCTTAGCTTAGCTCATCTTAGCATATCTTAACGTTGCTTATCTCATATTAGCTTATCTTAGCATAGCTTATCACATCTTAGATTGCTAATACCATCTTAGTTTATAGCATGCGTAGCTCATCTTAGCTTAGCTCAGCGTTGCCGATCTCATCTTAGCTGAGCTTATTTCATCTTAGCTTAGCTTATCTTCATCTTAGCTCAGGTTTATTCCCTACCTAGGCTTTTCGTATTTTATTCCCTGCCCAGGCTCTGCCTAGAAGGGTTCCTACCATGTTGGCTTAAAGGGCCGGGCAGTGTTCCACGCCCCAGGCGGCTCCCTTTAGCTTAGCTCTAGCTTAGCTTCAGCTTAACTTTAGCTTAGCTTTAGCTTAGCTTTAGCTTGGCATCTTGGAGGGCGCCGTGGAGGGCTCTGAGGGCGCTTGGATCCGTTGTGGGGCTGTCTTGGGGCCGTTTGGGGGTATGTTGGAAGCTGTCTTTACCCTTCTTGAAGTAGCATGGGCCGTCTTGGAGGCCATCTTGCGACTTTGAAGCCCTCTTGGAGCCTTCTTGGGCCATCTTGGGCGCTGTGGCGCCTCCGCCCCCCCCCCCCTCCCAGGCCCAGGGGAGGGGGTAGAGGGAGGGGTAGAGAGAAGAAAATAACGCGCTATACCACCTAAGCCCAAAGGGCTGGTGGGATTCAGCCTGACACAACCTCGACGTCAATGGTTTTATGGCGATTGCAGAGATGGGGTCGGCTCCTTTCCAAAACGAAGTCGTCGCTTGAATGACAGGCTCATGAGACTTACGCAGGCCTCCGAGAGAGCTCAGGGAGGGCGCTAATGCAAGGTGGTGTAGGTTAGGGCAGAATTGAGGCGCATGCAAAATATGGGTCAGCAGAAAGGGGCACAAGCTCCAGCTGTGGATCGTCTGTCATCCTTCTCCTGGCCTTGTCATCCCCCTCCTGTTGTTGCTGCTGCTGTCTATGCTCGCTGTTGATGTAAATGTAGCTGTCGGTGTAAATGTAGATGCTGCTGCCCTAAATGCTCCAACTCCTAGGCAGGGTCGCATTGTGATAATTTTGTTGTTTCCGTGCCGCGCGCGCTACCACAATGGCAAATTTCCAGGCGCCAGCGGGGAGCACCTCGTGTGATAAACTTGCCTTTTTTCCTCCCTCCTGCCTCCTCCCTCCTCCTCATCCCCCCTGTGCCGCTTTCCTGTTCTTCCTCCTCTTCCCTGTCCTCCTTTTCTTTTTTTCCTCCTCCTCCTCCTCCTCCTCCTCCTCCTCCTTTTCCTCCTCCTACCCCCAAGATGGCCCCAGCAGCAGCGCCGCGAGCAGCAGCAGCAGCAGCGCAAGCACCAGCAACAGCAACATCAGCACCAACATCAACAACAGCAGCGCCAGCGACAGCATCATCACACCACACAGCCATTTTTGGCTGTTTGTTAGAAGGAATCTAGGCAGCATCCGGAGGATGGCTGACCGTTCCCGCAGCCCCCAGCGATACGCAATGCGCGAGATTTCCGGGCAGATGGTGCCGCCCTTTCGCCAGCAGCTGTGGTCAATCGACTGGATCACACCACGTGGCCATGGACTGCTCAGCGTGATTCATGCGTCGCACGCCGACGTGCGCATCCTCCGCGCGCGCCGCGACATGCTGTTCTGCACGACCTGCGGCGCGTGGCTCCGGGAGGGCGGCGGCTGCCACGCGCGCCGCTTGATCGAGCAGCGCCGCGGCCCGCCGACGGATCACTACAGGAGGAGCGAGTGGGGGGGAGCAAGGTCGGAGTTCCGGAGGGAGGTTTCAGAAGTTAAAAGGATAGGGCGGGATGATGATGATGATGATGATGAAGCGCCTTGAAAGGTCGGTCCTCCAAAACCACGAACACTGAGAAGCCACCAGGCGCCAAAAGCGCGAGGCAGGGACTCAAGACAGAAGAAGGAGAGGGAGTAAGACAGGAGAAAACGTTTCAACCCAAAACAGAACCCACAGAAGTGATGCACATAAGTGAGCTGTAAGATTCAACCCAAGTGTAAGGCAACAGAATTGAAGGCAAACCCAGGTCCGCTGAGTCGGCGTGACTGATGACAAGAAACCAACCCAAGATTTGAATCCCACTGACCTGTTGGAATTGAGCAAGGGAATACAACCCAAAGAAACAAAGAAAGACAAGGTCCCAGGTGCAGACATGTCCGAGACGTGAAATGAATATCCCTGCGTCCCAGTGACAACCCAGAAGGCAGAAATACTTAACAGAAAACGGCCGTCTTGTAAACTAAAAACCAAATTAAAGAGGGCAAACCCACAGCCTAAGGAACAAAATGGGAATACCATCTGTCCACACCGTCCCGTCGCCGGACGAAACAGCCTGGTATGTGAATCCCAAACTGATCAACCCATGTCTCCATTTGGTCGGCCACGGTTTGCATATAATCGCGGTGAGTGAAATCATATATCATATTCGTACAAATGTGATCTGCACAAGCATCGGCATCCGTCCGAATTGCTTTGCACACAGTGTGGATTTTCTCCTTGTCGTGCCCAAAAAATTCCATGATACCCCCCGCCATTGCAACAAGTATTTCGCTCATGTTCGATATATAGACCGAATAGAGCTGAGTCGAATCGCCCCTCCTGGGCGGCAGCAACGTCTTCAGCTCACTATCCAAAGTCACGAGGTGCCCATAGAACCTGTCCACTTCTCTTTCGGCGAATCTTTGCATCATGTCCCCAACGTCCCCCATACTGAACAACAAATCGACCTCGGGACCCGTCGGATGAGTTTCTGCCACGCTGACCATGAGAAATTGCCGGAAATGTCCAACCGAAACTTCCCTTACGCGGGACAAAGGAGGAGGCTGGGAGTCCACAGCGTCGCCGGGGACGGGCGCAGCCCTGACTTTAGGCGGTTCGGGAACTAATTGTGGAGATACAGAGACAGGTGCGGCATGGGCTTCTGACAACGCGGGATCATTGGGTAAAGAAACGCAGCTGTTGGGACGTGAGCAATTGTCGCTGCAACCCAAGACAGCACCATGCTGGCCACACTTTTCCTCGTCGTCCTCCTCCTTCCTCCTCCTCCCGCTCCCTCCCACGTTCGAAAAACTGCCGTCCATCGTAGGAGCAACTTTGACACCAGAAGAATCCGCAGCTGCGGTAAAAAGTCCCACATATGCTAGGGAGGAACACCTATCCGCTGAAGGACAACCCACGTCTGCTGAAGGAGAACACCCAGTTGCTGAGAGAGAACCAACATATGCTGAAGGAGAACCCACATCTGCTGAAGGAGGACGAGGACGAAGATTACCCGTGTAGCGTCTAGATCCTTGACGTAAGTTACACTCTTTGATTAACTTGACATCTGGAAATCCCAAAACTCGAACGCCCCACCGCCCTGAAGCGACGTCCCAAGTGCATATGTGGCCGCTCAGTCCATTCAGGTTCCTCCCTGCGGCACAGGTAAGACTGTGAATATGGACGCCAGCCCCAATGGAGAACTCATCCGGACACTTGCGAAGTGCATGACACGTAGAAGAGGCACCGGCCAACCCATGGCCCCGCTTTTCCTTTTCATCCTCCTCCTTCCTGCTCATCCCGTCCCCTTCCCCCTCATTCGGAAGTAAGACACAAGAAAAGCCCACCGCTGCTGCAGAAAGTCCAGTGTCTGCTGAAGGAGAACCCTCATCTGCTGAAGGACAACCCAAAAAGGGAGAAGAAGAACCCACCGGCACTGAAACAGAGCCCACATCTGTAGTGGAAGGTCCCACATCCGCTGAAGAGAGACCCCCTTTCGCCGAAGATGTGTCCATTCCCACGTCTGCTGAAGAAGAACCCATATCTGTTGAAGCAAGTCCCACATAAGCTGAAGGGTAACCCACATCTGCTGAAGGATAACCCACGTAAGGATAACCCACATCTACTGAAGGAGAACCCAAGAGAATGTTATATTTGTTCAAAGAATCATAGATGTCAAATGGTTTGTCACCTGACTGAAAACCCACTGTGCCGAAGTCAAATTGAGCTTGTCGAAACGCAACCAATCGAAATCTACGCATCTTCCTTTTCCAGGAGGAGGAGGGAGGAGCTGAGAAACAATAAGACGAGTATGCATGATCGAATTGATGCTCCAGTCGGGCCCGCACCATCCAGAGGGACCACTTACAAGAACTGTCAAAACCCAAATGAGTCACTAAGCAACCCACAGGGGAGGCACCGAACTTGAGTCACACGCTGACCAACCCAAGTACGACAGGCCGGGAGAATACGGTACCGGTGTGGCTTGAACCAAACCTACCTCAAACCCCCCCCTTGAGCCCCAACCTACCTTGAGCCAGGAGGAGTGGTGAAGGAGGCGGAGGAGGAGTGGAGAAGGAGGAGGAGGCGGACAAGGAGGGGGGAGGGGGGGAGGTAGGATAGTTGGGAAGAGGACGAGATGAGAAGGAGGAGGGAGGAGGGGGGGAGGGGGAGGCGGACAAGGCGGGAGGAGGAGGGAAAATAATTAGTTTCTGGCGTGTCGGAGGACTGTGCTGCTACGCCTCTTCAGGAACGAGTACCCCTCTGGAGGCCCGTGGCCTGGCCGCGGGCCGTCGGCGGCGGCGCCGCTGGGTGCAGCGGCCCAGCCTCCAGCACCGCCGCCTCTCGCCATCCAGCCTCCGCCGGAGGCCGAGGCGGCCGCAACGCCGGCGACGCCACCGCCGTCGGCGTGGATCGCCGGCAGCACGGCGTCGCCGAAGGCCACCGACACGTCCAGCACGACGGCATCATCATCGCCAGTTGCGCCGTCGTCATCGGGTTCAGCAGCGTCGGATTCGCCGATGGCAGCGTTGGCGGCCCAGATCCACCGCATGTGTGCATCTGAAGATCTTGGTGCGATTCTGGCAGGCGGTCGTGGTGACAATGACGATGACAGGCTGCCGTGAGCTGTCCCAGGCTGAGTTTCTCGTTGGCGAGTTTTGTTTGTGGCAGGCCAACTTCTGAATGGCTGATCCCACGATTTCATGGCAGCCTCGTGGTTTGAATGCACATCGGACCTGTTTTAGTGACGCTGTTCCCGCGTTTACACTGGCGCCCGCCTAGCGTTCAGAGTTCCCCGTCGTGGTTGAACGGGCTCGCGCGGAGTAGACCAATTGGGGTATATTAGGGTCTAGCAGCCGAGCAGACACCAGGTCGTCCACCATGCGATGACAGCAGAGCAGATATCATGAGAATTGGCACTTACATCATCATCATCATCCTCATCACCATCCTCATCGTTATCATCACCATCAGCATCATCGGCAGCATCATCAGCATCAGCATCATCGTCAGTATCATCAGCACCACCGAAAGCGAAGCTAAAGCTAAGCCAAAGCTAAGCTAAAGCCAAGCTAAAGCTGGATAAAGCTAAGCTTAAGCTAAGATTAAGCTAAACTAAAGTTAAGCTAAAGCTAAGTTAAAGCTAAGCTACAGTTAAGCTAAAGTTAAGCTCGAGCGAAGGTAGCGCTAAGGTAAAGCTAAGGTTAAGCTAAGATAGAGCTAAGGTGAAGCTAAGGTGAAGCTAAGCTAAAGTTCAAGTAAAGCTAAGCTAAAGCCAAGCTAAACCTCATGCACAGCTAAGCTAAAGCTAAGCTGCTGCTAAGCTAAAGCTAAACCACCACCATCATCATCACCATCATCATCCATCACCATAACCATCATTCATCATCATCACCAGCATCACCATCATTATGCTGTGCCGGCAAATCCGTAGACGTGCCCTGGCAGGAGCAGCCATGCCGGCTGCAGCGGGGATAAGCTACTTATCCCTGTTTTGAACCGCGGCCTCGACAGTAGGGGGACGGGAGGGCGATCAGGGGAGTAATTAGTAAGGAGCCACTGGAATTCCTAAACATGTCGTGGCTGTGATAACCGGTCGCCCTTTTGTCCTAGCAGCCGGCCGTCTGGAGCGTGGGGCCGACGGGCCGTGGCGTTTTCTTGTAATCTTCCCCCCCTATTTGCATCCCTCAGCAGCATCATCATCCTCGTCTTCCTCTCCCGCAGGCGTGGCATGGCAGCGTATTTAGATTTCAGCAGCATTCGCATCAGCAGCGGGCCTTCGTCAGCAGTGGCTTGAGGAGCCCTGCTGCAGCAGCGCGTTCCCTTGTGCGCAGGGCTCGTTTCACTTCTTTTCCCAGACCAGCGGACGAACGACAGCGCCGTCTCTCCTGCTGGACCCAGGGCCTGCAGTTCCCCCTCCGGGGACTCTCAAGCAGGGAGCCCTTGCGCACACGCGTGGCTCCTGGATGTCGGTCTGGAGGTGAATCGGTGGTTGGGGAAATCGCCTTGAACATATTTCATCATAAGTAAGCATCATCATCAGCATCATGTCTTGTAATCACCATATCGAGACTCACATCTACATCTACACCTACACCTACACCTACATCTACACCTACATCTACATCTACATCTACACCTGCATCAACATATACACCTACACTATGCAATGTTGTGTTATGATATGCTATGCTATGCTTCGCTATGCGATGCTATGATTGGCTATGATGAGCAGTGTTTTACTGCGCTATGCTATGCGATGCTATGCTCTGCTATGTTATGCTGAGCTATACTATGATGTGCTGTGCTATGCTATGCTATGCTGCGCTGCGTTTTGCTAAACAATTATAGGATATGCTAGGAAATGGTGCGCTATGGTATGCTATACTATGCTATGTTGAGCTATGGTATGCTATGCTGTGCTTAGCTATGCTATGCTGTGTTAATGCTGCGTTGCGCTCTGTCGCGCTAAGCTAAGGTAATCTAGGTTAGGCTAAGCTAACCTAAACTAGGCTAGGCTGGGTTAAGCTAAGATAAAACCAAGCGAAGCTAAGCTAAGCCAAGCAAGATGAGATAAGCTAAGCTAAGCCAGGCTAGGCAAAGCTAAGCTAAACTAAGCTAAGCTCAGCTAAGATGATATTAGCCAAGCTAAGCTTAGCTAAGCTAAGCTAAGCTAAGCTGGGTGAACCCAGGGGGCGCAACTGGGGGAACCGCGGGGCGGATGCCGCCGGGGGAACCGCCCTCCAGACTGCAGTATGCATCGCACAGGCCACCAGACGAGCACGTCCCTCATACTCAATAGTTCAACAGGATACTTCTCATTCACTGCCAAGAAAACCTGCATAAGACTCGTTACCAGAACGCATGCACAGTAGGACCATAGAGAGAATACTCGAGGGGGGGCACGCTCCGTCGCCATTAAGGGATCGCGCCCACCCGCATGGGCGCCACGGGTCCCCCCCCTCGAGAATAGCAAGCCATTGAAGTCCATGAATCCACGAACTCAAATATATGGAATAACTGCGCACATACAGGGCGACCCCTGTTGGTTGCGGCCGCCGTCGCCGTCGCCGCCGTCGCGGCTCTCCCGACGGCGGGGCCCGAATCGCGGGCCCCCGAGCGACCGTCGCTCCTTGCGGTCTTCCCTGGCAGGGTGGGGGGGCTTGAGGAGGAGGGGTCTGGATTATATTTTGGAGCCGACAATGCCGACGTTTACATGACCATAAACAGAAATCCCTATTCCTGGCGCTTCACGTACCCCCACTAACACATCATAACATAGCACAGCACAGCATATCATAGCATAGCACAGCATAGCGCAACTTAGCATAGCATATCATAGCTTACCATTGCATAACATAGCATAGCGCATTATCGCAGGGCATATTATAGCATATCATACCGCAGCATAGCATGGCATATCATAGCACAGCATAACATAGCAACTAATGATGCTGCTGCCCTAGGGGCTCCAACTTCTAGGTAGGGTCGCATTGGCATTGACGCCTTTTCGCTTCCGATGGGTTTGGGAAGCCTCAAGATGGCCCCAATATGGCCCAACATAGGCCCAAGAGGGGCCAACGAAGGCCGAAGACGGCCCCAACATCGCCCAAGAAGCGCCCAGGAGCGCTCCAAGAGGGCCCCAAGAAGCCGTCTGAGAGCCTCCGAGGGGGGCGATGCTAATTGAGGCGCATCCTTTTTTTGAGCCATTGGACCCAATATAGACCTCCCAACCCCTCCCCTAAGACCCTCCACCCCGCCCTGTTTGAATCGTCATCAAGTCACTCCTCCTCCTGCTCCTCCTTCTCCTTCTTTTCTCCCTCCTTCTCCTCCTCCTCCTACTCCTCCTACTTCTCCTCTTTTAACGCCTAGCCTTGCCGATCCCCCTTTTCCTTCTCCTGGAGTCCTTCCCCTTCTCCTGTTCCACCTCGCCCTCCTCCTCCTCCTGTTCCTACACTTCCCTGATCGTCTCAACTCGCATGGGCGATGGATGATGGGTTTGTTGTGCTGCGCTATGATATGCTACGCAATGCTGCGCTATGCTATGCTATGCTGGGCTTTGCTATGATATACTGCGCCCCCGCCTAGAGGCCACGTCGCCCTTAACATTTTCTCAGCGTCGCTGCGCCCGTTCAAGACATCCTCAACATTATCTAAGGAAGCTCACTCAGTGAACGGAAGGTCCTCGCTGTGCGACAGGTTCTCCAAGTACTCTTCAAGTAAGTCAGGGAATACATGTTTCCACGGCCAAGTCTGCAATTCCCAACGGCACAGCCGAATCCAAAACACATCCTTCTCATTCCCACACTTCACAAACAAAGACGGGCCGTCAACTATCGCATCGCTGGATATAGAGATCACATCAACATGTTGATACGCAGTGTCAGAGCAAGGGAACTTTTGTGGGCTAGCCGTTTCCGTCGAGCTCGGCAGTTGGGGGGGTGGCGACACCGGCGATCCGCGTCGGAGCCGGGCAGCTTTCGAGTCATGGTCGACTCCGTCGGCGGGACTGGCAAGCGGGCGCTTCATGGTTGAAAACCGGACCCAAGTGGCTACTGAGAGGGGGGAGAGAGGAGGGGTGACGAGGGGGAGGGGGGGGGGGGGACATTTCAAGTAGGAAAACCATGAACAGGGTAGGGGGGTGCCTTATGGGGCTCCAACTGGGCTGCTCCAGGCGACGTCTGCTCGAACCCCGACCGCCCCGACCCCGCGCTGGATCCCCGCCCCCCCCCGCCGCCCCGCCGCCCCCCCGAGAGGTCAAGTCTTAACCAGCGCCGAATGACTTCAGACAGACCAGGCGGTCTTTAATCTTTCAATCCTGCTTAAGCACCAGGCAGTCGGGCGCGCGGCGAAACTCGAACTCCCCAGGGCACGCGATAAACCAGATGTCGCAAGAACGGGCCGTCGGTAGCCCTCCGAGCCTTTTCCAAAAATACACCGCTGCCGTTTGGACGTCGAAGCCTTGGCTCCTCAGCTGAGGAACCGCAGACGTCGAGGCCGCGTTGGAGTCGCCCATCAACGCATTAATGTTCTACGTCGACAACTTCGAAGCCAAATCTGGCCAGAATCTGTCGTGCGCGGCGGGGGTGGCACCCCCCTTCCGCCTATTGGCAGGGCATCCGTGGAGGTGCGCAAAGGCGACGCGCAAAACATCCCCGAGGCGCGCAAGGGCAGGGTCAAATGCGACCGCGACTCCAAAAACGCAGCTGCGCGCACACTTCGCGTCGCCCGCTGTCATCTCGCACGTTCCGTCGGCGCGGCGCTCCCAGGACAGCAGCGATAGTTCGTTAACTCCCCCCTTCCGAAACCCAAGACACAGGCTGCTGCGTTCAGCGCCCCTGATCGTCATGAATTCGAACGATGGCCGGCCCATGAACGATTGACAATCGCCATCGGCGTTAGCCCCCGCGACTGCGGGGGCATCGACGCCGGCGCACGTGTTAGGCTGCTGCAGAACAAAGCACTTTGCTAGCACCACCACTAGGCACGGCCCGTGCAAACACTGAAAAACCAAACGCCCGCGCGTTCCGCGTGTTTTTCTCTGCAGAAGGGCATTCGCCCCAGTAACCGACCATCAAACGCGCGTTGCCCACTTTCGGGCCCCTCTGGCGCGGCTGGGGATTGTCCGTTTCAACCTCCGTGGGATGCGTCGTGTCCAAGACAGTGCGACGGTCGCGCACCGCCACGGCGCGTGGCATTGCATCCTCGGGGGCGCCCCCGCGACTGCGGGAGTCTTCGCCCTCGCGCTCGGCGTCGCTGCCTTCCCGCGCGACGTCGCCGGTCTCGGTGTGGGTGCTCGACGTGTTCGACGACTCGCCGTCGTCAGCGGGGCGGTCGCCGTCGCTCCCAGCTACTGCGGGGCACAAAGACGATGATTGCGCCATGGACGCGGGCTTGCTCCGCCCCGCGGCTGGCGGCGGCAACGGTCCGCCGACGCTGGCATGGCGCGGGCAGAAGCTCCCCTCGAAAACCACCGTGCGATGCTTGATGCGCCGCGCTGCGGCGCCCGCGGCGGGCGGCCGGGGCCCCGCTCCGAGCCGACGCGGCTGAAACTGGATCGAGGAGCACGGCGCGGACAAGATTGGGGCCGAAGGCGGCGATCAGAAATCAGCTCGCAGATCAGAAACCTTGATCTTTATGTCTTTCAAGTCAGCCTTCTTCACTTGGGGCCCCGCGCCCGCCCATTGCCCGCCCCCGCCGCCAGACGCATTCAGGCGAGAATTTCGAAGCGAACCCAGCCGCGGTGACAGATGAATCCCACCAGCCCTCTGGGACCCCCCCTCGCCTCCCTGGTTCCTTTTTTGGGGGGTCGCGGAATGTCAAAGGGCCCGCGATCGGCCCCTGGGGGTGGGGCAAATTTTTGACGCCCCCCGCGAGGGCCGCGACCTCCGACGGGGGGGGCCAACCAAGAGGCCTCCAAGAAGCGCCCGAGAGGCGCCGGGGAGGCCGCTGGCGGCCTCAGAGAGCCCAAGATGACATCCAAGATGGCTTGAGGAGCTGGTTCAACATGCCTCCCGAGACGCCCCGGTAGCCCCCAAGACCGCTCCAAGACTGCTCGAGATGGCCACGGAGCCTCCCCAGGAGGCCGCCAATAAGCTAAACTCCTTCGAATATGCGCGTTTCTTCCTCTCCCCCCCGTCAGCTCTCACGGGCATCGCTGGCTGGGGGGGCGCGCGAAGCGCCAGGCATTCAGGGGGGGCCCGCCTGGCCTGCCAATTCTTCGCGATGACCACCGCGGCGACGGCATGCGTCGTCGCGGGCTTCGAGAAGAACAACTCGTCGTTCACCTCTCGAGCGACTGACGCAATATACATGCATGCTGGAGCTTACGTTAATAATCATAAGTGTATACATATATACATGTAAAAGGCACATATGTATAAATGAATACATACATACATATATATATATATATATGTATAACCTATGCGCACATGCATGCATACATCCATTTGTGTATTGAATGTGCTGTCTCCCTCTCTGTCTCGTTTCTTTTTCTCTTTGTATCTCCCTCTCTCTATCCTCTCTCTCCTCTCTATTCTCTCTCTCTCGATCTTTGGGCAGCGCTCGCCCTGATATGCGCCCGGTCGCCTCGCGCTCCTCATTTTTGGGGGGGGTCTGGGGCCCGTGCTACCGAGCGCATGCGTCGGCGGCGCAGAGCGCGCGCGTGCGGGAGCGCGCGTTGGGCGGGGGCAGTATAACAGTTATGATATTATATATATATATATATATATATATATATATATTGCGTATATATCATGTGTATGCAATGCATATGTTACGTACGAATAAGCTTAGTATTAGCATATGCATATATATATATATATATATATATACCCTGCCCCACCTTTTTGCGTGCGGACACGCCAATGGTCAGAGTAGGCTAGACCCCCCTCAAACCCCCCAGCTACTGTACGCATCGGGATGCAAGGGTACCCTACGCCACGCATTTCCTAGGCGGCAAGCACGCGGCGCCTACCGCACCGCGCGCTTGCCACCTAAGGCGTGCGAGGTGGTGCTCCACCGTTCGCATACAGCAATCTGGGGAGGGGGCCTACGCTATCTTCTGGGCTACGGCACCAGCAGAAAGCGTGCCTCAACACGGAAGGGGTGGACCGCGGGTGGGAGCCCAAACAGGCTACGGACGTGTTGGGGCGGCGTGTCCTGGCCAAAGGGGGGAAGACGGGTATACGCATACAGGGAACCAGTATACAGACATACCCTGCCCCACCTTTTTGCGTGCGGACACGCCAATGGTCAGAGTAGGCTAGACCCCCCTCAAACCCCCCAGCTACTGTACGCACCGGGATGCAAGGGTACCCTACGCCACGCATTCCTAGGCGGCAAGCACGCGGCGCCTACCGCACCGCGCGCTTGCCACCTAAGGCGTGCGAGGTGGTCCTCCACCGTTCGCATACAGCAATCTGGGGAGGGGGCCTACGCTATCTTCTGGGCTACGGCACCAGCAGAAAGCGTGCCTCAACACGGAAGGGGTGGACCGCGGGTGGGAGCCCAAACAGGCTACGGACGTGTTGGGGCGGCGTGTCCTGGCCAAAGGGGGGAAGACGGGTATACGCATACAGGGAACCAGTATACAGACATACCCTGCCCCACCTTTTTGCGTGCGGACACGCCAATGGTCAGAGTAGGCTAGACCCCCCTCAAACCCCCCAGCTACTGTACGCACCGGGATGCAAGGGTACCCTACGCCACGCATTACCTAGGCGGCAAGCACGCGGCGCCTACCGCACCGCGCGCTTGCCACCTAAGGCGTGCGAGGTGGTCCTCCACCGTTCGCATACAGCAATCTGGGGAGGGGGCCTACGCTATCTAACTCCCCCACCTACTGGCCTTAAGGCTACGTAGGCCGTCCGTGTTTAACTCCCCCCCCCCCCTGAAAATGGCATATTTATGCCGGTCCTTAACTCGGGGGTGTGCTGGGGGGCAAACCACAGGACTGCCTGGGAGGTCTGGACACGCCACCCGCGCCAGGCCACAGGCCTGACGCGGGGCAGGCACCGCACAGGGCGGCCCTAGGCGTGCCAGACCCCCCCCCAGCAGCCCCTTGGTTTGGCCCCCCAGCACACTCCCCCACTCCACGCCCTTCTCCAGCCCTTGCCCTCCACACGGCACGGCAGCCTTTTCTGGGGTCCAAGGACCGTGAGGACGGTACCCAGGAGGGGGACAACAGTCTGCAGCCGCCAGAGCGGCGCGGCAACGCCCAAAGGGCAGGCCGCGCAGAGTGTTATCCCCCCCCTGGGTCCCCCTCTCACGGCCGCTGGGCCCCGAAAGGGCTGGCACGTTCGAGGAGGAGGCGACGGGGGGAGGCGACGGGAGGAGGTGACACGAAGCGCGAAGGAGGTGAGACGGGCGTGGACCCCAAACAGAGAACGCCCCACACAACGGGCGGGCCCAGGGGGCCCAGGAAACCAGGACCAGCGAGAGAGAGAGAGAGAGAAAGAGAGAGAGCCAGGCGGCCCCACGGCGGGAGGGCGGTTGCCTTCGCCGCAGCGAAGACAAACGCCCGAATTTTTGGCAAGCACTGTAGGGCGCAAGCGGTGGCCTTTTACAGTGGCCAGCTGCAGGAGCCGCAGTCCTCGCGCAACGGCGCGGGCTGCCCTGCTCCCGGGCTGGCGGGCACTGAGCTAGCCACCGCGCCCTCGATGCACAGGCGTGCGGTGGAGAGCCGCGCACCTGCGCCAAGGCCGCGGCCTGCCATCCGCAGGAGCACCACGGCCATCCTGCCGCGGACGATGACTGCCTCCGCGCAGTCCGCGGTCTTGGACGAGCTGATGCGGACCACGAACAGCTCGTCGACGATGTCGCGGTCGACGATGTCGCTCACCGTCAGGGCGGCCGCGTCGAGAGCGCCTGCAGCGCAAGCGATCCCCGCCATGGCCGCGACGGCCTGGGTCGTGAGCAGCAGCACCCTGGGCGCTGGCCCATGCTGCCTCCATGCCCTGAGGAGAGTCCCGCTCAGGCCAGGGTGTCGCCTCAGGCGAGGCGTTGCGAAGCACACCTCTGCCAGCGTGTTGCTGGCGGCCGCGCTGCCCGCACCAGAGGCCCACAGGTCCTCGAGGTACTCCGCGACGAGGGCGTCGGCGTCCTCGGGGTCCCCGCGCAAAGCGTCCGCCCCCGCCTGCTCAGCTCCGAAGTGGGCCAGCAGGGCCCGCGGGGCCCGCCCGTAGCGCCGCCGCGTCTCCGCCGACACTGTCAGGGAAGAGAGAGTCTGGCAGCGCGTCCCGCGGCGCCTTGCGGGCACGGGCCTGCGGTGAACGGCCGCGCGCGCGGCACGGGTCGCCCTCGCCTCCTGGGCTCCGAGCCACGCGGGGATGTCCTCCGAGACCACGTAGCCGATCAGTGGGTACATGTCGGCCGCCACGACGACGGCCATCCGGCGCATCAGGATGGGCTGGAGCTTCCTGCTGCTGCCGCGGCCCCTCGTCACGATGGCCGCGACCACCCGGCTGTCGACGAGGTGCAAGAACCTGCTCCCGTGCTGCACGACCTTGCGGGCGCGCCACCTGATCGCCGACGTGGCCGCCTGCAGCTCTCTCACGCTTATGTGGGTGGAGTTCCGCCCGGACCACGCCATGCTGACCGCCACGCGCCACTTCCACACAAACGGGTCCAGGTTCGTCCTCGGCCAACCTCGCGGGCGGTAGGGGACGCCGTAGTCCAGCCTGACGTCCGACCCGCCCTTCTCCGTGCGGCTGAGGTAGTGCAGGACCAGCTGCCTCGCCTCCGCGGTGTCCGGCTCCCCTGGCCCCGTGACGAAGGCCCCCGCCTGGTCCCACGTCACCTGGCACTCGCGGACGGGGGACACCTCTTCTATCGACAACTCCCTGTCCAGCGCGCCGCGGCGGTGCAGGAGTTGCTGGCACAACCATGCCACGTCGTGAATACTGAAGCTGTTGCCGATGAGGAAGGCCCTGGCGTCGAAGGCGTCCTGAGGGTTCGAGCCCTGGGTGGCTAGGGAGGTGCACCCCGGTCTCCCCGGCCAAGAGCCGCCCTCGTCCTCCCACGCGAAGTCCATAAGCGGGACGCCAGGGCCCACCAGCTCGTCGTAGACCCCGCGGTCGGTCAGCCGAAGAGGCGCCGATGAGGTGACGCCCCAGCTCGTCCAGAACAGGCGCGGCCTGCGGCACGGCACGAACACCGACGAGCACGCCAGCGTCGGTCTCACCTGCAGCGCCTCCGAGATCAGCTCCACATTGACGCTGGACATGCTGGCCATGTTCTCCACGACCCAAACGAGCTTGTCCCTGAAGACGGCGGCGAGGAGAGCCAGGATACGCGGCACCTCGTGGGACAGCAAGGACTCCCTACCGCTGAGGCCGCGCCCGCCGACGTCGAGGCGCGACAGGCGATGGCAGGGGCTGCCCGCAGCGACCGCCACGGGCTCAACGAGGCCGCCGAACCCCTCGAACAGGTCCCGCACCGTCTCGCTGCCCACGCGGGTGACGTCGCCCCAGCCGATGACACCTGGCCAGCGGAGCCTGACAACGCGCCTCGCCTTGGCGTCCGTCTCGGCCGCGACGCAGGCCGCGATGCGGAAGGGCAGCCTCGAGAAGGCGACGGCGAGGCCTCCGATGCCGTCGAACAGGCAGATGAGCAGCACCGACAACACCCTGCGGACTGCCCTGGCGGGGACGCGTGGGTTGGCTGCCGCCCACGGTCGGGCGGGATCCTCGGCCATGACGAGGAGCCTGGCCCCTATCCCCAGCTGGTCGGGGACCGTCCTCGGCACCTGCAAGGCGGCGGCGACATCCTCGCGCAGGCCGGCCGACGTGCACACGCCGCCGCCCATCTCCAGCGCGTCCGAGGACGTGACCACGCCGTCGATGCGCGCCCGCAGCGAGGAGGCGGCCAGCGGCAGGACCATCACGCCCATGAGAAGATCCTCCACCATCTCCGCGTCCAGGTAAGCCTCCTGCGCCGAGGACGCAGCCAGCGCCCAGACGGAGTGCGGGACCCCGAGGAGCGGCCGCCTGAACTCGAGGACCCTCGCGAGCATGCCGAGGGCCGCCATGGCAACGCGCCACGGGACCAGGCGCCGCGGCACCGCGGCCAAGCAAAGGCCCGCAGTGGCCAGCGCCTTGGAGGCGGGGACCGCGAGGCGCCCGCCGACGCCGTCGACGTCCGCGCCCATGCGCTTGACCTTCAGCTGCCTGCAGCGCGCCTTCTCGGCCGAGAAGGAGGCGCTCGCCCTCTCGCAGCTGGCGCGGACCTGCAGCTGGAGGTCGCTCGGGGCCCCCACGAGCTTGCAGGCCAAAACCTCCTCGACGATCTCCGGCGCATCGAAGTCGTCGATGTAGCCCTGCCACCAGCCAGCGTCCTGGCCGCTGCCAGCCTCGACCAGGGGCCGCGCCCAATCCCTGCGCCACTCCCCGTCTAGGGGAAGCCCCGCCCCGAGGAGCGGCGCCAGGCGGCACAGCCGTCGGCGAATGTGCTGGAGGACGGGCACCGCAAGCGACCAGCCCATGGCGATGACAGCCGAGGTCACGTAGACGACGGGCTCCGAGCGGCCAAACAGCTCGCCCGCGAGCGGCCGCCCCACGGCCATGTAGGGGTGCCACGCGGGCGAGACCCGCCACACGAAGAAGGCCCCCTTCTGGTCGTCGCCCGACCACAGCAGCAGCTTCCCGTCGGGGACCACGACCGCCGTCCAGGACGCCGAGGCCGCGAGCAGCGCCGCCTCGCCCACGTGGGCCTTCAGGAGCGAGCTGCCTGGCACCATGTCGGGGATGAGCCTGGTGACCCGCGTGGCGTCAGGCGCTGGGGTGCCCTTCTTCTCCACCGCGAACAGGCCGATCAGCACGGGCTCGCCCCTCACGCGGACCAGCTCGCTCTCCGCGAGCGTGGTGAAGATGCTGAGCGACACGAGGTGCAGCACCAGCTCCTCCCAGTCCGCCTCCGTCTCCACGTTCACGCGGGCCCGCGGCGACGGGTCGGGCCAGTCGGACTGGTCGAGGAGCGCCAGCTCGGGGCGGCGCAGCCAGGCGTCGACCTCGGCGCCAACGAAGTCGGTAGCGTCGAGCGTGTCGGCGCACTCCCGCGTGGGCAGGCCAGGGGCCAGCTCGCAGAGCCGGCAGGGGAGGGCCTTCACGCCTGTCTCGCCCTCGCACGCTGACTCGCAGCCGCCCGCCAGCTCGTCGATCGCAGGGACCACGACCATAGCGAGCGGGTCCTCCGCCAAGGCCGCCGCTCGGCTCTTCAAATGCACGTAGACCCGCGCCTGCGCCTTCGACAGGGTCAGCCTGTGGCGCCAGCTTCCCTGCGAGCGGCCGCAGAACGCATAGTTGAGCGCCGCCACGCTGAGGTGCAGCCACGCCTGCTCGCTGACCTCCCGCGCCACGGCGCGGCGGCGGCACCTGCGTGCCCTGGGTAAAGGCACTGTGGGCCAGCCAGCGGCCCACCTCCTCGGTCGACGGAAGGGGAAGCGGCAGGGCGTCCCGAACCCTCCTGTTCGACGACCCTCCGCTCCCACAAAGTGTGTCCGCACGCATGCTGAACGACCGAGCGAAGTGGCCAAGGCTGCCTGGGTGGCGTCGTACTGCTGCTGCCAGCTGCGCCGCCAGGTCGACCGCGACGAGGCTCTTGCCGAAGCCGAGGGAGAGCTCGTCGGCCCAGCACTGCAGCGCGGTGGCCAGCGGGGGCCCCGCGACGCCCTCACCCCCCTCGCATAGGGTGGCACGATCTCCGCTCTCGGTAAACCGAGTTCGGCTTCCGCCGCGGACTCCCCCACCAGCACCCCTCGCAGGGCTCGCGCCTTTGATGGAGGCATCGGCCACCCTCCCTGAGGAGGCTCCACCATAGCGCGGGGCAGGCGGCAGGCTGCCGCCGCTCAGGTCCGACGGGGGCGCGCCGCCGCGCGAGCTTTGAAGGCTCGCAGGCGGTGCAGGGTGTT
>CAUYUJ010017989.1:190441-218209 GCA_963575745.1 Prorocentrum cordatum | reverse complement strand
GCCCGAGGAGGGCGGCAACGAGGCAACGGTAGCCTGTTTGGCTCCTCCTCCTCCTTCTCCTCCTCCTCCTCATCCTCCTCCTCCTCCTCCTCCTCCTCCTCCTCCTCCTCCTCCTCCTCCTCCTCTGCCTGACGCTGCCCCTGAGCCTCAGGCGCTGCCGCCGCCAGGCGACGGCCCCAGCGCCGGCCACGGCGGACGGCAGGCCGCGCGCCACGCTCGCACTGCTGCGGCCCGCGCCGTGGGGCCTCTGCAGCGGGGGCTCGGGGGCGGCTGCGCGGGCGCCCGGCGCGGCGGCCAGCGCCATCGCCGCCGGGGCAGGCCGACGGACCCAGACATCCAGCGTCTCCACAAAGGAAGACCACGACGGAGGTGCTGCGACGTGTTCGGCCCCTGGGGGCCCTCGCTGAGCCCCAGGGCCGCCAGGAGCCGGCTCGGGAGGAGGAGCTGGTCCCAGGGGGAAGGTCCAGACTGAAACTGGAGACACCGGGTGTCTGGGATGTCAAGAAGCAGCTCCTAGGAGGCCTTCCTAAGAAGGATTCGGCGGCGTGCCGGGGGGGGGGGGAGGCGAGGAGGGGGCAGGCCTCCTCGGAAGGCGGCGGGGCTCTTCAGAAACCCGCGCGCCTTCTGAAAAGTTTCCTGCGTCTTCGGGAAAAGCTTTGAGAACTTATCTGAGGGCCCGAGGCCTTCCCAGCCTGCTGAGAAGGCGCGCCCTTCTCGCTTCCCTTCTGGGCTTGCCGCCGAACGATGAAGGAGAGCGTTATACTTTGGACCTAAGAAAGCTCACGTGCATGACATCCCCCCATCTCCGCAAGCCTCTGCAGACAGCGCCGGGCCGAAAGAGCGTGCACGTGAGTCCCGACTGGCTTGAAGTCCAAAGTTCCTTTCGGGCAACGACACCCCCCACCCACCCCCTCCATGCAAGTAAGCTTGCCAAAATCTTGAGGAAAACGACATCAACATCAAAGGCTGTAAGCCCAATGAAAAGGTCACTGCGCCGGGCTAGGCTACATTGAGCCGGGCTGAAGCCCGATGAAGCGGGATTCAGCCCGATGTACGTGGATTATGCCGCATTGGGCCTGGCTTTCGACCACAATGTACCAGAGCCGATGCCGAGGGCGACTTCCCAGGAGCTGCATCCTGACAGATGGGGGCAGAGACTAGCAGCCCTTGATCCTTCTTGAGGGGGGGAAAGAAAAAAAACCGAAGGGAATTCTCGGAAGTCGGAACTCGGCCTGCGTCTTGCACCGCGGGGGTGCTGCAGGGTGGGGCCGAAGCGCCCGGCAAGTACTGGCGTGTGAAACAGAAGTGACGCGCTGCTACAGAGCGAGAACGCCGTGTTCTGCAGTGCCTCCCGCACCGCACCACACGAAACGGCGTCAAAACTGCGAAGCCCAAGCGAGTTGAGAACGCACGGCGGGCACAAACGTTGGGCCCAAGACGGGGGAGAGAAGGAGGAAGAGGGAGAGGCGGCTGCTCGTCCTCCTCAATCGTTCGGCCGTCCCCGATGAGTAGCCCAGGGCCTGGAGCTGCCCAATCACCTTCGAGATTTGTTGCGAGTCTTCTGCTGCACTGCTCTTCTCCCTCCTTCAGCGAGCCGATCTGGAACGAGAAGGCGAACTGGCCTTCCTGGTCCTCAGCCTCCACGAAGCCTCTCCAGGAACATGTGCAACGCGCCAAAACCGAGGGGAACGAAGGCGCCAAGAGCGTGCACGTAACGCGTCCCCGCAGCAGGGCCGAGGTGCGGTCCGCGGAGGCCGCTGCGCGTCGTGCTTGACGGGGCAGGGCGACGGAGGCAAAAGAAAAACCCGCAGTGGCCCCGGACCCGGGGCGAGGGGGGGAAAATATGCAGGAGGAGAGGGAGGAGGGGTAGGGAGAGGAGAGGAGGAGGAGGAGGAGGAGGAGGAGGAGGAGGAGGAGGAGGAGGAGGAGGAGGAGGAGGAGGAGCGAGGAGGAGGAGGAGGAGGGGGAGTGGGAGGGGGAGGGAGGAGGAGGGAGGGGGAGGAGGGAGAGGATAGGAGAGGGGAGGTGGGGGAGGAGGAGGAGGAGGAGGAGGAGGAGGAGGAGGAGGAGGAGGAGGAGGAGGAGGAAGAGGACCCCTAGGCGCAACCACGGAATGGTTTTAGGGTGGTTGGAGGGCCCCCCAGGAGGAAGTGGAGGAGTGGAGGCAGGCTGCGCTGTTGGCCCAGGTGGAGAGCAGGAAAAAATGTGTTCCTGACAACCATGCCTCTGTTCCTGAGATGAGAGCTGATGGCCCCATGCTCGATATGCCGTCCAGACAATGCGTGAGTGGTGCCGCTTAATATCCTAGTGTGATAGTCGAAACTGCCTCCAACGAGCAAATACGCAGGACTATGAGTATCCCCGAGCCCCCGTTCTCCGCCGCCCACTGCATCCTTGTTCTAAGGCAGAGTCCTACCGTTAGCAACATCAACCTTCTTGCCCCGATTGGGGGCTACTCTGTTCTGTGTTCCCTTTTGAGAAGCTTGCCTCAGGTCGGGCATGTCCCCCTACAGGCGGATGTTGACCGAAAAATGAAAGTACACACACACACACACAAAAAAAAAAAAACCCAAGTATAGCCGGAGTGCAGCATCCCCAAACAAGGTCTTTAAATCCACTGCGGTTTCCAAGGTCGATTGCGTGCCCGTCCAGTGCGGGCTGGCATGGCATATTAGGACATGAAAACCATGATGTTTGCACATGAGATGTTTACACGAAAACTTATCTGACGCATGCCTATCAGGGAGCTCACGCTAGAGGGTGTCGTACTCTCTCGCACCTGGTCGACGAGTAAGCTGTCGGGTCGGCACTGTCAGAGGCTCCACCGCGCAGACGGATGCTGAGGAACAGAAACGAAGGGCGGGGACGGGGAGGCGGACGCAGAGGCGCAGCAGCGGGAGGCGGGAGGCGGGAGGAGGGAGGAGGGAAGAGGAGCCAGGCGGGAAGCGGAAAGAGGGAGGCGGGAGAAGGAATGAGAGAGGTTGTGATTGGAGCCCCTGTGCTACGAAACGTCTCAAGCAGAACGGGCCAGACCATCTCGCGCGCAACATCTTCGAGCTTCGCAATGCGAGGATGGCTCAAGCGAAACGGGCCGGACCACCTCGCGAGCGACATCTCGGAGCTCAATATTGGAAGAATGTCTCAAACGTAACGGGCCGGACAACCTCTCGCACACGTTCTGACAATTCCACGGCAAACTCGCTTCCCGTTAGGTCCTCTCCTGCAACTCCCTTCCTTCTTCCTCCTGCTCCTCCTCCTCCTCCTCCTCCTCCTCCTCCGCCTCCTCCTCCTCCACCTCCTCCTCCTCCTCCTCCTCCTCCTCCCCCTCCTCCTTCCTGCTCCCTCATCCACATCATCCTCCTCCTTATCCCTTCCATCTCCTCCTCCTTCTCCTCCTCCTCCTCCGCCACCTCCTCTCCATCCCGAACGGCATCTGGGAGCCCAGAGTTGCGAGGATGTCTCCAGCGTAACGGGCTGGACCACCTCGCGCGCGGCATCTCGTACCCCAGAAATGCGACGATGTCTCGGCGAAACGTGCTACGAGGAAGTCTCAGGCGAAACGGGCCGGACCACCTCGAGCGCGGCGTCTCAGAGTTCCGAGTTGCAGGGGCCTCCTGGGGCCTCCTGGGGACCTCCTAGGGCTTCCTCCTGGGCCTCCTGTGGCCTCCTGGACCCCACCTGGGGCTTCCTGAAGCCTCTTGGGGCTCCCAGGGGGGGATCTCTAACATGTGGCCGTCTGGGCCCCCCAGAGCAGAAAAAATCAACGAATCGACACCAGATGTGTATTAACTTGACACGTTCTGATAGGGGGCCTCCTGGGGCCTCCTGGGAGCCTCATGGGAATCTCCTGGGACCCCTGGAGCCTGTCCTGGGCGTCCTGCGGCCTCCTGAAGCTCTCTGGGGCCTCCTGGGGCTCCCAGGGTCCCAGGGGGGATATGTAACATGTGGTCTTCTGGGCCCCCAGGCTGGACCACCTCTTGCGCGGCACTGGACCACGTCGCGCGCGGCATCTCCGAGGTCAGAGTTGCGAGGATGTCTCAGGCGATACGGGCCGGAACACCTTTCGCGCGGCAGCTCAGAGTTCAGAGCTTCGCGGATGTCTCAGGCGAAACGGGCCAGACCACCTCGCGCGCGGCATCTCAGAGCTCTTCAGACGAAACAGGCCAGACCACCTCTCGCGCTGCATCTCCGAATGCAAAAGTGCGAAGATGTCTCAAGTGAAACAGGCTGGACCACCTCTTACGCGGCATCTTGGGGCTCAAAGTTTGGAGGATGTCTCAGGCGAAACGGGCCGGACCACCTCTCGCGCGGCATCAGAGAGCGCAGAGATGCGAGGATTTCTCAAGCAAAACGGCCGGACCACCTCGCGCACGGCAAATCAGGACTCAGAATTTGGAGGATGTCTCAAGCGAAACGGGCCGGACCACCTCTTGCGCGGAATCTCGGAGCCCAGAGTTTCGAGGATGTCTCAGGCGAGACGGGCTGGACCACCTCTTGCGCGGCATCTCAGAACTCAGAGTTGCGATGACGTCTCAAGCGAAACGCGCTGGACCACCTCGCGCACGGCATCTCAGAGATTAGAGTTGCGAGGATGTCTCAGGCGATACGGGCTGGACCACCTCTCGCGCGGCATCTGGGAGCTCCGAGTTTGGAGGATGTCTCAAGCGAAACGGGCCAGACCAACTCTGGCGCGGCATCTCGGAGCCCAGAGTTTCGAGGATGTCTCAAGCGAAATGGGCTGGATCACCTCTTGCGCGGCATCTCAGAACTCAGAGTTGCGAGGACGTCTCAAGCGAAACGCGCCGGACCACCTCGCGCACGGCATCTCAAAGCTCAGAACTGCGATGATGTCTCAAGCGGTACGGGCCAGACCACCTCGCGCACGGCATCTCAGAGCTCAGAGTTGCGAGGATGTCTCAAGCGAAACGCGCCGGACCACCTCTCGCGCGGCATCTGGGAGCTCAGAGTTTGGAGGATGTCTCAGGCGAAACGGGCCGGACCACCTCCTGCGCGGCATCTGGGAACTCAGAGTTTGGAGGATGTCTCACGCGAAACGCCCAATCCCGGACAACTCAGAAACGAAAGTTGCGAGGATGTCTCAGGCGAAACGACCCGGACCACCAAATTTGTTTGAGGAAATCATTGCTGTGAACTCTCCCGGCCAGAGTTAGCTTCTATCACAACAGCACCCCGTTCAGCAAGCTGTTTGCGGAAAAATATCCAAAAATGGTCTGAATATTCCCCATGTAAATGGACAGGCCCGACTTAAAGTTTGCCTCCCTTGCCGTTCCATTGGCCCTGGCTGGAACTCTTGACCCGTCTGGGTGGCTGGTCCCTCGTGGGCCGACCTCCTTCGGTCCTGGGGTCCCTTCGGCCCAGAAGGTGCCCTGAGGCCGCTGCGCTCTGTTAGGGGACCGCATGCGAACCCTACCCCTACACCGCACGATTTCTGAGTGGGAGGGCGGGGTTCACTTCGCCTGGGAGATCCCGAGCGAAGTGAACCCCATCCTCCCCCTCAGAACTCGCGGAGGGCAAGGGTAGGGTTCGCACGTGGTCCCCTACAGAAGGTGTCCTGAGGCCGCTGCGTTCTGTTTCGGCCCCATGGGTCGGAAGCTGGGCGAGGGCTGGCAAATCCGCAACTGCTAGAACGGTTTTCCCGGAACGAAAAGACATATTCCCCTGGGATAAAGCTCCACGCACTAGATTGCAAACGGGCTGCTTCCCGGAAAAAGCATCAATGCCCCAGAGCTCCGATTTAGCAGCCACGGGTTTGCCAGCCTTCGCCCGGCCTAATAAATGGGGGCGCCAGGACCTGTCTCAGGCGGAGGCCGCAGTAGTGCGTGAAGGGAACCATCTTCGGAAGGCGGCCGCCGTTTTGCGTGCCGCCGCTCTTCGTGGCACACCCATTTGAAGGTGCCCTGGGACACACAAAGAAATAGACACCAATAAAAAGAGTTCCCACATCTTCCCATATCTTCTGGGGGAGCGACGAGGAATTGTGTCTCGGTGTGTTTCTTCCCTCCTTCCCACCGGGCTCCTGCCGAAGGCGTCCCTTTGCAAGAACTTCGGCTTCGGCACCGCCTGTATCCGAGGCTATGCCTCCTCTCGGCCTCGCTCTGAGGCTCCGCCGCTTCCTCCTCCCTCCTCCTCTCCGCCTGATTCAAGCTTCGCGCGGCCCGCTTTGCTTCGACCGGAAGAGGTGCGCTCTCGACCCGCGGATCAAAAAGTGTGTTTCTCCCCTCCTGACCCCCTGTGCCCTCGAGCTCCCCATTTGAAGGGGCCCTGGGACACACAAAGAAATAGACACCAACAAAAGGAGTCCCCACATCTTCCCATATCTTCTGGGGGATCGACGATGAGGAGGAGGAGGAGGAGGAGGAGGAGCAGGAACAGGAACAGGCTATCCCACGTAGTGGTTCAAGAATTAGAGGGCACGAGAGAGCTGCTCAGCTTGACTGAGAGCTTTCGGCCACAAACCATCATCGAGTCTACTCAAATAAACTCGACGATGTGGGTCAAGCTTATGGGAACATGGTTTCGACAGCCCACGCATGGAAACATGGGCATAGAAACCACAAGCTTGACAAAACCAAACTTTATGGGCCCTCTGGAGCCTCATAGAATGCGTCTCATGAGCCCAACCCCCCGCAACGTGGAGCCGCCCCCCCAGGGGAAGGGCAAGAAACTTATCATTGACGGGAGTGGGAGTGAAACACGGAGACTCATGCCACTCTTTAAGAGTGGCCATAGAGGCCGATCCAAAACACCTGTAACATCTTTGACGAGAGTCATCGAGGCTGTGGGCCGAGGAAAACGCGGCGACGAGACCAGGAGCAGGAGGCCGAGGGGGAGGGCGAGAAGGGCCCGATCTCCTGCCTCCACCTCCCCGCTCCTCGGCCTGCATGGCGTCCAGGGACGCCCTCAGCAGGCGGTGCCGCACCTGCCAGGCGCGCTTCTCCTCCAGAATAACCTGCCGCCGACGGTCCACAGGGATCTGCGCGCGGGCGGCCGCCTCGTCGGCAAGATGATCGGCAATGACATCGCCTGCAACGATAGCCGACGGAAGCGCACGTGCCACAACCTCAGTGGCTGACAGATGTGAGTTGGTGAAAAGCATGGTAACCTCTCCCCTCCTCACCTCAAGATGTCCAGAAATACGTAACCATAAATCAGCATCAGCGCCCTCGGGCAACACAGTCTTGCCTCCAAAGAAACCTTTGATCACCGACTCGTTGTCAGTCACATAACAAATATGGCCAACTGTCGTGCGAAGGGCCAGCTCAAAGGCTAGCAATTCTCCTCGGGGCACTGATTGCCTCGGGCCAGGCAACCTGCCTGAAGCCGACGCTGACACAGTGAGCGGAAAGCAACTTTCAATGGCAACGACTGCCAAGCCAACACGCCTAAACCTGCTTTCACCAGAAAACTTCCCTCCAGAGGCGTCACCAAAGACCAGGAGCGGGTCCCCAGGGAAACCTCGGCCTAAAGCTCCAGCAGAAATTTCATTACAACCTGTGATCCACCATTCTTCCGTGTCAGGCGGCGGCGGCAGGACTGTAAGAGCAGCTGGCAAAAGGCCGCGAAGCCAAAAAGCAGGCAACGCATCAGCTTGAGTATAGGCCTCTCCGACCAACTCTTGAGATTGTTCGTACGCCAGGGCACCGACATTATCTTCACACCCCCAAGCTCGGTGGAAAGCCGTCTCTGGTCCCTTAGAACAACGGGGGCAGAGGTCGTCGAAATTCGCATCAAGCTCTGCCTTAATGCGTGCCCTAGGCCAGATTCCCCCAACAGCAATCGTGACCATAAGCTCACTCAACCTCTCTCCTTGCGAAACCAACTTAAGTTGCGAAACGAGCCGACGATAAGAAATGTCATCAACACCATCCTGGACCCCTTCCCCGCACCAATGTTCAGCTGCGCCTCGCCACAACTTAGCCTGAATTGACGCCGTGATGTCCCGAATAACTGGCTCTGGAGAATCCAAAATCAGGTTCCCCGACAGCCCTTCCTCAGGAAACTTCCAGGCCTCCAAATCTCCAGGAAAATCTGGCGGGGCAATCCAATGATCTGGCGCTACAGGGTCCCATCCAGCTTCCAATAAATACAGCATAACGGCCCCCATAGGCCCTCGCACGTGTCTAGAACGATGCTGTGGCAAAACTCGCCGAAACGTCTGCAGCATATATGGCCAGGCACGCCTAACTCCAGCGCGAATGGCGGGTCGCAAGATCCATTGCCGCATCCAAAACTCGCAACATAAACGAGGAAAATAAACAGCAGGGTCACCTTGAGGACTCCTAAGGTCCAGCAAAGTGGTAAGACAGCGATCTTTCTTTCCAGACCCACATATAGCCCCCATTTGGCGACGGCAACGAATCATGGACGATCCAAAAACTCCATGTATCTGATGGGCATACAGCTGCGCAGCAAAGGTGCCTGCTCTCTCGGGCTTGGCAGTGACAGTATACTTGCGGGTCGCACGAGCAAACCGAAGAACACGAGAATGCATAGCAACACCCTTAACTACTCGCTTGGACCTATTGCCTCGAGCATGCCTCCTTCCTCCTCCCAAATCAGTACCTAAGTATCCCGCCTGGGCCACTGCTGTAACTGAATAACCCGCTCTGGTCAACCGTTTGGCAATGGCCTTCGCATCAGGGATATGCGAACAGATAATAACGGACTTGGGTGAAACGCGAAGCTGTACTTCAGTGAGACCACGACAGGTTTCCAACAATCCACGATACAAATCACGCCGAATGCTGGCCCTGGATCCCACCACTCTCTGAGACAAATCATCAATCCATACTCGGGTAGTCACGTTTACATGGGTCGTAGTAATGCGAAGCAGGATAAAAAAAAAAAAAAAAAAAAAAAAAAAAAAAAAAAAAAAAAAAAAAAAAAAAAACACCATACAACGCGCAAACCTTGTACCAGAACGTAGTCCCTGGATAATGGACCGAGTCGGGCAAAAGGGTTCGGCGTAAGATCCACTCTGGCCCAACGTGCGAGGGCACACGCAGAGCAATAACTCTAAGTAAAGAATGGTTGGAGGAAAGCCTAGACGCAATGCCGTCCTGATAAGCACCACCCACTCAATAGAGTCATAATATCCTTCCACGTCGAGTAAACCTTTCCCCGAAGAAACTCCCAGGGCCCCAGTGACTTCATCTTCTAAAACACGAGAAAAAGCTTCCAAAAGGGCCCCGTTGCCTTTGACGGCAGCGTCCCAGGCAGGCTCGTTGGCCTGACTCCACGCCTGGACTATTGGCCCCCTGGCCTTAGACCAAACACGAGTGAACATGCCCAAGACACCGATTACACGATCCCCCTTCGATTTTTTGGGCAAAAGACGGCCAAGAGCAAGGGAAACCTGGGAAGGCCAAACCAAGGTTTCTTCCACAACAGCGTACAATGCCCGAAGCTCGTCCAGAGCCAAATCAGGTAAACGCTCGAAATCCAGCGGTGTGAGCACGTCAACTCCCAAACCCGCGCGAGGCTTCATCGCATGCGCCGCTGCACGAATACCTGCTATGTCCAGCGGTTCCAACGGCTCAAGGACTGCAGCAGCGCGCACATCGGCAAAAGCCTGGCAAACTGATTCCTCCTGCAGAGGATGAGGGGCCCACAACTTGATAAATGGCTGAGCTTTCTGATCCACCATATCCAGGGGATTGCAGTAAACCGAAGTTTCCGAGACCAACTCATCGGACACCGCAGGGTCAGCCCTCATAGATCGATGCAGTGGCCCCTCAGCCTCTTTGGTCATAAACCAATCCTTGAAACTATCCAGTGAAGAGCGGAGAGCCCTCCGCCTGGTGCGAAGAGCTATCTTCTGTGCCGCAGCTACAAACTTCTGAAGGATGGTGGCTGACACTGTGGCTCCTCTTTGCAGAAGCTGAGACCAGGCTTCCCAAGATGGCTCCGACCCAACACGAATCCCCGTGTGGGCCCTGTCTGGGGCCTCTTCTAACAGATGACGAATCGAAACTCTCAACTGCTCTCTCTGTACAACCCCGTTCCCTTTAGACCTGTGCCCCTGAATCCGTTCCAAGACCACCGCCAACTGCTCCCACCAGGTTGCAACAATATTGCTGTAGGGGGAAACTCTTGCTTTGACGGGGGCTCGAACCACCTGGACAACAAAAGAATATCCTTGCGAACGAGAGATACCTGGCAATTGAGTAATGCCGTGATGATCGCACACCGTCGTCTCCACTGCCTTCACCCATGAACCGTAAAGGGCTGAAACTGGGCTCACAACATCGGATCCGAGCCTAGCAGCTACTGACGAAGCAAAGGCAGGAGCAGGGGGCGGGGGCGACTGCAGTCCGACTTGAGCGCGAGCATTCACCCACGTCTCGTCGGCAATGCAAAACGGCGCACTAGGTTCGGCTCCTTCATCTGTACCTGAGGGGGGCGGCTCAACACGAACGTCGGGAGGGTCACCTGTAAGGCTCTGAGACGACGATGTGCGATCTTCACCAACATTGCCCCAAGCGATTGACTGAGCATAATGAGGCAAATGAAATCGCCCGCCCATGATGGGCACGCCGTGCTGGCCAGGTCGGCCCTGATCTGCCTCGCCAGAAAATCTGTCATCCTCTTCTCCCAACGGAGCCGAGGGTGCTTGACCTCCTAGCGACGTCGAATGACGATCGTCAATAAGGTTGAGCTCGTGCGCCCACGGGTCTTCTTCCGAGGGCGCATCAGACAGTGCATCCAAGTCATGAGGCGCGATAACTTCTCTCGCCGCCTGCCGCTCACGATCCTCTCGTGACCAAGCGTCCGAAAAAAGCTTGCTGTAATATTCATCACGCCGCTCCGCGAAAGCAGCCTGTTTGACCCTTCGCTGAGCTTTTTAGCTACTTGCGACTTCGAGCCAGCTGTGGGCCGAGCCGTGGGCCTGGACACCCGGGGCAGCTTTGACGGCAGAACCAGGGCCCGCTGGACCAATTGCTTGCCCGAGGAACGCATCAGAAGCTTAAGACCACAGTGGGTCTTCCAGGGGACCCGAAAAACAGGCTCGATTGAGTGAAAATATGGGGCGGCGGCGGCACTGATGACAGCAAAATCTATGGTCGTGCCCGACTTGCTCGCATTGCAGGTATATTCAGTAGCTGGAAGCACTGGTTGCCCCCCTACACGCGCGAAAAAGCCAGCCTTTCCTAATACGCTAGCCGACATGTTAAAGTCCCCAAGGAGAACCCAAGGGAGCTTCAACGCCGCCAAAAACGCCCCGAGTTTAGCAAAACGTTGCATGTTGGAACTAGCCATGCCAACAGAAGTATAAGCATAAAAAGAGACTAGCACATACGAGTAACCAGTCATATATATATATGTACAGCAGCGAAACCATCAACCGTGAGCTGCCCGTCAAACTGAAACTCCTGGACCCGATCCAACTGATGGCTCAATGAATGTGCTTGCCTGTGTCCAGGCATCAAAATCCACTCACCACCCTCAGTGTCGCGTTCTTGTCCAGCTATCGTGACCGCTCGACCAGTTTTGCGAGCTGGATTCGCGCGCATTCGAATCTTATCTCTCCGAGCTTTCTTCTGCCACGGGAGAAGGGCAGACCGTGAAACATGAGTCTCTGCTAAAGCTACTACATCGAACGACTTATCCTGCAAACCAGCTGAGACAAAATCCCAAACCTTATCGCCCATGGACGTAACATTCCCGAACAATACGGTGGAGAACTCAGGCAGAGCAGGGCGCTCGCGCGGCTTGAAAGTCGCCACGCCCAGGGACCTAGAGGTCCCTAGTCAAGATGCAACAGCAGAGCCCTCAGAAGGCGGCGCCGCCTGCGCCGCGAGCCGCTGCGCCTCGAACTGCGCGGCGGAGATGCGCTCCGCCTCCGCGGCCACCTTGGCGGCGTGGTCCTCCTGCTGCTTCTGGGTCTGCTCCGTCGTCGGCGGCGGCACTGGCGCTGCATCCGGTTGAGCTTGACCCGACGGTGCACCACCAGGTACGTCATCATCAGCGTTGCGACGCTTCTTGGCCAACCGCTCGGAGATGGTGGCCCTCGTAGACCTTGCCCGATCAACCAGCTGCGTGACCTCGTCGGCCTTCGAAGACAGCGTGGCCTTCTCGCCTTCTGCGACACACTCAAGAAATGTCTGGAATTCCAGACATTTCTTGAGTGTGTCCCGCTCGTGCGGCTCGCACTCCAGCTCCTCCAAGTCAGCGAAAAGTTCATGGTCCCACACAATGTCGAACGGCTTCTTGTCTGCTGGCTCGCCTCCTCCAGGGCCACCACGTGCAGTGTTGACGCCCTCGAGCTTGGCAACCGCAGAAGCAGCCTGAGCCCGCACCAGCGTGGCTTCCGCTACTTCACGAGCAAGCCTGGATTCTTTCTCGCGTGCAGCCTCAAGATTCTTCTCCAATCTCATCACGGACGTGACCGCTTGCTGATGGCGATTCTTGGTATCTCTCCAAGCCCCGTCTGCCTGCTGCATGGCCAACACCACGTTGGTACCCGTAGCAGAAGCAGCATTCTTGAGCTTCTTGAGCTGTATCTCCAGGGAAGAACGAAGATCTGGATCGGTGGCTGCCTTAAGCGCCGCCTGCAAATGACCAAAAAGAACATCCTGTCCCTTCTGCTGCCCAACTGACCCGCGAGGGGAATGGCCAGGCGTGGAGAAACGAGACCCACCATCAGGCTTCTCACCAACTGCAAAGGTAACCTGTTTGCGAAGAGCGCTCTTTGGAACCCCTCCTGCGGAACCTCCAGTCGGAACCTGTGGCTGTTTCTTGCCCTTGTAGAGCTTGACTTTCTTTCCGCAAGTACATAGCTGGCCACGACTAATCAATCGATCATTGTATTCCTGCGTCCCACAAGATTGGCATGTCGACCAGAGCCTCGGACTTGCGAAAGACATCTCGGCTTTCGTCAGCAAAAGTGAAAGGGCTGGACTGTACCCTCTACTAGAGCTGTCCCTCAAGCGCCACGGGGAGGCACCGAGGCGGCCCAAATCACGCGGCCTCTCCACGGGGGGAGAGGACTTGGTGCTCGGGCCGAAGTGGCTTGAGGAGGAGGAGGAGGAGGAGGAGGAGGAGGAGGAGGGGGGGAGGGGGAGGAGGAGGAGGAGGAGGAGGAGGGAGGAGGAGGAGGAGGAGGAGGAGGAGGAGGAGGAGGAGGAGGAGGAGGACCCCCTGCGCCCTCGAGCTCCCCTGCGCCTGCCCTCGCCGCCCCCCCCCCCGTGGCAGCCCGGGGGAGTCTGCCGGCGCCCCGCCTCGCCCCGGCGAGGCGAGGGGCTCGGAGCCTCTCGGCCCCAGCGGGGCGAGGGCCGCGCCCCGTGCTTTCACGGAAGGGGGAGGGCTGCCAGCTGCGGGGGGGAAGGAGGGCCCTCTCGTCACTCGAAGGGGCCCCCGGGGCACGCACAAAGAGATGCAGGCACAGATCCCCAGAGTCCCCACATCTCCCCCCAGGGGAAGTGTGGGGACGAAGGGGAGGGCTGCCAGCTGTGGGAGGGAGGAGGGCTCTCGTCACTCGAAGGGGCCCCTGGGACACACAAAGAGATACAGGTACAGATCCCCAGAGTCCCCACATCTCCCCCCATGTGCTCTGGGTTGTTCGCCTTCCCCCCCCCACCACTTCCCATATGTTCCCCTATTTCCTGGAGGGTCGACGATTCACTGTGTCTATGTGTTTTTCCCCCTCCTGAGCTTTGTGCTTACGAAGGGGAGGGTTGCAGTTGTGGGAGGGAAAGGAGGCTCTGGTCCTGGGGCACGTGAAGCCCCTCCTCTCTCCCCCCCTCGCTCCTTGTCCCAGTTTGCTTGGATAGGCAGCCATGTCACATGCCTTCAGACCCCGATTCCGCTTCCGATTCCGAGGAGGAGGAGGAGGAGAGTGGAGGCAGAGGGAGCAGACTAGCAGCCCTTGACCCTACTCACCCCCTCCGCCACCCGAGCCTGGCGCTGCTCACCCTCCGCTCCTCCCACTCTGCAGGCCGCTGCTTCCGCCCGCTGCTCTCTGCACCGCAGTGGATGCCGACACCCCTCCATGTCGCCCCAGGCTAGGGGAGAGCGAGGATCGGGTGGGTTCTCGGAGCTTCACGGATGCATGCGGCTCGAGGGAGTGCGCGCAAAACTATGAGCGAGGGCGCCAAATCTCTGGGGCGTGTTTGCTGCCTGTGTTCTGCATCATCCGGGGGTCTCCGGGAGAGGAGCGGAAACGGGAAACTAGGATGCCACCAGCATCGGATCGATACATTGCATCGGGTCGGAACGCGCATCAGATCGGGCCGCATCGGCACGGAGTGGGAAACGAATCGGATCGGCCGCGCCAGGATGCCACCAATGCGCGCCGTGCGAGCATCGGGCCGACTCGGATCGCTGGCATATCGGCACCGAAGCGGATCGGACCAGCCAGAATCGATGTCGACTCGCATCGATCGGATCGGATCGAAGCGGACCCTGCAGCGGTGGATGCCACCACCCGCCCACGTCGCCCCAGGCTATGGGAAAGCGCCCCCCACATGCAATGCGATACGTGCTTTATGTGTCGCGGGCGCGAGTTGAGCGACGAAACCAAATCTGTCTTACGCGAGAAGACACAGCAACCTGACGCCGTGGCTTACGCGGGCCGCCAGCGCGGCACGCTACATTGAGAACGAGGGCGCTGGCGCGCCATCTTGCGCAGGCACGTTGAGCGCGAATGCCGACCCCGCTGTTCTGCGTCGCTGTTATCTGGAAATGCACCGAGGATCAGACCCGTGTGGCACTCCGTACCTGCCGTGGTTGGCCACCCCGAGTTGCGCCGTGCACTGGCGCTCGGCCGTGCACGGGGGAGCAGCAGCAAGAAGGTTGCTCGAGAGATGAGACCTTCACGACACCAACGTGATCGTTCTTTCATCTGGAGAGGGCCGCTTGATCAGGTCGACGAGAGATACTATGGAAAGGTAAGCCAATGGCAAGCCAAAAGGACCCGGAAGATGCCCTACGCCATGCTGTGTTGCGCTACGCCCTGCGCAATGCAATGCAAAATCTTACTGTGCGATTCGATACGCTGCAAAGCATCGCACAAATAAAATGGTGCAACACCATGAACTCACGAGAAGCACGTGGTCATTATGCCAACCACGTAACGTAAATACTAACATGCAGCGCAATGCGGTTCAAAGCAGAGCAAAGCAAAGAGAGACGGTAAAGTGAACTGAACTGAAAAAGCACTACAGAGCAATGCAAGTTGCAGCTATGCTGTAACTTATCTTCAGTGCAGTGCAACGCTAAGAAATGTAAAACGACAAACGATATAGAGCAGAGCAGAACTGGGCGATGCAACACAAGGAGAAAGCAAGAGAAATACACAACGCGAAAGAGGCGCAATGAACCGCAATTCAAGCAGAGCAGCGCAGTGCAATTCAATGCCAAGCAAAGCGGGACAAGGACATGTAACGCAAGGTAATGAAACAATTCAACTGCAGGGCGCTGCAACGCAATTCATTGCAACACAATGCACCACGACTATCCTGTCATTGGAAGAAATATTGGAGGCGAGGGGGTGCGATCGCAGTGGAACGGAGAGCCCCCCACCAGGAAATCGGTTGCGGTTTCGTGTTCGTGTCGTGCGTGCGGGCGAAGCGCAACTGCGTGGGCGCGCGACAGAAATGATGCCGCCGTGGCTGCGGGCCGTGGAGTCGTTTGACCGCCCCGCCCCCGGGCGCGCGGTGGCCAAGGGTGTCCCGCCGGTGGTGCGGGGGTGCCCCGTCGGTGGTGCGGGGGTGCCCAGCCGTGGTGCGGGGGTGCCCCATCGGTGGTGCGGGGGTGCCCCGTCGGTGGCGGGGGTTGCCCCGTCGGTGGCGCGATAGTGAGGCCGATGGTGAGATCGATAGTGAGATCGGTAGTGAGGTCGATAGTGAGGTCAGTAGTGAGATCGATCGTGAGATCTGTGGTGAGATCGATAGTGAGATCGATAGTGAGATTTATCGTGAGACCGATTGAGATCGATACCCCATCGGTGGGGGGGGTGGCCCGTCGGTGGCTGGGGGTGTCCTGTCGGTGGCGCGACGGTCTTCCGTCAGTGTCCCGTCGGTGCTGCGGCGGCGTCCCGTCGGTGGCGCGGAATGTCTTGTCGGTGGCGCGGGGTGTCCCGTCGGTGTCGCGGCGGTGAGATCGATGCTGTGATCGATTGTGAGATCTGTTGTGAGACCGATCGTGAGATCTTATGTGAGATCGATAGTGAAATCTGTTATGAGATCGATAGGGAGATCTGTCGTGAGATCCATAGTAAGTCCAAATGTGAGATCGATAGTGGGATCAACAGTGAGATCGGTACTGAGATCGATCGTGAGATCGATTGAGATCGATTGTGATACCGATAAAGATCGATGGTAAGATCGACTGTGAGATCGATAGTGAGCCCCATAGTGAGAAGTGTCGTGAGATCCAGTGAGTCTGAATGTAAGATCGACAGTTAGTTCTACTCTCAGATCGATGGTGAGATCGATTGGGAGATCGATAGTGAGATTTGGGCGACCGATAGTGAGTTCCATTATCAAATCGATAGTGAGCTTGATAGTGAGATCGATAGTGCGATCTGTTGTGAGATCGATGGTGATATCGACAGTGAGATCGACTGTGAGGTCGATAGCGAGATCTTACGTGAGATCGATCGTGAGATCTGTTGTGAGATCGATAAGGAGATATGTTGTGAGATCGATAGTGGGATCGATCGTCAGTTCTAGAGTGGTATCGACAGTGAGATCGATCGTGAGATCGATTGCGAAAACGATTGTGGGACCGATAGTAAGATCGATGGTGAAATCGATGGTGAGATCGATAGTAAGACCGATCGTGAGAACTATTGTGAGATCCATAGTGAGTCCGAATGTGAAATCTATAATGAGTTCTACTGTCAGATCTATGGAGAGATCGATTGTGAGACTGATAGTGAGACCTGTTGTGAGAGCAATCGTAAGATCGCTTGTGAGATCGATAAGTGAGTTCCATTATCAAATCGATAGTGCGATCTGTTGTGAGATCGATTGTGAAATCGATAGTGAGATCTGTCGTGAGATCGAGAGCTTGGTCGATGTGAGACCGATTGAATGAGACGTTGGTTTCCTCTGCCCCCGAACCTCCATATTAACCCGAAGGGTGGTCGTATGGGCAATGCTGAGCTAATGCGATGGCAATGCGATGCAAAGCTAAAAAAACACATATAGCACAGTGCTACCCAACGCAATACAATATAATGACATGCAAAACGATGAAGATGCCATGCGTCAGATCGGGAGGCCATACCAAGCGCCATTCAAACAAATGCAAACCAAAGCAACACACTACGAATGCAATGCAACGCAGTGCAACTATAATTCAAAGCGGTGCGCCGCATAGCCTGATATAAATAATCCGCCGACCCCGGCCTGCTGGGGGTGAGAGAAGGAGCGCGACATAGTTGGCGGTTCCCCTCCGTCTTTCCCCCTCCTGGGGGGGGGGGGGGCACAACATCCTGCTCATCGGGGATCTTCTGACCCGGGTCAATTCAGACCCGAGTAAGTCAAGCCTTGCAAAATCCTGCAAGATCCTGCAAGGTCCTGCACCCAAACCCAGGTCAGTGATCCTGCAGGATCCTGCATCCAAACCCGGGTCAATGCGACCCTGGCCCTGCAGGATCCTGCAAGATCGGGCGCTCTGGCTGACCCCCGTTTGCATTGACCCCCGTCTCGAGGCTCCCGAGCTCAAAACGGCAGGGTCTCCCCGGGAATTCGCCCACGCATCTCTTGGGACTCCCAGCCTGAAAATCCACTCGCCAGCACCTCGAAGGTGCCCAGAGCATGCCGTCCGAAACGGCGCTCCAATACGCAAACGGGGACTGAAGAAGAACACCCGAGAGGCCCGGAGGGCCCCCAGGAAAGCCGAATGAGATCCTAGGAGGGACTACAGTTAGGTCGGGCATGTCCCACTACAGGCAGATGTTGGGCGAAACATGAAGTTCAAAAACAATCAAAAATGATAAGAAAAACGTCCCCAGACTATTTGTTGCCTATGCTTGACTACTCCTCCTGTAGAGGGACAAGCCCGAATTAAGCCTACAGACACCCAACATCCAAAGGTGCGAGGAGGAGGAAAGAGGAGAAGAAAAGAGAAGAAGAAGAAGAAGAAGGAGGGAAGGAAGGGGGGAAGGAGGAGGAAGAAGGAGAAGATAAGAGAAGAAGAAGAAGAAGAAGGAGAAGAAGACGCATAAAGGTGGGCACAAGAAAGACTCGGCCCGAGCGCGCACGCGCACGGCGCCGCGCGCCCGCCGAGGCGGAACCCGCCGCCCGCCGCCGCCGCCGCCGCAGCCGCCGCCGCCAACGACCGCCGCGGACACAGCCGCCGCAGCAGGCCGCGGCCGCCAACCGCGGTCACAAACCGCAGACAGCATCGCCTCCGTTCCTTTTGCTCTCATTCCTTTCCTCCCTCCTCCTCCTCCTCCTCCTCCTCCTCCTCCTCCTCCTCCTCCTCTCCTCCTCCTCCTCCTCCCCCTCCTCCTCCCCCTCCTCCCCCTCCTCCCCTCCTCCTCCTCCTCCTCCTCCTCTCCTCCTCCTCCTCCTCCTCTCCTCCTCCTCCTCCTCCTCCTCCTCCTCCTCCTCCTCCTCCTCCTCGTCCTCCTCCTCCTCCTCCCCCTCCTCCCCCCATTTCATCGCAGACCAGCGAACTGGTGATGCTGAACTTGAACGAAGGGGGCCTCGATTGGAGATGCTGGCTACCAAGGAGCGACATATCGATAACCGAATGGACAGATAACGTGGTTATCTCCTCCAGCACCTTCAGTGGTGGGCCGCGCAGTGCCGCGCCAATCCAATTGTCGAGGCAGTGTTTCGAATCCTCCCCCTTGCTGTCTGTACGAACGCCGTGGGAGAAGCTGGGGCTCCAGATTAGCTGTCGAACCACGTAAGGCTTTGACGCCGCCACGATCGAATTTCCAGGGAGCCGTGCATCCACTGAACTTCCGGAGGCTGCCAGATGTCCGCCGAATTCGTATCTGCACTAGAAGATGCCCCTAGCATCACCAGCATCCTTAAGTAGGCTACGAGGGAAAGATAAACTATATGCCTTCAGTTCCGACTGTCAACTCCTAACCTGGAACGTTCCTAAGAACGAGCCCCGGAGAGGCTCCACGGGTTGGGGCCAAGACAGAGCCATCGAACCCCACTGCTTCCACCATTCCGCTCTTCCACCCGCGTGGAGGCCCTGGGAACGCCCAGGAAGGCCAACACCTGACTAGATATGCTCAGAAGGTGCCCCGCGGAGGTGAGATCGCCCACAGCAGCGCACAGACACGCCAGCTCGGGCAAATATCGCACCGATCTCCTCCACGCAGAGACGGCCAGCGCTCGATCGAGCTGGGGCTAGTACGTAGCAGCGCGGGCGCGACTGCAGGGCAGGAGGTAGGATCGACGGTGGGGCGCGAGGTTCACGAGGAACCAGAACTCGACAACGCAGGCGCGAGCGGCGCCTCTACCATCCGCCCCGCCGGCACCAGAGCCCCGGCCGGCGTTCAGCCCTGAACACTGAGCCCCGCCGCCTCCGCCACGCCTGCCCCCCGCGCCCGCTGGACCTCCCGAGTGTTCAGCGGCCCCCGAGTGATCCCCAGCACCTTCTCACTTTGGCTTCGGCGCTCGCGGCGATTGACCAATCGCAATCCGGCCCCAAATTGCTGCGCACACGCCTCGCACGCAGCCCCGCTGTCGACCCCCTGAACTCGCACGCCTGCCCACGCCCGATCGCTCGACGCATGCGAACCCCTTCTTTGCTGGAGCTGGTCCCCCGACGTGCATAGCCGAAATGCACGTTAGCTGGTTCGGGCCCCTCCCGGAGAGGTGCGTCTGCGACGCCGCGGCCCTTGCCTCGAGCGCTACGACGCGCATCCACATCCTGACTAGGCCTTGCCCATCACCTCTGAATTTGCAGCGCGCCCAAGCCAGGCTTGGAACATCCATGCAATCACGCGGCTCCTTCTTGCAGAATCAGCAAAAATCTGCTGGTTCGCATTCGGGCCTGGAAAACCTTGCTCATCCACATAACGTCTCAGCCAACGCACATCACCCCCGACCGTCTCTGCGCGCGAGCCAGGCCGCCCGCGCAGGATCCAGCGCCGCGAGGAGGCGGCGAGGCCACCGTCCAACAACCCGCAAAAACACTTGAGCCCACGAGGTCGAATTTGACAATGAACTGCAACTGCGCTCGCGGCGGCACACACACACAACCACGCCTAGCTGGCGCTCGTCGGCGGCCAGGTCGCAGCGCTGCAGGGCGCTGCGCAGAGACTCGACGCAATAGCTGGAAATCCTTCCCATCGGCGCCTTCGCGAGCCTGGGCCAAACCTCAGACATGCAAACCAAGCGCGAGGTGCCCTTTTCATCCCATGAAATGAAATTCGAATGCGCCAGCCTTGGTCTGACTTCGCAAGCATGTCGCTCGCAATGGCCCCAGCCCATTCAACTGTTGCAGTCTCTGGCGAGATATCTCAGGCCCCAAGCAATCACCATTCTGCAGCTCCTCGACTCGAATAATGCCTGCGAGGTCCGCGAACAAGCATCCTATGACTGATGTGGATTATTCTCCCGCCAAAAACACCGCGTCACCATTTGCCCGACGCCAACTTGAACGCGGGGCCATTCCTCAGCGCTGCGCCATGGATTGTTCTAACCGCTGCAACGACGTGTGCCACCATGTTCCAACTACCCCTGCAATAGCTCGTGAAATCCTCGTCGCCCGCGCACGGCGCCTCAGCGACCCCCATCCGCCAGCCCCGCGCCCGTCGCGAGGATCGGTTGGTAGCCCGCCGCGCCAAGCTGGCAGAGCAGACCTTCCTCGCGCGGCTCCAAATGAATGTCCTCGAAGAACTCCACTGCGATGATACAGCACACAAAATGCGCCCAGCTTTTCCCTGACCCAGAGTCTCGCATAGGCACTGCCACCGTCTCACACCCTTCGCATTTGAACCAATACAAGGCGTCTGATCCCGCATGCTGGTCGGACGTGCGTCGGTCGATCTCGCCCTGCAAGAAACACAGGTGGGCCGCGACTACCATCGCAACTATCACGGCAAACCCGGGCAGCCCAAGGCTGTCCATAATACCGACGATCTCATCCTTATCCGAAAATGTTGGCCTGGCCAGCTCTCTAATCACTGACGCGCACGCTGACTTGATGTCCGCGAAGTCACCACGAGTTGGGCGGCCTTAGCTGTCCTAACCTCCGCCGCGGCACGCTGCGCATGGCGCGCCACGGGGGCGCCGCGCCTGGCTCGCCCCCCACGCTGCGCACCGCGATTTTACATCCAGCGCTTCCCGCAAATAGCGTCCCACATAACAGTAGCAATGCTCGTCGGCGTTGTCGCTGACCAAGGTAGAGCGGCACGCTGTCGTCGGCCCTGGCCCCCCTTTTTCCTAAGCGAGGCGGCTCTACCACATGTCGCGAGAATGGCCTCTGGCTGGCGGGCCGATCTCGCCACGAAGAGGCGGCGCAGCAGTTGCCCGGCTCCCTGCGGCGCCGCTTGAGCACGTTACCAGACACCCCCGCTCACGCCAGAGCCCAGCCCCACGGCAGCGTGGCAAGATGCTCCGCTGCCCAGCCCAACGGCGAGATTTCCCGACGCGACAACACACTAGTGCGACCCCCTCGCGGCAAGAGACTGTTGCAGTCTGCGAGACCTTCTGGGACTTGCTGTCTGGCTCCTTCCATCTTGGCAAAATGGCGCATTACTTGTCTGCCCAGTTGCTCTTCGTCGCACGCAGGTCGTTCATCCTGATCCAGCCTGCGCGGCAGCATGTTCCAACCATATCGAGCCCCCCCCCCCCCCCCCCTCAGGACCAGGCGACGCGGCTGCCCCACAAGCCACCCCACGCGGTCGCCCTCGTCCTCGCCGAGGCGCTTTCGCGAAGCCACCATCGTAGAGGGCAGAGACGGCCGCGCTGGGTCCGCTGAGATGCCTTCGTCGATCAGCTGGACGTTCGCCCGTTCACAATCGTCGCCGAGCCTGTATAGCCACCGTTCCCATTGGCGCGCAGATCCTGCATTTTTCTGGGAAGGTAAGTGAACACGTAATCGGCGAAGCCCTGCGTGGCCACCTCGACGGAAAAGCCCAACTGCTTCCTGGGCGAGACTCCGCAATCTCAGGAGCCCCATCGTCTCGGCGGCAACCGCTCGCCTCGTCGGCGCGCACTCGTCTTCGCCAAAACACGCTTCTCCAATCGCGCCAACACGCAAGCGAGATTGATAGAAATGCACGCGTTAAGACCGTCCAAGGTTCCAGTCAAGGCCAGCTCTCGGGCTGGCTTCGACCAGGCCCTCGGGCCGCAACGCGTTGATGTCGAGCGTGTGTTATGCAAACTCCTCCTTGCCCCCTGGACTCTGCATGCCTGGAACTTCGAAACTACTGGAACATGGCACGATCGCTTCAAAACCACGTCGGTGCTCTCCACGGCGCGCACCGCCACGCAGCAGCCGAATAATTTTTCGGCATGCAAGACGCTGCCCAGTCGATGCCTTACTTCTGGTTTCACCTTCTTGTGGCGAACGCGCGCGCGTCCGTTCTCGCGCTCTACCAAGGAATTCACAACGATTAGGTTTGTTTTGGTCGCCAGCTGATGCAACTCTGCGCCTGCCCGACCCCTCTCTTCGCAAAGCCTCCCCATGCCAATAGATTAAGACATGTTGCTATCAGCATTCGGGTTCAAGCCCACCAGCGGGATGGAGATCTGCACTGCTTTACGAAGGCCCAAGGTTTCCTCAAGCATTCCGCCCGCGCCTTATGAGCCCGCCGGCCCGCATAAGGAGCGCGTCTCACGAAATTGATATACTCGAAGCCTGGCGCCTTCACTTTGACCAAAACGAATCGCCATGAGGGCTCGAGGAAGGAGCCGTGCCTTGTCCGCAGAAACGGACTTATCCTTTACCGTGAGCATAAGGGATGGCGGCGCCCAGCTGCACTTGGCAACCTCATGGCTCGTTACGAACAACCGATGAAATTACCGCTATGAAACTGCTGATCTTTCTGCACCAATATGTTGCTCGAGTCTCCTCCAGCCCCGCGACCACGATGTTGCCACCCATGAGCTGAAGCACCACATGCTTACCCACAGGCGGCCGGCGCGGCTCTGGTATCGCCCTATCGCTTTCCTTGAGCGCCAGCACGGTGCACGTCATGATCTCGAGCTCATAGGGGGTCACCTTGACAGGATCCTCTGTCTCACCTGGCAGGTGCTTCTCGTTGCAGAAGTGTGAAGCCACCAACGCTGTAGCCGTTCCGTGCACAAGCGTCGAGCATGCTGTCGGGTCTTCCTGTCGGTGGCGTAAAAGCCCCATTCACTTGTTCCAATGATTATGATGGCCCCGCTTCGCGTCGCGACCACTCCGCACTCGCCCACGAGGGCGGGGGGAAAGGACCCGCTTGTCGTGGTCCACCTTGCTGTTGAGCTGCTGAACTCCGCCGCGAAACACGGTTGGTCGTTCCCTTGCGCGGGCGGACGCACGTGAACGAACTCCAGTAGTTGTTCGTTTTCAAGATACCACTTCCTCCTCCTCCTCCTCCTCCTCCTCCTCCTCCTCTTCCTCCTCCGCCTCTTCCTCCTCCTCCTCCTCCTCATCATCATCCTCCTTCTCCGCCTCCTCCTCCCAATCCTCCTCCAGATTATCCTCCCTCTGTTCCGCCTCCTCCTCCTCCTCCTCCTCCTCCTCCTCCTCCTCCTCCCCCTCCTCCTCCCATCCTCCTCCTCCTCCTCGTCCTCCTCTTCCTCCTTCTCGTGATCCTCCCCCACCGCCTCCTCATCTTCAGTATCATCCTCATAGTCATCAGCAGCATCACCATCTTCATCATCATTATCATCATCAGCATCAGCATCAGCATCGTCAGCATCAGCATCATCGTCATCATCAGCAGCAGCATCGGCATCAGCAGCAGCATCATCATCAGCAACATCATCATCATCATCATCATCATCACCATCATCATCATCATCATCATCATCATCATCATCATCATCAGCATCCTCATCCTCATCATCATCATCATCATCATCATCATCATCATCGTCAGCAGCAGCATCATCGTCATCATCACCATAGCCATCAGCGTCATTAGCATCATCAGCATCAGCGGCAGCAACAGCAGCATCATCATCATCAGCAGCATCATCATCATCATCAGCATCATCAGCGGCAGCACCATCATCATCATCATCACCATCATCATCATCATCATCATCAGCAGCACCAGCATCAGCATCATCATCATCAGCATCAGCAGCATCATCATCGTCATCGTCATCGTCCTCGTCATCATCATCATCATCACCAGCATCATCATCATCATCATCATCATCAGCATCAGCAGCATCATCATCATCAGCAGCAACAACCGCATCATCATGATCATCCCCCTCCCCCTTCCTCCTCCTCCTCCACATCCTCCTCCTCCTCCTCATCCTCCTCCTCCTCCTCCTCATCCTCCTACTCCTCCCTCCTCCTCCTCCTCCTCCCTCCTCCTCCTCCTCATCCTCCTCCTCCTTCCTCCTCCTCCTCCTCCTCACATCATCATCATCATCATCATCATCATCATCATCATCATCATCATCACACCCATCATCAGCATCATCATCACATCATCATCATCATCATCATCATCATCACATCATCATCATCATCATCATCATCATCATCATCATCATCATCATCATCATCATCATCATCATCATCATCATCATCATCATTGTCATCATCATCATCCTCATCATCATCATCAGCAGCATCAATCATCAGTATCATCATCAGCATCAGCAACATCACCATCATTATCATCATCAGCAGCATCAGCATCAGCATCATCATCATCCTCATCATCACCATCATCATCAGCATCATCAGCATCAGCATCAGCATCAGCATCATCATCCTCATCCTCCTCCTCCTCATCATCATCCTCCTCCTCCTCCTCCTCCTCCTCCTCCGCCGCCGCCGCCGCCGCCGCCGCCGCGGCCGCCGCCGCCGCCGTCGCCTCGCCAGCGCCGCCGCCGCCGCCTCGCCAGCGCCGCCCCCGCCGTCGCCTCGCCATCCCCCTCCGCTCGCCAGCGCCGCCGCCGCCGCCGCCCCAGCGGCGCTGTTGGGAGCCGGCACCCCTGCATCGTCCGCGGCCGCGTCCCACCACCGCGCGGGGCGCGGGGTGTCCCAGCCAATCGGCTCAGCCCACTGGACGGCGGCACGGCCTGCCCCCCGCCAGCGCGGAGGAGGAGGAGGAGGAGGCGGAGGAGGAGGAGGAGGAGGAGGAGGAGGAGGAGGGAGAAGGAGGAGGAGGCGGAGGAGAAGGAGGAGAAGGAGGGAAAAGGAGGGGTGGGAGGAGGAGGAGGAGGAGGAGGAGGAGGAGGAGGAGGAGGAGGAGGACGGACGACGAGAGGAGGACGAGGAGGAGAGGAGGAGGAGGAGGAGAGGAGGGGGAAAGAGGGACAGGAGGAGGCGGAGCGAGGAGGAGGAGGAGGAGAGAAGGAGAAGGACGAGGAAGAAGGAGAAGAGGAGGAGGAGGAGGGGGAAAAGGAGGAGGAGGAGGAGGTTGAGGAGAGACGGGGGAGGAGGGGGAGGAGGAGGAGGAGGAGGGAGGAGGGGAGGAGGAGGAGAGGAGGAGGACGACGACGACGACGAGGACGAGGAGAGGAGGAGGACGACGAGGAGGAGGAGGAGGAGGATGACGAGGGAGGAGGAGGAGGAGAAGGAGGCGGAGGCGGAGGCGGAGGAGGAGGAGGAAGAGGGAATAGAAGGAGAGGGAAGGAGAGGAGGAAGAGGAGGAGAGGGAGGGAGAGGGGGGGGGAGGGAGAGGAAGAGGAAGAAGGGGAAGGAGAAGGAGAAGAAGGAGAAGAACGAGGAGGAGGAGAGGAGGAGAAGGAGGAGAAGCAGGAGAAGCAGGAGGAGGAGGGGGAACAGGAGGAGGAGGAGGAGGAGGAGGAGGAAAGGGAGGAGAAGAGGGAGCAAAAGATGGAGGAGGAGGAGGAGGAGGAGAAGGAAGGGGAGGGGAAGGGGGAGAGGAGGAAGGATGAAGACAGGGAGGAGGAGGAGGAGGAGGAGGAGGAGGAGGAGGAGGAGGAGGAGGAGGAAGGAAGAGGAGTGGGAAAAGGAGGGAAAGGGGGAGGGGGAGGGGGAAGAAGGAGGGAAAGGAGGACAAAGAGGGGAACGGTGGTGAGGAGGACGACCAGTGTAAACCTCAGACGCAAGCACGATGTTACAATAATCCATCACCCACGGTGTTCTATTCACAAGCCCCTACAAGAAGAAGTGTTCATTTCAGGAATTGCCCCACCGGAAGACAACCGTCTGAGAATCACCTACTGGGCCAGAACAATTCCTGAGACTGCAACGCCGCAAAACAAAATGACTGATGTGTCTTGACTAACTCAAACTGTGCCAGATCACCGCTTCTGGGGCTCCAGCACTGCGAAGCAACGATACAGCTGCGCCCTGACAACCCTAAATCGTGTTCCTGCGACTTCAGCAGCCATACGAACTGTTGAAAAAAAAGTGTAAACGTTAAGAACGAATTCGCGCGGCGAAAAGGCAAGAGCCACAGTTTGAAAGGGCCGTGTCTTCCGTCACTGAAGCCAATGCATGTTTAAGACGAGTGTGCGCGGCGCTAAGGAGAGAGCCACAGTTTGAAAAGGATCCGCCCTCCATCTTCGGAGCTGGTGCAAGCGTTGAAGAGGAATGTGCGCGGTGCTAAAATGAGAGAGCCACATTTTGAAAAGTTCAGGCTTCAAATTCAGAAGTGGTGATTAAGGCTCAGGCGAAACGCCCAACCCGCCTTACCGACACGTCCGGGGTGCGACAGAGAGGAGCCGTTTATGGGGAGAAGGGATGGAAGAGGAGGGGGACGAGGAAGAGGGGGGAGAAGGGGAACGGGGGGGGAGAAGGAGAAGGAGGAAAGGGATGAGAACAAGGAGGAGGGGGAGGAGGAGGACAAGAGGGAGTGGGAGGAGGAGAGAGAGGGAGAGGAAGAAGAGGAGGAGGAGGAGGAGGAGGAGAGGTAGGAGAGGCAGGAGGAGGAGGAGGAAGAGGAGAATGGGAGGCAGGAGGAGGAGGAGGAGGAGGAGGAGGAGGTGAGGGAGACCAGCAGGAAATGGGAGGAGGTGGAGGGGGAGCGGATGACCAAAGGCCGACAGGTTGTAGGCTGTAGGGGGAGGAAGAAAGAAAAAAGGGAGCAGGAGATTGATTGAGCCGCGGGATGGCGTCAAGCCCCGGCTCCCTTACAGGCAGCACGGCTAACAAGCCGAGAAGGGGCCCCAAAAAGACAGAACACCGAGAGAAAGCCAGGGGCCCGAGGGAGGATGAGAGGGAGGAGGAGAGGGAGGAGAAGGACAGGGAGGAGAAAGACAGGGAGGAGGAGGAGGAGGAGGAGGAGGAGGACCAGGATGAACCAGATCAACGATGTTGCACGACATCCTCCCGTCCCAAGTCCTCTCTTTTTTGTCCCTGCTAGCCTTTTCCTTCTCACTGCAAGAAGCGTCCCCTTGAAAGACGAGCACAGTCCTGGCACTCAGGCAAGAGCTCGGGTCTTAAGAGGAGCTGCCCTGCGTCCTTCCAGCGAACTACGAGCAACACACACACACACACACCGAAAAAAAAACAACAATACTCAACCAGGTGCCCAGCGAGAGACCCGTGTTGAAAATAAACTGGTTCCCACCCATGTGAATGCTGCATACATGCTCTGGATTTGTTGAATAAGCGTGGGGGTACCCCCCGACGGGGGTCAACCTCGCCTCGCCGTCGCGCCGCGACGGGAGTCGGAGC
>CAUYUJ010017989.1:137738-187841 GCA_963575745.1 Prorocentrum cordatum | reverse complement strand
TGCCACGCCATATTTCCAGGGGATCGACGCTCGCCGCGCGGTGTCTGAAATACCGCTACGCCGTTACAAAAGTTCGTCACGTTTCATGAGAGCTTGAAGGTGGCATGGGTTTCGTGTCTTCCTTCCGCGTGAGCAAGCGGGCAGAGGCTGACCACTGCCCTGGCCGCGCCGAGCTGGGCCCCCCTTCCCCCTTAGAATCCTAGCGGACTGAGTCAAGAGCGGTCGGATCAAAGATCCGGGATTTCTAAAAGTGGGATTTCATCCCTTACTATAACAGTATAGATTTAAAACGGGGCATTTTGAAATCCCGACGTGCATTCACACGGTTCTAGAAATCCCACCGGGGCGGGATTTGTCTTTGCTTATGCAAGATGATCGACTTTTATTTTATGACGAAACTTTTGTAACGCCGATGAGGGATCCACGATGGCGACGCATCATCATTCACCCCATCGATTTCATCGCGCGCAACCCTGCGCATCATCCGCCATGATCGCCATTGCGTTAGACCGGTCGGCTCGCCTACGATGAGGCTTCGCCGTGCACGCCGGACAAACAAAGGCTTCGCCTGCCGCGCCGGATAAGGAAGGCTACGCCTGCCACGCCAGATTTCCAGGGGATCGACGCTCGCTGCGCGGTGTCTGAAATGCCGCTAGGGATCCACGATGGCGACGCATCATCATTCACCCCATCGATTTCATCGCGCGCAACCCTGCGCATCATCCGCCATGATCGCCATTGCGTTAGACCGGTCTGCTCGCCTACGATGAGGCTTCGCCGTGCACGCCGGACAAACAAAGGCTTCGCCTGCCGCGCCGGATAAGGAAGGCTACGCCTGCCACGCCAGATTTTCAGGGGATCGACGCTCGCCGCGCGGTGTCTGAAATACAGGGATCCACGATGGCGACGCATCATCATTCACCCCATCGATTTCATCGCGCGCGACCCTGCGCATCATCCGCCATGATCGCCATTGCGTTAGACCTGTCTGCTCGCCTACGATGAGGCTTCGCCGTGCACGCCGGACAAACAAAGGCTTCGCCTGCCGCGCCGGATAAGGAAGGCTACGCTTGCCACGCCAGATTTCCAGGGTATCGACGCTCGCCGCGCGGTGTCTGAAATACCGCTACGCCGTTACAAGAGTTCGTCACGTTTCATGAGAGCTTGAAAGTGGCATGGGTTTCGTGTCTTCCTTCCGCAGTGAGCAAGCGAGCAAAGACACCGACCACCTTGCCAGGCCGCGCGTTCCTGGCACCCCCCCCCCACTCCCCCCTAGGAATCCTAGCGGACGAGTCAAGACGCGGTCGGACCAGAGATACGGATTTATAAAAGTGGGATTCCATCCTTACACTATAATAGTATAGATTTAAAAAGGGACATTTTGAGATAACGGGACACTTTGAAATCCCGACGTAAATTCACACGGTTCTAGAAATCCCACCGGGGCTGGATTTGCCTTTGCTTATGCAAGATGGTCGACTCTTGTTTTATGACGAAACTTTTGTAACGCCGATGAGGGATCCCACGATGGCGACGCATCATCATTCACCCCATCGATTTCATCGCGCGCAACCCTGCGCATCATCCGCCATGATCGCCATTGCGTTAGACCGGTCTGCTCGCCTACGGTGAGGCTTCGCCGTGCACGCCGGACAAACAAAGGCTTCGCCTGCCGCGCCGGATAAGGAAGGCCACGCCTGCCACGCCAGATTTCCAGGGATCGCGCTCGCCGCGCGGTGTCTGAAATACAGCTGAGGGGTCCACGATGGCGACGCATCATCATTCACCCCATCGATTTCATCGCGCGCAACCCTGCGCATCATCCGCCATGATCGCCATTGCGTTAGACCGGTCTGCTCGCCTACGGTGAGGCTTCGCCGTGCACGCCGGACAAACAAAGGCTTCGCCTGCCGCGCCGGATAAGGAAGGCCCTGCCTGCCCACGCCCAGATTTCCAAGTGGAAATCGACGCTCGCCGCGCGTGTCTGAATACAGGGCCACTATGGCGACGCATCAATCATTCACCCCATCGTTCACAATCGCGCGCAACCCTTGCGCATCATCCGCCATGATCGCCATTGGTTAGACCAGTATGCTTGCCTACGATGAGGCTTCGCGTGCACGCCGGACAAACAAAGGCTCCGCCTGCCGCCCGCCGCGCCGGATAAGGAAGGCTAATACGCCTGCCACGCCAGATTTCCAGGGGATCGACGCTCGCCGCGCGGTGTCTGAAATACCGTGAGGGATCCACGATGGCGACGCATCATCATTCACCCCATCGATTTCATCGCGCGCAACCCTGCGCACCATCCGCCATGATCGCCATTGCGTTAGACCGGTCTGCTCGCCTACGATGAGGCTTCGCCGTGCACGCCGGACAAACAAAGGCTTCGCCTGCCGCGCCGGATAAGGAAGGCGACGCCTGCCACGCCAGATTTCCATGGGATCGACGCTCGCCGCGCGGTGTCTGAAATACCGCTACGCCGTTGCAGAAGTTCGTCACGTTTCATGAGAGCTTGAAGGTGGCATGGGTTTCGTGTCTTCCTTCCGCGTGAGCAAGCGGGCAGAGGCTGACCACTGCCCTGGCCGCGCCGAGCTGGCCCCCCCTTCCCCCCTAGAATCCTAGCGGACTGAGTCAAGAGCGGTCGGATCAAAGATCCGGGATTTCTAAAAGTGGGATTTCATCCCTTACTATAATAGTATAGATTAAAAACGGGACATTTTGAAATCCCGATGTGAATTCACACGGCTCCAGAAATCCCACCGGGGCGGGATTTGTCTTTGCTTATGCAAGATGATCGGCTTTTATTTTATGACGAAACTTTTGTAACGCCGATGAGGATCCACGATGGCGACGCATCATCATTCACCCCATCGATTTCATCGCGCGCAACCCTGCGCATCATCCGCCATGATCGCCATTGCGTTAGACCCGCTACTGCCACGCCAGATTTCCAGGGGATCGACGCTCGCCGCGCGGTGTCTGAAATACCGTGAGGGATCCACGATGGCGACGCATCATCATTCACCCCATCGATTTCATCGCGCGCAACCCTGCGCATCAACCGCCATGATTGCCATTGCGTTAAACCCGCTACTGCCACGCCAGATTTCCAGGGGATCGACGCTCGCCGCGCGGTGTCTGAAATACCGCTACGCCGTTGCAAAAGTTCGTCACGTTTCATGAGAGCTTGAAGGTGGCATGGGTTTCGTGTCTTCCTTCCGCGTGAGCACGCGGGCAGAGGCTGACCACTGCCCCGGCCGCGCCGAGCTGGCCCCCCCTTCCCCCCTAGAAGCCTAGCGGACTGAGTCAAGAGCGGTCGGATCAAAGATCCGGGATTTCTAAAAGTGGGATTTCATCCCTTACTATAATAGTATAGATTTAAATCCCCACGTAAATTCACACGGTTCTAGAAATCCCACCGGGGCGGGATTTGTCTTTGCTTATGCAAGATGATCGACTTTTATGTTATGACGAAACTCTTGTAACGCCGATGTACTACTACTACTACTACTACTACTACTACTACTACTACTACTACTACTACTACTACTAATACGACTACTACTACTATTATTACTACTACTACGACTACGACTACGACTACTACTACTACTACTACTACTACTACTACTACTACTACTACTACTAGTACTACGAGTACCCATATTACTACTACTACTACTACTACTACTACTACTACTACTACTACTACTACTACTACTACTACTATTGTTACTACTACTAGTATTACACCGACAACGACAACAAAAGCAACAACAGCAGCAGCAGCAACAACAACAACAACGACGACGACGGCAACAGTAAAAGCAGCAGCACCAACAACAACATTAATATCTAGCCATATGCAACAAGCATTCATCATGTGCCCCCCATAGGGGCCATTATTTCACGCATCGGGGGCCCGTCCCCTCACCCTGATCTCCCGTCCGAAACCTCCTACGAGGCACTTAACCATCTTCAACTCAAATATTTAAGGCGTACTTTGGGCCGTCCGGACGCCCCCTTGGCCGTCTTGGGTATCTCCTGGGCCGTCCGAGGGCCTTTTGGGGCGCCCTTGGAAGTTGATTGGCGCCTCTTCGGGACCCTTGTGGCGCCTCTGCAGGTGCCCTTTCGAACCCCTCCTGGGGCCGCCCGGCGCTCCAGAGGCGATGCCCCAACGACGGACCCAATCCTGGGAAAAGTAACGACGTATCGAGCGGGAGCGTTGCTGTTTTAGGGGAGCTGGTTGGCGGCGCCCGGGCGCGAGCGCCACTCCTGAGTAGAAAACGAAAAACTTCCAAGCGGGAGCGCTGATCTTGTGGGGGGGGAATGGAGCGCTTTTCATCTGCGAGCCGGAGCGTCAATCTTCAGTAAGGAGCGAGGCAGCAGTATCGAGCGAGAGCGTCGTTGTTGTAGGGGGGCCCGTTCGCGAACCCAAGACGGGAACGCCACTCCTGAGTAAAAAAAGCAAGGGAGTATCGAGCCCGATCGGTGGTTTGGTTTGAGGGCCAGTTGCGGCGGCGAGCAAAGGCACTCCAAACTTCTCATGAATCCAAGGGGGGGAGTGATAAACGTGAAAACGCGGCGCGGCCAACCCCCCCCCAACACTGCCCACCGAATCTGAAGCCCACCCCCCGCACGTGCGCAGCCGCGCTGACGCCAACCCCGCCCTGCACGTCAACCCTGGGCGCAGGTGACTCCAATCCCCGCCCCCCCTCACCCGCGTGCCCTCGCCTCTCCCCCCGTGTCTCTTGCTTCCGGTATCCGGCCTTCTTTCTCCTGCTCTCCTGGCCCTGATCCTTAACCCTGACCACAGACCCGAAACCCTAACTAAACCGGAACCCTAAACCCTAAACCCAAACCCGACACCTTAAACCTGAAACCCTAAACTCTTAACCCTAAACCATAAACCTTGACCTTACACCTTAAACCCTAAACCCCAAACCCTGGCCCTAAACCCAAAGTGAGGAGCGAGGGGAAAGCCGAGCGGGAGCGCTGCCGTCGTGGGGGGGGGCGGTGCGGAGGCCCCCCTACCCCCCCGGGAAACGCTCGAGCATGAGCCTCGTCGTCGACAGGAAATGCTGGCGGCGCCGAGGCGAGAGCGCGAAGTCGGGGATAGGGGGGCCCAAACGGTCGTACCGTCGGGGCGTTGACCTAAGTAACCCTGAATGAGGAGCGAGGCCCACCTTTCCCGTAGGTCAAACTTCGGTCTCCCCTGAAAAACCTCAGGAAAACCTGAGGCAGACTGTAGAACAATCAAGGAGCACCGAGCCCCTCCCCAGCGAAAATGGTTCCTGCTTCAGCGCCCGCCCCGACTGCAGCTGCTTGGTAAGACTCAACAATCAGTTTACCATCATGCGCCGTGCGTCCATATGCCACACGCATCCATCACAATGCCGCCCCCCTTCACGAGGGAACTGCTTGAAAAGGTAGGCGGCATTCCATCACCCTAATCTGCCGCCTAAGGAGGTCAAGCCAACACCTCTCCCGGGGCACCTTAAGACCTTCAGCTGGGGAGTATCGAGCGGGAGCGCTGTTTTTGTTGGAGGGCCAGCGGCGAGTAAAAGCGCCAGCACTCAGCCAAAAGCAAGGAAGAGGACAAGGAAGAGAAGAAGACGAGGGAGAAGGAGGAGGAAGAGGAGGAGGAGGGGGAGAAGGAGGAGGAGGGGGAGGAGGAGGACGAGGAGGAGGAGATGGGGGGGGAGGAGGAGGAGGAGGAGGAGGAGGAGGAGGAGGAGGAGGAGGAGGAGGAGGAGGAGGAGGAGGAAGAAGAGGAGGAGGAGGAGGAGGGAGCAGGAGGACGGGGAGGACCAGTGTAAACTCAAGAGTCATCAACGATGTTGGAATAAACACTCCCTCCAAGCTCCCTCTTCATAGGTCCCTGCATCGAGTCATTTCCACTGAGGGAACTGTCTCGTTGGAAGGCAACCGTTTGAAGACCCTGAAGCATGTGAAAACATTGTTCTTGGGATTCCAACGACACGGATCAACCTGACTGCTGCGTTTTGACAATCCTGAATCGTGCCAGCACGCCATTCCTAAGACTTCAGAGGAGGAGAGGGAGGACGAGGAGAAGGAGGAGGAGGAGGAGGAGGAGGAGAGGAGGAGAAGGGGAGGAGGAGGAGGAGGAGGAGGAGGAGGAGGAGGAGGAATGTTGGCGGAGGAGGAGGAGGAGAAGGAGGAGGAGGAGGAGAGGGAGGAAGAGGAGGAGGAGGAAGAGGAAGATTAGGAGGACAGGAGAGGGAGGAGGACAGGAAAGGAGAGGAGGAGCGCTGTCATTGTAGAGAAGCTGGGGAGCGGCGCGTGGAGGCGTGAACACCACTCCTCAGCAAAGAGCACGCAAGCATCGAGCGGGAGCGCTGGTTCTGTTGGAGGGCCGGCTTTCAGCGGCGAGCAAGAGAGAGCCTCTCCTGGAAGAAAATCGGAGCAGGACGGGTTGAGACACTCGCAGTTCGAAATCGATCCCCGGACCCCTCCTGGGTTCCAAACGCGCCAGTCTTCCGTGCTGCGTCCAGCCGTGGCGACGACAAGGGGGTCCTCCGAAGGCCAACTACTGGTGCCTCAAACGGCCCTCCTCTGAGAAAAGCGTGAAGGTATCGAGCGGGAGCGCTGGCTTCGCTCGAGGGTTGGTTTTCGGCGGTAGGCAAAAGCGCCAATCATGAGCAAAAAGTTGGGACGTATGGACCGGGAGCGTGGTTTTTGCAGGGGGGGCGCTCGCGGCGCCGAGGCGAGAGCGCTGGTCCTGAACAAAACAAAAGTATTGAGCGGGAGCGCTGGTTCTGTTGGAGCGCTGGCTTTCAGCGGCAAGCAAGAGCATCAGTCCTGAGTACATCGTGAGGAAGTAGCGAGCGAGATCGTTGTTGTTCTTGTTGTTGTGGTTATGGTTGGATTCTCCGTTCGAGAGCATGTGTCCCCTCTCTAGACGCCTCCTTTTTTCAACTAAGACTGCTCGCTCTTCTCTGCTCGCGTGTTATTCAAAATCGCGCTCTCGCGCGGGACGTCCTCACGACGTATTCCGGAAGCGCGCTCTTGCGTGGGACATCCTCCAAGTTGATTGAAACGCCGCACCCTCGACACTCAGGAATCACGTTCCAGCTCTGGACTTCCTCACGATTTACTCAGGAATCTCGAGATTTCCTCGCGATTCATGCAGAACTGACGCTTCAACGACCCGCCCGCTCGACTCGGCCATGTGAGCCCGCAAACCCGTCCGGGTCCGCCCGCCCGACCCGACCGTCTGGTTTTGCCACTTGTTGTCCTGCTCCGGACCCCCTTCGTGGAAATCTTTCTCGCACTTTATCCGTCTCCCTCCCCCTTGTCCCTTCCCTCCTCGCTCCCTTCCTCTGTTTTCGGGGCTGCCACACGAACGCATGGCAGCTAAGGAAGAAATGAGACCATTAAAAAAATCCAAATCTGAATAATTGTAAGGCTATAGGGCTATGGGGCTATAGGCCTATGGGGCTATAAGGCTACGAGGCTATAGGACTATAGGGTTATAGGGCTATAGAACTTTAGGGCTACAGGGCTAGGGCTGTGGGGCTATAGAGCTAGAGGGCTGTAGGGCTATAGGGCTGTGGTGCAAGAGGGATGTAGGGCTATAAGGCTATAAGGCTATAGGGCTATAGGACTATAGGGTTATTCGGTTCTTGGGCTATAGGGCTATTGGGGCTATAGGGCTATCAGGGCCATAGGGCTATAGGGCTATAGGGCTATAGGGCTATAGGGTTGCAGGGCTATAGGGCTATAAGGCTACAGGGCTATAAGGTTATAGGTCTATCTCCCGGTCACCCAAGCACCCGGGCACCTGGGCACCCGGGCACCCAGACACCCGAGCACCTGGGCACCTGGGCACCTGGGCACCTGGGCGTGCCGCCGAAATCGGCGCCATACCTCACCTAACCATATGAATCTGCTAGGACCCCTACAGAGCCAAGCTCTAAGTGGGGAATATCCCAAGGGGGTACGATCGAAGACGAAAAGGCGGGCATCGACGGCTTGGGATGTACATTACGAACGACGCGCGAGCAGATAAGAGCGAATACTTTTCAATTGATTGTTGTTTAGGGGCCAGTCTAGGCGCCACCCCGAAACGATGGAGCGCGAGTTCGCTTGCAAAAGAAATGCAGCCAGCGTCGAGGCGAGCGCGCAAAACTGGATCGAGATTCAACCGTGATTTCAAGACGGCGCGATTGATTTTGCCCACCTGTCATTCGACATGTATACCCCAATATCCTGACTCGCGCACTCTTCGTCTATCAAAATACCCCCTTGGTCTCACCTGGGTAAACCCTGCCAAGGTAAGGCGGCTCCTCCTCCCCCTCCTCCCTCAATCTCGTTGGTCCTCCTCCTCCTCCTTCCTCCCATCATCCTTCCTACCTCCTCCGACTACCCCCTACTCCCTCATCCCTCCCCCGCAAGCATCCGCACTGTTTCCGCCTTCCTCCTCACTCCACCTCATCCTACCTGCCGCCTCATCCTCATCCATCCCATCTTACAATATTATACATAAATATTTTAAATTATAGACACCATTACAAAATATATATAATATATATATATGGTCGCCCCCCCCCCCAAGATAATACCTTTTCGTCTCCTCATCCGCGACTGCCTTCTTTTCACTTTTCTCTACTCCTCCTCTCTCTCTCTCTCTTGTTCCATCTCGCTCTCTATGCATCAATAGCTCACTCTCCAGCTGTCTTCTGCCTCTCCTTCTCTCTCTCTTTCTATACTCTCTCCCATATCGCATCTCTATCTTCTCTTTCGTGTCTCTGCGCTCATCTCTCTCTCCCTCCTTCTCTCTCCTCTCTCTCTCTCTCTCTCTCTCTCTCTCTCTACGCAATGCTTGGCGCCACCGATGCAAGGAAACGCTGTGTATTTTTGGTTTTGGGTTTTTTTTGTTGGTCTGCGAAGCCACGAAAACACTGTGTATGTTTGTGTTGTTTGGTATTTGTTTGGTTTTGCGAGGCAGAGAGAGGGGTGCTGGGAGGGAGGGGGCCGCGCAACCACTACTGCGGGCCACTATTTGGGAACTCTTCTCTTGGCGGGGGGGGTGGGGGGGGGGGGGGTGGGCACTCTACTTACTGGGGTGGCACGGCGGGGTGGCACTTTGCAAACCCAAAAAGCCCAACAAAAACAAAACAACAAAAACAAAAAAAAAAACGACCACAACCCACAAACCCTGCCCCGTTGGGTTTCGCGCAGAACCACCAAAATTAAAAAAAAACAGAAAAAAAAGGCGTTTCCGGTCTGACCCATCGGGGTGGCGCCAAACACGGGGCACGGCGCGCGTTCTGTCTTGATTGGGGAGAACAAGAGACAGGTTCCTATAATCGACACTCTCTCTTCTGTGCTAAGCTGCCTACATCCCTCTCTCGCTTCTCTCACTCGATTGTCTCCTCGATCTATCTCCGCTCTCACTCTCTTTTGCTATCCTCTCTCTCTCTCTCTCTCTCTCTTTCTCTCTCTCTCTCTCTCTCTCTTTCTCTCTCTCTCTCTCTCTCTCTCTGCCTCTCTCTCTCTCTCTCTCTCTCTCCCTTTCTCTCTCTATATCTATTTGTTTGTCTCTCTCTCTCTCTCTTTCTACGCAATGCTTGGCGCCACCGATGCAAGGAAACGCTGTGGATTGTTGTTTTTTTTTGTTTTTTTTGTTTGCGAAGCCACGAAACACTGTGTTTTTTTTTTGTTTGGGGGGGGGGGGTTTTGAGAGGCAGAGAGAGGGGTGCTGGGAGGGAGGCCGCGGCGGGCACGGGGGCTTGCAAACCAAAAAAACAAAAACAATAAAAAAACAATGCTTCGTGGCTTCGCAGACCCCCCCAAAAAAACAGCGTTTCCGTGCATCGGTGGCGCCAAACACGGTGCACGCGCGCGTTCTGTCTTGATTCGGGAGGCACAGAGACAGGTGCTGGGGGGGGGAGGCGGCAGGGGAGCAACGAGCTCTCTCCCCAAGCTGAGCTTGAAAATAACCTACTACTCAACTCCCTCTGTCTCCAACACACCACCAGATACTCAACCGGCTCCCTCCCCAAGCTGAACTTGAAAATGATATTCTACTCAACTCCTTCCGTCTCCAGCACACCATCCAGTACTCAACACCCTCCGTCTCCAACACACCAACCGATACTCAACAGGCTCCCTCCCCAAGCTGAACTTGAAAATTATCCCAGAGGAGCCCCGAGGAGTTGAAGCCCCGAGGAGAGCAATATTAGTAATAACGGTAAACGCCGTCCTCCTCCTTCTCCTCATCGTCGCAATTGTAGCAGTAGCGGTAGTAGTAGTAGTAGTAGTAGCAGCAGCAGCAGCAGCAGCAGCAGGAGTAGTAGTAGTAGTAGTAGTAGTAGTAGTAGTAGTAGTTGGTGTAGTAGTAGTCGTAGAAGAAGAAGTAGTAGTAGTAGTAGTAGTAGTAGTAGTAGTAGTAGTAGTAGTAGTAGTAGTAGTAGTAGTATTAGTAGTAATAGTAATAGTAATAGTAGCAGTAGGAATAGTAGCAGTAGTAGTAGTAGTAGCAGCAATGCTATGCTGCGCTATGCTATGCTATGCTGCGCTATGCTATGCTATGGTATGCTATGATATGCGATGCGATGCTGCGCTGTGCTATGCTAAGCTAAGCTATGCTATGCTATGCTGCGCTATGCTATGCTATGCTATGCTGTGCTACGCTATGCTATGCTATGCTGCGCTATGCTATGCTATGCTATGCTAATGCTGCGCTGCGCTAAGCTAAGCTGAGCTAAGACGAGATGTATGATCTGGGGGGGGCAACCAATATATACATATATATATATATACCTATACGACCACCCTGCGGGTGATAAGGAGGTGAGGGGGGAGGGAGAACCAACGTCTCACTCAATCGATCTCGCTATCGATCTCACAATCGATCTCTCATTCGATCTCACTATCGATATCACTATCGATCTCGCTATCGATCTCACTATCGATCTCACAATCGATCTCACAATCGATCTCACATTCGGTCTCACATTCGGTCTCACTGTCGATCTGACTATCGATCTCACAATCGATCTCACAGTCGATCTCACATTCGGTCTCACATTCGGTCTCACTATCGATCTCACTATCGATCTCACAATCGATCTCACAATCGATCTCACATTCGGTTTCACATTCGGTCTCACTATCGATCTCACAATCGATCTCATTATCGATGTTCACTCGGCAATTTTCACTCGGCACCATCGTCATCATAATCATCATTACCATCATCATCTCACAATCGATCTGACTATCGATCTCACAATCGATCTCACTATCGATCTCACAATCGATCTCACATTCGGTCTCACTATCGATGTCACAATCGATCTCACAATCGACGTCATCATCATCAACAACAACAACACCAACATCATCATCATCATCATCGCCATCATCACCATCATCATCATCACCATCATCATCATAATCATCCACATCATCATCATCATCATCTATAATCATCCACATCATATCATCGAAGACAACGACGGCGACAACAGGACATGGACCTGCTCGGGACCACGGCGGGAAACCCTGCGCCACCGCCCGCCGAAGAGACACATTTTGTCCGGCGCGCCTCAGCACAGGGCCACAGCCGACGGGACACAGACAGTGGACAAGGGCGGGACACGCGCGCCACGGCCGCCCGGAAGAGAAACATTTCGTCCGGCCGCGTTCAGCCAATGGACAACCGCGGGGACACCAGAGCAGGCGGGCCCCCAGGACACCGGCGGGACACCGCGCGCCACCGGCCGCCCGGAAGGAGACACATTTGGTCCGGCCGCGCCTCAGCCACAGGAGATTTTCTTCTCGCCCGCCCACGCAGCTTCGCCTCGCCCGCGCGCACGGCACGCACGAACACGAAACCGAAATCGATTTCCCGGTAGGGGGGCTCTCCGTTCCACTTCGATCTCACCCCCTCACCTCCGATATATATATATATATATATATATATATACACACACATAGATTTAGATATACCAAAACCGTACTGCTACGACTGTGATGAAATCCTTTTGGCTAAATCCAACTCTAATATACTTGAAAAGCAAAAACAGATGCAGCCGAATTGTATCAAAGCGGGTTTCGGTCCAGTTCTTATATAATTCAGACCTAGCTGGATCCAAAATTAATCACACCCTAATCGGAACCCACCCAACTATCATGGCATTTGTTGTTGGTAGATCCACGTTAACTGATACCTCCTGGGCTCGTTCCATATCAATTAAAGTCCTGCCGTAGTTAGATTCAACACTACTTGAATCCCATGTGGTATCGATCCAGATCGAACAGAATAGCACGAGGGTACGATCCAGCGTGAATAAGATCGTCGCCGCGTTGCTCAACGGAGACGGTGGCGGTGCGCCCCACCCCCCAGCTCGAACCCTTCCCTTTGAAGAGGGGGTTGGCGGGTTCGAACCCCCCCCCCACCCCCACCTTGCATCACAAAAGGGGGCGGGGTACCAGTTCGACCCCCCGCTTCCCAGCGTCCACAGAGCGCGTTCTTTGTATATGGAATGGGGTAGAACATCTTAGAATAGGGTAGAGAAGAATTGAATATAGCAGGGTTGAGCAGAATCGAATCGGAGAAGAATGAAGCAGGAAACTAGAACTGCGGGGATTGGAAGCTGCACGAGAGAACGCACGGCGGCAATAAGATGTCGAACGCACTGGCGAATTTCCCGTAGTACAATATACAAGCATGCGACGGCGCTCGGGCCAAATAGCGGCAGCCGCTCCAAAATGAACCGGGATGGCGCGGGCAATCGAACAGCTCTGGCCGAGAAGACAGACGAGTGGAAGAAGGGAACCGTCACTGTCCAGACCCCCAGCACCTGCTATTCTCTGGCCATCTCTCGGACGTCCATTCCCTGTGTTTTTTTCGGTTTCGTGCGTGGTTGTTTCGCCAAACGATCAAGGATGTTCCTAGATGGTCCTCGCCGAAGGAAAAATGCACACGTCCGAGCGATGCCAAGTTCTCAGAAGGGAGGCCCCGTCGCCGACTGGCCCGGACGGCGCGCGACGCGGCGGCGCGCGGGCTGCCCCTCTGCAGCGGGCGGCTCGCGCGAGCTTTTAGGGCCGGCATCGGAGGAGCTCGCGCGCAGGAGCGACGATGGCGCGCGTTCTCTCGCGCCCCATTTTGCGCGCGATGTTGCCAACATCGCGCGCAAGATGGGCGCGCGTTCTCTCGCGCGTTCTCTCGCGCCCCATTTTGTGCGCGTCCTCTCTCGGGATGTTGCCACAGTTCGCCAACAGTTGGCGACCTGTGGCAGCAGACGTGACGTTTGGAAGTCAGTCCTAAAGGCTTCGGCAAAAAAGATTGCCCGTGGGCCACGCGGAGAGCGATGCGGACGCGCAGACGCCTTGACCTGGTAGGTGAGAAAGAAGGTGATGGACGGAGATAAACCTCGAGGGATGCGCGCACTTTTCGGCGCGATCGCCTCGAGGCTCACCGCGGTCAAGAGCCGCGAAAGCCGTTCCGTCCACGACCAAGTGCGACCTCCTCGGTGGGTACGCCGGGCTCGGCACTGCCCGCGGGAGAATGCACTGCCCGCAGGAGATGACTATGATGATGAAAATGGTGAAGGTGCCGATGCTGATGATGATGTTGATGCTGATGATGATGATGAGGAGGAGGATTATGGCGATAGTGGTCATGATGACGACGATGATGATGGTGATGACGACAATGAGGGTGATGATGATGATGATGATGATGATGATGATGATGATGATGATGATGATGATGATGGTGGCGGTGATGGTGATGACGGCAACCATTACGACGATGATCATGGCGTTGATGATGGCGATGATGCTGGTGGCGGTGATGATGATGGCGAGGATAATGACGGCGGTGGTGGGAATGATGCAGATGGTGGTGATATTGATGATGGTGGTGATGACGGTGGTGCTGGAGATGGTGATGGTGGCGGTGGTGGCGGCGATGACGATGACGATGATGATGATGGTGATGGTGATGGTGACGGTGACGACGATGATGAAGATGAGGATGATGATGATGATGATGATGCGGTTGATGACGATGGCGATGACGGTGATGATGATGATGATGATGATGATGATGATGATGATGATGATGATGATGATGATGATGATGATGATGATGCGGATGATGATGGAGATGGTGATGGTGATAATGACGATGGCGATGACGACAAGGAGAGCAGAAGCAAGCAGGGGGAGGACGGAGGAGAAGGAGGAGAGGGACGCAGAGACTGTCTCTTCAAAACGAAGACCCAACAACGCAACATGATTGGGAATACATGAGAAACCATGTTTGAAACGCGGCGCCAAAAACAATATGCGGAGAGCGCCGAATATGTTCCGCACAAAGTCGGGAGAGTGAGGAGAACGGCATTCATGATGTGAAATTGCGGAGCGCCGTGAGGGGGAAAGAACCGGGGGAGAGAGCGGGGGCGACGGGGAGGGGAAAGAAGGGCGGGGAAGGGCGAGGGGCCGAGAGAGGGATGGTGAGCAGGTACAGCGGCCACCAGTAAAATCGCATCGGTATGTCGCTCTCGTTATTTGTTTCTCTCTCTCTCTCTGTCTTCTCGGGCCACGAGATGACGCGGTGGGGAGGCGGAAGGAGGGGGAAGACGGAGGAGGCAAGAATGCTTCTGAGTCGTCAGGGGGGGGCGAGGTCATCGGCATTGGGGTAGGAGCCTGGGCAATCTTATGGAGGATCAAACGTGTGTGGGGGAAGAGGACAAAGGGGAGGAGGAGGAGGAGGAGAGAGAAGGAGATGGAGGGAGGAGACAGGAGGCACTTGGAAGGAGGCAGGGTGCGTGCTCGCCGCCGCGCACGTCGCACGCAGCCTGCACACAGGTGGCCTCGACGAGTTCATGTTTGTCAGACTTCGTCGCGATCCCACTCGACGCACCCGCCTGCACTGCCATCGCAGCACGCCACGTTTGGCCGGTCGTGCCCGGCGCGCACCGACGGAGCGGCCTGACCGTCGACCCTGCGTGGTCCCCGTGCGTTCGGCATGGAAGATCGCTCGAGTTTAGGCGCCTCGCTCAGTGCGTGTGCGGATCGCACGGTCCTTCCTCAACGCATGCGCACACAGTTGAAAGCCGGAAAACTTGTGCCTGCAGTGTACCAGGTCGTTTCCGTTGGAATTGATGCTCTACTTTCCGCAGTGTCCTGCATCGAAACGCGGGCTACTCGTGGGGGAAAGCAGGTGCGCGCACGTGTGCACGTGCATGTGCACGCGCACGTGTTTGCTCATACGTTATCAGGACTTCGAAGGTCTACCCTTTACAATCGAGAGACCCCCTTTCGGGACTTCGTTTCGGGCACGCCTTTCGGGGCCGCCCGCCCGAAACGCTCAGGATTTCAGGAGTGCGTTTCGGAAACCTGTTTTCAGAAAATGTGCATTTGCAAACATGTGTCTGTATGCTGGTACATGAGCACGAGCTCGGTCTACAAATGCCGGCGTATAGGTCAGGGCCACCATGGAACACGGAAACTATGCCGATGCTGCCCTGGAACGCTGGCGGGACTTGCACTGAAAGTTGGTGCATACGTTCTTAACTAAGAATAACCACGGAGAGAGGAGGTGGGGGATAGGGAGAGCAGCAACTGCAGCAGGAGCAGATGGAGCAGGCGGATACGCATGGAGGGTAGATGAGAGGATTCAGAAAACTTGGACTCTGCACTTGGACTTGGAAGTCGCCGATGCAAGTACGGGGGAGAGGAGCGGCAACAGGAATATAAGCAGGGAGACCAAGAGCTGGACATGGAGGAGGGTGGCAGATATAGCGGAAGACAGGAGAGGGGACTGGAGGAAAGGGAGAAAGCCGAGCAGCATCAGGCATGAGTTTTGACTGCATGGATGCCAGCCTGCCCCATCAGCAATCGCCTGGGCCCTCGCTGGAATCAGCGCCACAAACCACGATGCGGCCACATTCTCTATGCTATACTGAAGACGCTGCATCAAAGTCTACAAGAGGAGCAGGCTGGGACGGGCGTCCTTGAAAAGGTCGAAATAGCTGGGCTGGAGGATGATGACGGCGGCAAGTCGAATCGACCGCCGAACACTGTTCATCGCAGGGGCGAGTCAGTGTACAGCTCCCAGTCACCCCACGCAGATCCTGTCAAGCCGTCCTGGTAGAACATGCCAATGATTGCCATCATCGCCAGCCGTCCATTCGCGATCTCGGCATTCAGCTTGCGGGACTTGAGCTCCCCAGCAGGCAGAGTACTGCCGTTAGGAACGCCCAGTACGCCACCGTTCTCATAGTCGCCCGGGGCCCTCGACGGGTCGTACACGAACAAGCCCTTCTCAATCAAACCGCAGAACAGGAAGATCTGGACCCACCCCGCGCCTGGAACCTTGGATAGCGCTGCAAGACCATTCGGGATGTCTGCAAACTGGAGACCCTTGGACGGAGAGCAATAGCCTGGCCACTTGAAGTACTCGGGAGTGATGTAGCCCATACACGCCCACATGGACACACGCCCGTGCTTGATCTCAGTGACGCGGCGCCTCTTGAAGGCCTCAGTGTCGCCGTCCTTGCTCAGGCCGGCCGGGTCCCAATAACCAAAAGGAGCCTGCACGCCAAGCTCGCTCTCGAAAGCGCGTAGCGGCGAATCCGTGTAGAGCGCCCAATCGCCCCATGCGCTGCCAGTCAGACCATCCTGGAAAAACATCCCGATGATCGCCATCATCGCCAGCCTGCCGTTGGCGATCTCTGCGTTCAGTTTCTTCGTCTTCGCCTCGCCATCGAAACCAGAAAGCAGGGGCGGCTTCCAGCCCACATCGCCCGGCGTCTGCTCAGTGCCGATGTAGTTGAAGCCGAGGCCAGACGCCTCGACGTACAGGCAGTAGATGACGATTTGAAGCCACCCGAGGAAAGGGACCTTAGAGATGGCTGCCAGGCCATTCGGGATATCATTGAAAGCAAGGCCCTTGGACGGACTAAGGTACCCTGGGAATTTGCCAGCGACCTCGGGCGTGATGTAGCCCATCGTAGCCAGCATCGACACGCGGCCATGCTTGATCTCGGTGGACCGACGGCGCCTGAACGCAGCAGCATCACCGTCCTTCGAAAGACCAGCAGGGTCCCAAAAGCCCACGGGGGCCTGCACGCCCAGCTCGCTCTCGAACGCGCGCAGCGGGGATCCAGTGTAGAGCGCCCAGTCGCCCCACGCGGAGCCGGTCAAGCCGTCCTGGAAAAACATTCCGATGATAGCCATCATGGCAAGGCGACCGTTGGCGATCTCTGCCGCCAACTTCTTCTGCTTTTCCCCGGCATCACTGGACGTCAGCACCTTGAAGCCGAAGTCGCCTGCGGCGGCAGCGGTGCCAGCGGACTGGTCCTGGGACAGCTCGCAGAACGCGCCGTACGCCACGATCTTCGCCCAGCCCGCCGCGGGAACCTTGGAGATCGCCCCGAGCCCGTTCGGGATGTCCGCGAACTTCAGGCCAGCCGAAGGCGACAAGTAGCCAGGCAGCTTGCCGGTGATCTCGGGCGTGATGTAACCCATCGTCGCCAGCATGCTCACGCGGCCGTGCTTGAGCTCTGTCTGGCCGCCTCCTGGCCAGAATCGCCGTGCTAAACTTCGCTGTGAACCCGGCAGGGTCCCAAAAGCCCACGGGGTCCTGCACGCCCAGCTCGCTCTCGAACGCGCGCAGCGGGGATCCAGTGTAGAGCGCCCAGTCGCCCCACGCGGAGCCAGTTAAGCCGTCCTGGAAAAACATTCCGATGATAGCCATCATGGCGAGGCGACCGTTGGCGATCTCTGCCGCTAACTTCTTCTGCTTCTCCCCGGCATCACTGGACGTCAGCACCTTGAAGCCGAAGTCGCCTGCTGCGGCAGCGGTGCCAGCGGACTGGTCCTGGGACAGCTCGCAGAACGCGCCGTACGCCACGATCTGCGCCCAGCCCGCCGCGGGAACCTTGGAGATCGCCCCGAGCCCGTTCGGGATGTCCGCGAACTTCAGGCCCGCCGAAGGCGACAAATAGCCAGGCAGCTTGCCGGTGATCTCGGGCGTGATGTAACCCATCGTCGCCAGCATGCTCACGCGGCCATGCTTGAGCTCTGTCTGACGCCTCCTGGCGAAATTCACCGTGCTACCATCCGCTGTGAACCCGGCAGGGTCCCAAAAGCCCACGGGGTCCTGCACGCCCCAGCTCCGCTCTCGAGCGCGCGCAGCGGGGTCCAGTGGGGTCCGCCCAGTCGCCCCACGCGGAGCCGGGTCAATAAGCCGCCCTGGAAAAACATTCGTGGTGGGAGCCTCATGCAAGGCGACCGTTGGCCGAATCTCTGCCGCTAAGCTTCTTCTGCGTCTCCCCGGCATCACTGGACGTCAGCACCTTGAATGCGAAGTCGCCTGCTGCTGCTAGCGGTGCCGAGCGGACTGGTCCTGGGACAGCTCGCAGAACGCGCCGTACGCCACGATCTGCGCCCAGCCCGCCGCGGGAACCTTGGAGATCGCCCCGAGCCCGTTCGGGATATCCGCGAACTTCAGGCCAGCCGAAGGCGACAAGTAGCCGGGCAGCTTGCCAGTGATCTCGGGCGTGATGTAACCCATCGTCGCCAGCATGCTCACGCGGCCGTGCTTGAGCTCCGTCTGGCGCCTCCTGGCGAAATTCGCCGTGCTACCATCCCGCTGTGAACTCCAGCAGGTCCCAAAAGCCCAACGGTGTCCCTGCACGCCCACTCGCTCTCGAACGCGCGCAGCGGGATCCAGTGTAGAGCGCCCAGTCGCCCCACGCGGTCCGATCTCCGTCCTGGAAAAACATTCCGTGATAGCCCTCATGGCAACGCGTGTCGTTGGCGATCCTCTGCCGCCACTTCCTTCTGCTTCTCCCCAGCATCGGCTGGACGTCGCACCTTAAGCCGAAGTCGCCTGCTGGCGGCAGCGGTGTCCAGCGGACTGGTCCTGGACAGCTCGCAAGTAAAAAAAACGCGCCGTACGCCACGATCTGCGCCCAGCCCGCCGCGGGAACCTTGGAGATCGCCCCGAGCCCGTTCGGGATGTCCGCGAACTTCAGGCCCGCCGAAGGCGACAAATAGCCAGGCAGCTTGCCGGTGATCTCGGGCGTGATGTAACCCATCGTCGCCAGCATGCTCACGCGGCCATGCTTGAGCTCTGTCTGACGCCTCCTGGCGAAATTCACCGTGCTACCATCCGCTGTGAACCCGGCAGGGTCCCAAAAGCCCACGGGGTCCTGCACGCCCAGCTCGCTCTCGAACGCGCGCAGCGGGGATCCAGTGTAGAGCGCCCAGTCGCCCCACGCGGAGCCGGTCAAGCCGTCCTGGAAAAACATTCCGATGATAGCCATCATGGCAAGGCGACCGTTAGCGATCTCTGCCGCCAGCTTCTTCTGCTTCTCCCCGGCATCACTGGACGTCAGCACCTTGAAGCCGAAGTCGCCTGCTGCGGCAGCGGTGCCAGCGGACTGGTCCTGGGACAGCTCGTAGAACGCGCCCGTAGCCACGATCTGCGCCCAGCCCGCGGGGAACCTTGGATATCGCCCCGAGCCGCCGAGCCGTTCGGGATGTCCGCGAACTTCAGGCCAGCGAACGGCGACATACCGGGGCATCTTGCCGGTGATTCTCGCCTGACATCCAACCCATCGTCTGCAGCATGGGGGGCGGGCGGCCGTGCGTTCTCTCCGTCTGGGCGCCTCCTGGCGAAATATCGCCGTGCTACCATCCGCTGTGAACCCGGCAGGGTCCCAAAAGCCCACGGGGTCCTGCACGCCCAGCTCGCTCTCGAACGCGCGCAGCGGGGATCCAGTGTAGAGCGCCCAGTCGCCCCACGCGGAGCCGGTCAAGCCGTCCTGGAAAAACATTCCGATGATAGCCATCATGGCAAGGCGACCGTTGGCGATCTCTGCCGCTAACTTCTTCTGCTTCTCCCCGGCATCACTGGACGTCAGCACCTTGAAGCCGAAGTCGCCTGCTGCGGCAGCGGTGCCAGCGGACTGGTCCTGGGACAGCTCGCAGAACGCGCCGTACGCCACGATCTGCGCCCAGCCCGCCGCGGGAACCTTGGAGATCGCACCGAGCCCGTTCGGGATGTCCGCGAACTTCAGGCCCGCGGACGGCGACAGGTATCCTGGCAGCTTGCCAGTAATCTCTGGGGTGATGTAGCCCATCGTCGCCAGCATACTCACGCGGCCGTGCTTCAGCTCGGTCTGGCGCCGGCGGGCGAAGTTAGCCGTGCTACCATCCGCTGTGAACCCAGCAGGGTCCCAGAAGCCGACCGGGTCCTGCACGCCCAGCTCACTCTCGAACGCGCGCAGCGGGGATCCAGTGTAGAGCGCCCAGTCGCCCCAGGCAGAGCCAGTCAGGCCGTCCTGGAAGAACATGCCGATGATTGCCATCATGGCCAGACGACCGTTGGCGATCTCAGCTGATAACTTCTTCTGCTTCTCCCCGGCGTCGCTGGACGTCAGCACCTTGAACCCGAAGTCACCCGCCGCGGCAGCGGTGCCAGCGGACTGGTCCTGGGACAGCTCGCAGAACGCGCCGTACGCCACGATCTGCGCCCAGCCCGCCGCGTGAAAGACCTTGGAGATCGCTCCGAGCCCGTTCGGGGATGTCCGCGAATTCAGGCCAGCCGAAGGCTACAAGTAGCCGGGCAGCTTGCGTGATCTCGGGAGTGATGTAGCCCATCGTCGCCAGCATGCTCACGCGACCGTGCTTCAGCTCGGTCTGGCGCCGGCGGGCGAAGTTATCCGTGCTACCATCTGCCGTGAACCCAGCAGGGTCCCAGAAGCCAACTGGGTCCTGCACGCCCAGCTCGCTCTCGAAAACACGCGCGCACGGGATCCAGTGTAGAGCCCCAGTGCGCCCCACGCGGAGCCGGTCAGCGCGTCCTGGAAAAACATTCCGATAAATAGCCATCATGCAAGGCGACCGTTGCGATCTCTCCGCCAACTTCTTCTGCTTCTCTCTCCCAGCAGGCGCTGGAACTTCCAGCACCTGAGCACCTTGAAGCAGAAGTCGCCTGCGGCGGCAGCGGTGGCCAGCGGACTGTTCTGGGACAGCTCGCAGAAAACGCGCCGTACGCCACGATCTGCGCCCAGCCCGCCGCGGGAACCTTGGAGATCGCCCCGAGCCCGTTCGGGATGTCCGCGAACTTCAGGCCAGCCGTAGGCGACAAGTAGCCGGGCAGCTTGCCGGTGATCTCGGGCGTGATGTAACCCATCGTCGCCAGCATGCTCACGCGGCCGTGCTTGAGCTCTGTCTGGCGCCTCCTGGCGAAGTTCTCCGTGCTACCATCCGCCGTGAACCCGGCAGGGTCCCAGAAGCCCACGGGGTCCTGCACGCCCAGCTCGCTCTCGAACGCGCGCAGCGGGGATCCGGTGTAGAGCGCCCAGTCGCCCCACGCGGAGCCAGTCAAACCGTCCTGGAAAAACATTCCGATGATAGCCATCATGCTCGTGCTCGTGCTGGGAGGGGATGTAGGCTCATGGAGCCGCCCTCCGTCGCCCCAGCAACCCCAAGACCCCGGCCCCCCCCCGACCCCAGACCCGAGCAGAGGGGGCGAGGGAGGGAGGGACGACCAGGAGGAACGAGGCGCGGGGGCCTTTTTCTTCCATAACCAGAGCCCATGCTGGGAGTGATGGCGCATCATCAGGATGTGGAGCCTTGCAACGCCCGTCCTGGAAGAACATGCCGATGATTGAGGCACCCGCGGGAAATCGAATATTGGCACAATAACACAGTGGATCACGTACTCCCACAAGTGCGCCCCGCACGCTGTGTCCACACACACGCACACACACACACACACACACCCGTGTCCACACACGCACATACACATACAAGACACGCATATGTGTCCACGTACACGCACACACGCCCGTGTCCACACACGCACTCACACATACAAGACACGCATGCCTCGAAGCACTCATGCTATTTCGGGCCCAAGGAAGGGCCGCCTCATTTCGGAAGCCAGAATCGCTCCCCTGCCGGTCGAGAAGGAGACCAGTCCCTGGGAGGCGGTGCAAGGCCACCTCCCGGCGCCGGGGGGTAGGCTCCACGTCGTCAGGGCACAAGGCCCCCGCCCCCGGAGTGCAGTACAAGGCTACACTCTAGCGCAAAGGGGGGCGACCTAGAAGGCGGCGACGTTTCGACCGACAGGCTCGCCGAATGACGCGGCACCCCCTGTCGTTTCCCCCACCCCCCTTCCGACCCCCCATACCACGCAGCTCGAATACATGAAGAGGGAGATCACTCTGGAGCAGCTGCTCCTGCGCAACACCACGGGGAGACACCTTAAGGATCACGCCCAGACCAAACGCAACACCACGCCCTCGCCGGTACCCGGTGATCAGGCGGATACCGGCCTCACGCTGCCCGTTGCACGGGGGAAGATTCCACGAATCCAACCGCCCCCGTGCAGACATGGCAGCGAGCCGTGCCCTCCCGCCCCGCACAAAGAATTCAGCCGACATATAGCAGTGAGGAGCAAAAAGTGATCAGAACAAGACGTTCTCCCCCCAGGCGCAACCCCCACCGCACCAAGCGCAGGTCCCCAAGGGGCGACGTTCGGTGCTGCCCGGGCCGGGGGGAACCCAAGTAGCACCCCCGCCTGTGGGTTGGCCGCCCCTCGGGCGCCATCGCTGTCGCTCGCGAGCGCTCGACCCATGGGCCCCCCGGGCACCCGACGGGCGTTGCCCCCAGCTCAACCGGGAGGTTTGGGCACTTATGAACCTGAGTTGGCGCCGTAACTCGCGGCGCCTGCCTCCAAGCGCGGAGTGCTCCCGTCCGACTCGGCGGTCTGTGGACGCGCCGGTGTGATTGGCGGCCACACCCGGCACCCCGGCCCCGGGAGCAGGGCGTAGGCCGGTGAGAACTACGGGCGCGCCCCCCAGCACAATATCCCATGCTGGACTTGGCATCTCTTTTTCCACGCATGCCCCACAGCCCCTCTGCGTAAACGCACACAAGCACGCACATTCACCAATTTGCCCTCAATACACGCACATACACATACAAGACACATACAATGCACATTCACCAATATGCCCTCACACACGCAAGCAAATACACGTCAGGCACGTGCAATACTCAAACGCTCGCACGCGCGCGCAAGAACACTCTACCCGTCTGTTGCCAATATTCGTAGTTCCGCCGTGCCGATAGCCATCATGGCAAGGCGACCGTTGGCGATCTCTGCCGCCAACTTCTTCTGCTTCTCCCCAGCATCGCTGGACGTCAGCACCTTGAAGCCGAAGTCGCCTGCTGCGGCAGCGGTGCCAGCGGACTGGTCCTGGGACAGCTCGCAGAACGCGCCGTACGCCACGATCTGCGCCCAGCCCGCCGCGGGAACCTTGGAGATCGCCCCGAGCCCGTTCGGGATGTCCGCGAACTTCAGGCCAGCCGAAGGCGACAAGTAGCCGGGCAGCTTGCCGGTGATCTCGGGCGTGATGTAACCCATCGTCGCCAGCATGCTCACGCGGCCGTGCTTGAGCTCTGTCTGGCGCCTCCTGGCGAAATTCGCCGTGCTACCATCCGCTGTGAACCCGGCAGGGTCCCAAAAGCCCACGGGGTCCTGCACGCCCAGCTCGCTCTCGAACGCGCGCAGCGGGGATCCGGTGTAGAGCGCCCAGTCGCCCCACGCGGACCCGGTCAAACCGTCCTGGAAAAACATTCCGATGATAGCCATCATGGCAAGGCGACCGTTGGCAATCTCCGCCGCCAACTTCTTCTGTTTCTCCCCAGCGTCACTGGACGTCAGCACCTTGAAGCCGAAGTCGCCTGCGGCGGCAGCGGTGCCAGCAGACTGGTCCTGGACAGCTCGCAGAACGCGCCGTACGCCACGATCTGCGCCCAGCCCGCCGCGGGAACCTTGGAGATCGCCCCGAGCCCGTTCGGGATGTCCGCGAACTTCAGGCCAGCCGAAGGCGACAAGTAGCCGGGCAGCTTGCCCGTGAATCTCGGGCGTGATGTAACCATCGTCGCCCGAGCATGCTCACCGCGGCCGTGCTTGAGCTTCGGTCTGGCGCCTCCTGGCGAAATTCGCCGTGCTACCATCCGTGTAGACCCCGGCAGGGTCCCAAAAGGCCCACGGGGGTCCTGCACCCCAGCTCGCTCTTCGAACGCCGCTAGCGGGGATCCAGTGGGTAGAGCGCCCCAGTCCACCACGCGGAGCCGGTACAAGCCGTCCTGGAAAAACATTCCGATGATAGCCATCATGGCAAGGCGACCTTTGGCGATCTCTGCCGCCAACTTCTTCTGCTTCTCCCCGGCATCACTGGACGTCAGCACCTTGAAGCCGAAGTCGCCTGCGGCGGCAGCGGTGCCAGCGGACTGGTCCTGGGACAAGCTCGCATAACGGGCCGCCGTACGCCACGATCTGCGCCCAGCCCGCCGCGGGAACCTTGGAGATCGCCCCGAGCCCGTTCGGGATGTCCGCGAACTTCAGGCCAGCCGAAGGCGACAAGTAGCCGGGCAGCTTGCCAGTAATCTCGGGCGTGATGTAACCCATCGTCGCCAGCATGCTCACGCGGCCGTGCTTGAGCTCGGTCTGGCGCCTCCTGGCGAAATTTGCCGTGCTACCATCCGCTGTAAACCCGGCAGGGTCCCAAAAGCCCACAGGGTCCTGCACGCCCAGCTCGCTCTCGAAAGCCGCCATCACTACTCTGTGCTGCGCGGGACCCTGCGGTCGCGCCTTCCTGGCGACGTTGGACAGCGCACCCCTGGTGAGCAGGGCGAGGGCCACGGACGCCCCGATGACTGTCAGGCCGACTCCGACGGGCGCCGCCGACTGAGAGGCGGGCGCCGCGCTAGGCGCCGCGGACACAGTGGTCGGCTCCATGTGGCCATCAAGCCCACGCTGGCCGAAAGGCGCCGCCACAAAGGCATTGCCCAGCTGGCAGACCACCAGGCCAGCGACGAAGGCGGCCACGAACGCGGCGATGCTGGAGTGCGCCATTGTTTCTTGGCTGAAAAAGGGGAGTTCGAAGTGAATGGGAAGGTGGGAGCTGTGGACGCCCAGTTCAAAAAAAATACCTTGGGCCAAAAAAGGCTCCAGAGGTCAGCGGGGGCAGGAATAGGCTTGATCGGTACCTGTCGAGGCACACCGAGTGTGAACACCAGGCGGCATGCGTCCTCCCCTTGAGGGCACGAGGTCGCCGGCATGTCCTGTCTTGTGGCCCTCCAGGGGCGCGCTTGGCCTCCACAAGGGCCCTCGCCAGCCCCTTGGAGCCATCTTAGGTTCCCTGGGAGCCTCGTGGGACGTTTCGGGGTGCGCCTGTGGGACATGTTGGGGGGCGGAGGACTTGGGAGCAGCCTTGGGGCAGTCTTGGAACGTCTCGGAGCCATCGCGGGGCCGTCGTCTTGGAGGCTTGGAAGCAAGCTTGGACCATCTCGGGGGCGTCTTGGGCCCCAGTGGGGGCTCTAATGGGCCTTTCGAGCCCTGTTGGAGACATCTGGGGCCCCGCCTGGAGCAATCTGGATGGAGCTGGAAGGTTGGAGAGTCGCGAACATGCACGAAGAGCTGGAAGGTTGGAGAGTCGCGAACATGCACTAAGACACAAAGAACGTCGAAGACATTCGCCTCTCGGGGGCCTTGCACTGGCCCATCTTACGCACATCGGGGCAACCTTGGACCTCGGGGTGGTTTGGACGATCCTGGGGGGGCCTGATCGGCAGCCTGGGACGTCTCGCTAGCCCCCTGTGACGCCATCCTGGTGGCCTCTTTGCGCCCTCGGGAGCTACGTTGACGCCCCTGCGGGCTTCTCGGGCCAAAAGGCCACCGACGTGGCCGAAACAGGGCGGGTTAGCTCCAGGGGTATGGCCACCGATCCCCCGCCCCAAAACACTTTCCCGAACTCATCGCTCCGATCAATCAAGTGACGGGTCGCACGCTGAACGCGTTTCGCAGACGCCTGCTTGGAAGAATCCCTGGACAAGTCGGAACCGCCCCCCCCCCCAAAACAGAAAAACGCTTTAACCGTCTGGAAAAGACGAGGAGGGGGGCTGGACACCGGCCTCTCGAACAGCCCCCCTCCAAAGGAGAGGTGTTCGAACCGGGGTGATGGGCCCATCCCCTTGTTCAAAGGGAGAGGAGGGTCGAACCGGGAGGGCCCCCCTCCGTTCATTTACATACATATATACTAGAACCATCGCGCGCGCGTCGCGCGCGCTCAGGTTCTAGTTGAGGTCACCGCTCAGGTGCGATGCCCGCGACGATTCTTACCACGAAGACGGCGGCGTGCACTCCGCTCATGTTCTCACGCCATGTTCCGGAGGAGCGTTCCCAGGCATGGGGCGCCAGAGGCTCCCCCGCTCTTCCCCCCTCCTGGACTATCCTGCCAAGGAACTTTTGGGTTGCGTAGGGCAGGTCTTGCGGGCTCCCTGGGGCTCTCTGGGCCCGCCTAGGGCTGTCTGGGAGCGGACCTGGAGGCGCGCTGGGCCCTATTGGAGCGTCGGAAAGCCGAAAATACAAGAAGGCCAAAATCCTCCAATTCCTACGTAAAATGGACGATGTTGGCCTGTTGGGACCCTCTCGGGGGTGCTCCTGGAGGCGTCTTGAGCCATGTTTGAAGCCTCTTGGGAACTACCTGGGGCCTCCTGGAGCTCTCTTGAGGCGGAAGCCCTGGGTTTTCCGGACGCGGTCCGTCTCTTGGACACCTCTCGGGCCTGTTTTGGGGCACTCGTGGGCGGCCCTGGGCGCTTCTTGGGCCGCCTTTGGGCTCTCCGGGACCGCCTCGGGGCGGCCTTGGGCGCTTCTGGAGCTGTTTGGGGGCGATCTCGGAGGCCTCCTGGGCCGCCTAGGAGCGTCGGACAGCCGCAAAGATCAGAAGGCCAAAACCCTTCCAAAACTATTGAAAAACCATCAATGTTTGGCCTGCTGGGGCCCTCGTGGGAGTACTCTTGGAAGCGTTTGGAGCCATGTTGGAGGACTCTTGGGAGCTGCCTGGGGCCTCCAGGGTCACTGTTGAGGCGGGAGCCCTGGGTGTTCGGTACGCGGTCCCTCTCTTGGGCTCTTCTTGGGCTTGTTTTGGAGCCTTCTTGGGCTGTCGTGGGCGCTTCTTGGGCCAGCCTTGGGCTCTACGGGGCCGCCTTGGGCTTGTCTTGGGGGCCTCGGGGGCTGCTTGGGGGCAGACCTGGAGACCTCCTGGGCAGACTTGGAGCGTCGTACAAGCGAAAAAAACAGAAGGCCAAAACCCTTCCAAAACCGTCTGAAAACCAATAATTTTGGCCTCCCGGGGCTCTCTTGGGAGTGCTCCTGGAAGCGTCTGGAGCCATGTTGGAGGCCTCCCGAAACTTCCACCACGTGTTTCGGCGACATGGGTCGAAGATGGGAACCATTCCTGGTGCAGAAACATCACCAGGGTCCGTCCAGAGCCGCTCGGGAAACGCCCCGGAGCGGCTCTGGAGAGGCCCGGGGAGGGTCCTCCCATGGCGAGTCGAGGCAGCTGGCCAGAGGCGCCTGGCCCCATATATATATATATATATTATAATGTATATATATATATATATATATATATATATATTATATATATGTGTATGTATATATATATATAATATAAAATTAATATATACACACACATATACATATACAATACATATACATATACATCATACATATATATATATATATATATATATATATATGTATACATATACATATACATATACATATACATATACATGTACACATACACATACACATACACATACACATACACATACACATACACATACACATACATATACATAGACACATACATATAATATACATATACATATACATATACATATACATATACATACACATATACATATACATATACATATAAATATACATATACAAATACATATACATATACATATACATATGCATATACATATACATATACATATAGATATACATATACATATACATATACATGTACATATACATATACATATACATATACATATAAATATACACATACCTATACATATACATATATGTACATTTACATGTACATGTACATGTACAAATACATATACGTATACGTATACGTATGCATATACATACACATATACATATACATATACATATAAATATACATATACAAATACATATACATGTACATATACATATACATATACATATACATATACATATACATATATAAATACATATACATATACATATGCATATACATATACATATACATAGACATAGACATGCACATATACATATAATATGCATATATATACGTGTACGTATACATATATATATATACATATGCATATACATATACATATACATATACGTATATAGTCATACACATACACATACACATACACATACACATACACATACACATACACATACACATACACACACCTACCATACATACATACATACATACATGCATGCATGCATACATACATACATACAGACATGCATACATACAAATGTGTATATACATGTGTATTTATATGTGTATATATATATGTATACAAATACCTACATACATACAGACACGCATATATATATACACATAAATATACCCAACCAAGAAAAACTTAACTCCTCCCTGTCGTTTCCCGCAGAGTGTCGGCAGGGCGGGCAGGGCGTTTCGCCTGAGATTGCCTCACCATGTACAATCCTGAAGCTTCGCGCTGCGCACATTCGTCCTAAAGTCTCAAAGATGGAAGGCGGTTCCTCTTCAAAATGGGGTTCTCGCCTTAGCGCCAACCTGATTCGTCCTCAAATATTGCACCAATTACGAGGATGGAAGGCCCGTTGTAAGAATTACATTATTGCCGTAACGCCGCGCACAAGCGTCTCAAAGTCTGCAACGGCTTCAACAGATGGTCATGGATGGAGGGCGATTCCTTTTTCAAAATGGGGATTTCGCCTCAGCGCCGCGCGCATTCGTGTTCAAAGCTAACGACTACATGGATGGAGGACCGTTCCTGGTCTGAATGGGCCTTTCGCCTGAGACTTCTTCTTGAAACTCGACACCCGACACTCGTGCAGATCTAACACCTGCACGGCAAGAGGGCAGTTCCTTCTCAAAGCGGTGCTCTCGCTTGAGGCTTCCTCGCAACTCGTGGACAAAAATGTGGACTAAGGTCGGACATGTCCCCCTACTGGGGGATTTTCGGCGAAAAAACAAGAAACTCAAAAGTGTGCACAAATATTCAAAAAAACTTAAAAATCGTCCCCATATTATCTTTTCACTATTTCTGAATGTTCCCCCTGTAAAATGGCAGGCCCGACTTAGGTGCAGACTTGCGCAGCAGTCGCTCAGAGCAGGGGCGGCCCTCTCTCGGAGTGGGGATCTCGCTGCACACCTCGCTGTGCCGTGGATTCGCTGGGGGGGGGGGCAGGGCAAACGATTTTGCAGAACGAGGCTGTCGCCCGAATGACAAACCCACGGGGCGCTGGCCTTTTGGCGGGGCGGGCGCTTCTCGCAGTGCAGAGAAGAGCTTGTAGGGCCTCGTGAGACTGGGGACGGGAGGGTGTCTTGCAGCATCGTTGAAGCATATTGTCACAATGGCACAGTTCAGGTGCCATCTGTCCTCCAGAGCTCGAACTAAAAGGAAACGGAAAACACTGTTTAGCTCGAGCGTAGTTATCCTCCTCCCGACCCCTCCTCCCATCCGAACTTTTGGCGAGAAATTGAAGCCACAAGCTGGTAGTGGAACGAGGTCCACTAGGATGAGAATAATATACTGACACAAATTGTCATTGATACGTTTCGGGGATTCCGGGATTTCGAACAGCCTTCGCGCGGGGTACACCTTGCGTCGAATATTGTCGGCCCTGCCTGGCGCCGCTGGTCGGTCACCCGTTCGCAATCGAGTAGTCCCCCGTAGGGGACTATTTGGCATCTGCCGATCCCCATTTTCGTTGCCGAACGCGGGGGGGGGGGGGGGGGCGGGGGCGCACCGCCCCGTCGCCCTCCGCCGCGCACCGCGCGCCTCGACGGGTTCCCAAAGAGCTGGAAAATTCACCGACGGTAAATGTTTTTAAAAAAAACCCAGGAACGTTTATGAACATGTCCGGCCTACTTATGGAATTCTGGAACTGGTTTTGGAAAATTCCAGAATCGAATTTTAAACATTCTGGAATCCATTTTGAAAGTTTCCGGACTTCGAAATCATTCAAATGTCCAACGCGGCGGGCGCAGTCCACCCCTCAAAACGGATTATTGAAAATGTCTGGACTCCTTTTGGAAAATTCCGGAACCGCTTTCGCGAGAAACACAAAAAAACGTTTTGTTAAAACATTCTACAATCCAGAAATAATTGCTGGGCGGTCTGACGGGCGCAACTGGCTGAATAACGCACTGCGCCGCGTGCGATTGGGAGCAGCGCGCGCATCGCCCAGCGCCCGCGAACAGCACTCGAAGGGGTTACCTCGAAAATCGCGCCACGGCAGCTGCGACTCGCGTACTCCCCAGAAGCAAAACAGAATGCAGCTTGGATTCTCCGAGAGCGCTCCGATGCGCAAAAATGCACCGCGCACACCACGCAAAGAACCTGCGCGACGGAATGCGCTCGACCATTCGTCCCTGGAGCCCGCGCGGAAGGACGGGAAAACCTGGAACTCTTGAAAACTATCAATATCAAAACTTCATGCTCCTCTGATCCATGGCTGACGCCCTCGGCCCACACGCTGGGTCCAGGGCCTCTCGGCAGAACTGGACTTTAGGGAGCGCTGCCGGGGCTGCGCCCGATGACGCTCCCTCCTCGTTCCCCTCGTCCTCCTCCTCCTCCTCCTCCTCCTGCTCCTCCTCCTGCTCCTCCTCCTCCTCCGCCTCCTCCTCCTCCTTCTCCTCCTCCTCCTCCTCCTCATCCTCCTCCTCCTCCTCTTCCTCCTCGTCCTCCTCCTCCTCCTCGTCCTTCAGTCCTCCACCTGCTCCTGGTCCTGCTCCTGCTCCTCCTCCTCCTCCTCCTCCACCTCCTCCTGCTCTGGCTCCTACTCCTGCTCCTGCTCCCCCTCGCCTCCCTCCTCCTCCTCCTCCTCCTCCTCTCCTCCCTCCTCCTCATCCTCCTCCTCTCCTCCTCCTCCTCCTCCTCCTCCTCCTCCTCCCCCTCCTCTTCCACCACCTCCTCCTCCTCGTCCTCCACCCTCACCTCCTCCACCTCCTCCTCCTCCTCCTCCTCAACTCCTTTCCCGTAGAAATAAATCCTCACTGTCGCACCCCGAGGCCGGTCGAAAGGACGGGCAGGGCATTCCGCCTGAGACTGCCTCACCATCTATGATACTGAAACTATAAAAAAGGCAACCGTTTGACAGATGGAGGGCGTTCCCTCTCAAAATGTGGCTCTCTCCTGTGCGCCGCGCACACTCGTTTTTCTATATATATATATATATATATATATATTATAATATATATATAATATATATTATATATTACCTCCAAGGCTCCGGCAAACCAGCTTCCACCAACACATTGGCCCTCACCGTGCCCGTGAGGTGGACCCCGAGGCCCTGCCAGCAGCGCAGGAAGATCAAGGAGCAGGCAAATTGATGTACACAGTTTTGACTCCGGCCGCTCCGCCGAAGGCAAATTTAAGTACACAGTTTTGACTCCGGCCGCTCCGCCGACAGAACAAGGAGCAGGCAAACTGATGTACACAGTTTTGACTCCGGCCGCTCCGCCGACGTCCACTGTTGAGCCGCCGGTGGACAGACGTAAAGTACTTGTTCGCCAGAGGACCACAGGATCACGGAGGAAAGGAAGGAGGAGGAGGGAGGAACGAGGAGGGGGGGGACTGAACTGAGCCCTTCGGGTCATTGCCATCTGACTCCTGTGAGTCTGGGCGCCCCAGTGACCCAACTAGGCGAGCTCTCAGGTAGTCGCGCTCGTTGGCGACTCAGTGCAAATTTGTACCGATGAATACTGGACATCAAGCTCCATGAATTACCACGAAAACTTAAAACCAGATGACTACGATACGAGCACGTGCACAAATGCACCTGCCAGCAATGCCACACAGGGCCGAAAATGGCGCGGGAGCCATACTAAGTAATGTAACCGTAAAAGAGGAGGAAGAAGAGGAGAAGAGAGAGGCTAGCTTTGGAGCGGACGCTTCGGCGAACGCTGCACGCTGCACGATGCCAACGCTGCACACTCGTTTTCTATATAGAGTATGCCAACGTTTCACGGGATGCGGGCGGTTCATTGTTTGCCGCGCACATTCGTATTCTTTATTTGCAAGAGTTTCACGGATTGAGGGCGGGGCGTTTTCAAATGCGGCTCGCGCCTTAGCGCCGCGCACATGCGTTTTAAATGTTTGCAAAAAGTTTCACGAATTGAAGGCGGGTGGTGATCAAAATGTGGTCCTCGCCTTGGTCCGCGCACATTCGCTGAAATTCGCAACAGCTTCACGGATTGACGGCGGTTCGGTTCTTCACAGAAAAATGTGGCTCTCGCCTTAGCGCCGCGCACACTCATTGCAAACAGTTGCAAGAGCTTCACGGATTGAGGGCGGGTCGTTTTCAAAATGCGGCTCTCGCCTAAACGCCGCGAGCTTTTGTTTTAACAAATTGCAAGAGTTTCACCGGTTCTCATGGCTCACGTACCAGAAATCGCTTCGGAAAGACTCAGGACTTTCAGGGCGCAACAATCACGCTGACTCGCGGTGCTGAAATCCCAGGACTGGTGTTATGGCACGACTCAAGGCGTAAAACGCAAATTAACTCGTGGCGTTGAAGTCCTGAGAACGGTGTTTGGGCACGCTTCAGGGTTTCCGCACGGATGTCCCCCAACGGGGCAGTTCCTTCCGTGGACATGACTCCTTGTATTGGGCCTGTGAAGAGAGAGCTTGGAGGGGCGGTGTATGCCAAAACCCTTGATGCGCCTTGGGTTTGCACTGGTCCTCCTCTTCCTCCTCCTCCTCCTCCTACTCCTCCTCCTCCTCCTCCTCCTCCTCCTCCTCCTCCTCCTCCACCTCCGCCTCCTCCGCCCCCTCCTCCTCCTCCGCCTCCTCCGCCTCCTCCCTCCCTCCCTCCCTCCCTCCCTCCCTCCTCCTCTCCTCCCTCTCCTCCCTCTCCTCCATCTCCTCCCTCTCCTCCCTGTCGTCATCCTACTCCTCCTCCTCTCCTCTCCCGTTTTGATATCCTCCTCCTGCTCCTCCATCCCACCGCGCAAAGAGCTCCTCCCCGTCGCACCCCCAACCGTTTTAGTTGGGCGGGCAGGGCGTTTCGCCTGAAACCTCCTCACCACTGACGATCCTGAAGCTTGACATTTGGAACGTATTAAAGATGAAAAGCGGGTCGTCTTCAAAATGTGGGTCTCGCATTAGCGCCGCGCACATGCGTGTTAAAGTTTGGAACAGCTTCAAAGATGGAAGGCGGCTGGTTTTCAAAATGTCGCTCTTGCCTGAGCACCGCGCACATTCATTCGTCTCAAAGTTCGCAACCGCTTCAAACATGGAGGCGGCTCATGTTCAAAATGTGGCTCTCACCTTTGCGACGCCGAGTTCGTGTTTTCAAGTTTAGAACTGTGTCTAGGATCCGCATGGTTAAGTCCCAGGAATGGTGTTCTGGCGCGACGTACCTTTGTCAGGACGCACCACTGACGCACCACTCACGTTGATTCGCCGTGTTCAAGTCACACGAATGGTGTTCTGGCACGGCTTGAAAGTGTCAGGACGCAACGGTCACGATGATTCGCGGCGCTGAAGTCCCAGGAACTGTGCTTTGGCTTGATTGCAATCATCCGTTGCTTGTCTTTCAACATGACACTTCCCGAACTTGAAGAGAAGAGAAAACTTGGAAGAAGATTGGAGGGCGGTTTATTGCAACATCGTTGATGCATCTTGGGTTTACACTAGTCCTCCAAGCCCTCTTCCTCCTCCTCCTTGTCCTCCTCCTCGTCCTCCTCCTCCTCCTCTTCCCCCTCCTCCTCCATCACCCCACTCTTCCTGGAAGCACACACACACACACCGCCGAGCAACGCGCGGATGGTGAAGAACCAACATCCTCTTCCTCCCTCTCCAGACCCGCGACGTCATGAATTGTGTCACGTGGGCCCAGGAGCAGCTTCACATCATGGACCAAATTTAGACAGTCCTGGAGCCCAGGGAAGGCCCCCAGAGGCCAAAAATAACCAAAAACCCTCCCGTCGTGATGTTTTCATTACTCGAGGGGGCCTGGGTCCTCCTTTTCCCTCTTCTGCGGCAATTAGCCTGGCGAAGAACCCAACCATATGCAGTTGTCAGTACCGCAGCTGCGGGTTTCATCTTCAGTGGAACTCCCCATAGGACTACGGAACGTGTGAGGGGTGCGTCGAGATGGGTGCCACTGGGGCATTCGGCGAAGCTCCCTATGGGGCCATGAAACACGCGCGGGGCGTGCCAACATGGGTGGCGGAAACGCATGTGAGGGCCGCCACTGGGGCCTCCAGTGGAGCTCCCTATGGGTCCCCGAAACATGATGCTGCTGCGGGGGGGGTGCCGGGATGGGTGGCGGAGACGCATGTAAGCGCCGCTACTGGGGCCTTCGGTGGAGCTCCCTATGGGGCCACGAAGCGCGTGAGGGATGTACTGGGATGTGTGGCGGGGACGCATGTGAGCGCCGCCACTGGGGCCTTCGGTGCAGCTCCCTATGGGGTCACGAAACGTGTGAGGGGTGTGCCGAATTGGGTGCGGGTGGTGACGCATGCGGGCGATGCCACTGAGGCCTTCGGTGGAGCTCCCTATGGGACCACGAAACCTGTTGTTGTGAGGGGCGTGCCGGGATGGGTGGCGGGAACGCATGTGGGCGCGGCCGCTGGGGCCGTCGGTGGAGCTCCCTATGGGGCCACGAAACGTGTGAGGGGTGTGCCGAATTGGGTGGGTAAGGGTGACGCATGTGCGCGCCGCCACTGGGGCCTCCGGTGGATGATGGAGCCACGAAACCTGTGAGGGATGTGCCAAAATGGGTGCGCGGGACGCATGCGCATGTGAGCGCCGCCACTGGGGCCTTCGGTGGAGCTCCCTATGGGGCCACGAAACGTGTGAGGGGTGTGCCGAATTGGGTGTGCGGGACGCATGCGGGCGGCAGCACTGGGGCCTTCGGTGGGGCTCCCTATGGGGCCACGAATCGTGTGAGGGGTGTGCCGAATTGGGTGTGCCGGACGCATGCGGGCGGCAGCACTGGGGCCTTCGGTGGGGCTCCCTATGGGGCCACGAAACGTGTGAGGGGTGTGCCGAAATTGGGTGTGCGGGACGCAATGCGGGGCGCCAGGGCGCAGCCTGGGGCCTTCGTGGGGCTCCCTATGGGGCCACGAAACGTGTGAGGGGTAAGCCGAATTGGGTGTGCGTGACGCATGCGGGCGGCAGCACTGGGGCATTCGGTGGGGCTCCCTATGGGGCCACGAAACGTGTGAGGGGTATGCCGAATTGGGTGTGCGGGACGCATGCGGGCGGCAGCACTGGGGCCTTCGGTGGGGTTCCCTTTGGGGCCACGAAACGTGTGAGGGGTGTGCCGAATTGGGTGTGCGGGGCGCATGCGGGCGGCAGCACTGGGGCCTTCGGTGGGGGCTCCCTATGGGGCCACGAAACGTGTGAGGGGTGTGCCGAAATGGGTGTGCGGGACGCATGCTGACGGCAGCACTGGGGCCTTCGGTGGAGCTCCCTGTGGGGCCACGAAACGTGTGAGGGGTGTGCCGAAATGGGTGTGCGGGACGCATGCGGACGGCAGCCATGGGGCCTTCGGTGGAGCTCCCTATGGGCCACGAAACGTGTGAGGGGTGTGCCGAAATGGGTGTGCGGGACGCATGCGGGCGCAGCACTGGGGCCTTCGGTGGAGCTCCCTGTGGGGCCACGAAACGTGTGAGGGGTGTGCCGAAATGGGTGTGCGGGACGCATGCGGACGGCAGCCATGGGGCCTTCGGTGGAGCTCCCTATGGGCCACGAAACGTGTGAGGGGTGTGCCGAAATGGGTGTGCGGGACGCATGCGGACGGCAGCACTGGGGCCTTCGGTGGAGCTCCCTGTGGGGCCACGAAACGTGTGAGGGGTGTGCCGAAATGGGTGTGCGGGACGCATGCGGACGGCAGCCATGGGGCCTTCGGTGGAGCTCCCTATGGGTCCACGAAACGTGTGAGGGGTGTGCCGAAATGGGTGTGCGGGACGCATGCGGACGGCAGCACTGGGGCCTTCGGTGGAGCTCCCTGTGGAGCCAGGAAACGTGTGAGGGGTGTGCCGAAATATTGGGTCTGTGCGGGGAACGCATGCGGGGCGGCAGCACTGGGGCCTTCGGTGGAGCTTCTATGGGGCCACGAAAACGTGTTGAGGGCGTTGTGCCGAATGGGTTGTGCGGGACGCCATGCGGCGCAGCACTGGGGCCTTCGGTGGGGATCCTAGGGGGACAGAAAAAACGTGTGAGGGGGTGATTGCCGAATGTGGGGTGGCGGGACGCATGCGGGCGGCATCACTGGGGGGCCTTCGTGGGGCTCCCTATGGGGCAACGAAAACGTGTGAGGGGTAAGCCGCGAAATGGAGGATGCGATGATGATGATGATGATGATGATGATGATGATGATGATGATGATGATGATGATGATGATGATGATGTTGATGATGATGATGATGATGATGATGATGATGATGATGATGATGATGATGATGATGATGATGATGATAAGGAGGAGGGAGGAGGGGGAGGAGGAGCGTGAGCGGGAGCGGACGCTGTCTCTTCAAAACGAGGACCCAACACCACAGGATGGTTGGGAAAAAGTTGCTGGTTCTTGCGAATCGACCCTAATCGAAGCTATATCGACACTGATCCACTTTCCTCGACGCTAATCAGCGCTGAACCTGCGCTACCTCATCAATTACCAGACGCTACTCGACGCTGGTACACTCTAAAGACGAAACTGCGAAGGTAGAGAACAGAAGAGGAAAAAAGTGCATAAACATAAACTTTTGGCGCTCCGCGCGGTTTTCTTGGATCTACGCTGGACCCACCTCCCTGGCGCGCTCCGCGCACCAGGAGCGGCGCCGGAGGCGCCGCCGTGGGGGCCCAGCGCGGATCCAAGAAATCCGCGCGGAATGCCCAAAGTCCCACCAGCCCTCTGGGCGTCGGTGGTTTAACGAGTTTCCTCTTCCACCCCTCCCTCTTCCCCTTCGGGGAGGGGCTTACCCCTCCCCCTACCCCCTCCCCACTGACCTGGACAGGGGGTTCCGCGACGCGTTGGAGCGTCCAAGATCGACCCCTGGGAGGGCTAAAATTCGACACCCCTCACGAGGATCGTGGCTCCTGAGGGGGGGACTGGAATTAGGGAACCCCCCTTCGTTGATCGATCTCCTCCAAGATGGCTCCGAGGCCCCCCAAGAGGCCCCCAGGAGGCCCCCAAGAGACCCCCAAGAGGCCCCAAGAGACCCCCCAGAGGCACCCAAGAAGCGCCCAGGAGGCCCCAAGAAGCGCCCAGGAGGCCCCCAAAGGCCCCAAGATGGCCCCAAGAGGCCCCAAGAGGCCCCCAGGAGGCCCCAAAGAGGATCCCGAACGGCCCACAGAGGCCCCCCCGAGGCACCCAAGACGCCGAAAAGCCCCTCAGGACGACCCTCTACTCGCCTGGGCGTCGTTTCTGGACGGGCTGGTGGGGATACGCGAAGCGTCTAGAATTTCTGTTTATGCCGTGATGGTGTCTTTTTTCAGATTCTTCTTACTCGTATAATTACTACTACTACTACTACTACTACTACTACTACTACTACTACTACTACTACTACTACTACTACTACTACTACTACTACTACTATTGTTATTCGTAATCTGATCATTGTCATTAATAGGAGTAGTAATTATTATCAGTCGTAGTACTTTTTTCTCATTAATATGATCACTGTTCTTAGCAGTCGTATTACTCTTATGCTTAGTGGTAGCATCATTCTTATAACTCATAGTCATAAGTGAGTATGATTAGTAGTATTCGCATTCGTTGTTTTACTACTATTATTAACCATAATATTATTCGCATTTTTCCGAGTAGTATTATTATTTGTCGTCTTCTTAATATTCTTATTATTATTACTACTATTATTATTAATATTATTATTAATGATGTTCTTCTTACTATTAGTACTATAATTTTTCGAGAGAGAGGGAGAGAGAACAAACAAAAAAACGTTCCCGTGACTTGCTGCCGGATCTTTCCCTGCCCCGCCCCGCCGAAGCTCCCCCGCTGGCCGCCGCCCCAGCTCTCGGGCCACCACGGCTCCCCCTCGCCTCAGGTCGGGCGTGTCCCCTACAAGCGGATCTTGGACGAGAAATGGTACCGGAAAAACCCAATCAGGGCTATAGGGCTAGGGGGCTATAGGGCTATTGAGCTATAGGGCTATAGAGCTATAGGGCTATAGAGTTGTAGGGCTATAGGGCTATTGGGCTATAGGGCTATAGGGCCATAAGGCTTAGGGCTGTAGGGCACCTCCGGGCACCCCTGGACACCCGGGCACCCGGGCGTGCAGCGAAAATCGGCGACAAAACAAACCTAACCATATGAATCCGCTAGGACCCCTACACAGGCAAGCTCTGATCATGAAGGTCAAACACGCTTTGAAAAAAATGTCCCCTGACTATTTCTTCGACTAGTTCTGAATATTCCTCCTGTAGAGGGACGGGCCCGACTTAACCCTCGCCCGCGCCCGAGGCCCAGCAGCCCTGCGCCGGCGCCCACCACTCTGCGCCGCCGCCGCGGGAGTCGAGGCGGCCACCAGGGCCACGCGGGGGCTCCTCCTCTCAGCGGGCAGAAGGGCCCAGGGCCCCTCGAGTCAGGTCGGGCATGTCCTCCTATAGGCGGATTTGGGGCGGAAGAAAATTACCCTGCGACGCACCCAACCCAATGGCTTCAAGTGGCAAGCGGAGTAGGGAAACATTAGCAGGAACCGTGACAGTGCAGGCGCGGCGATTTGTAGCGCGACCTACATGGGATGCGTAATGTTGCACGACTCACAGAACAGCAATCGATAAGACGAGGAGTATGTCTCAAGGCTTGTTAAACAATAGCGGGGGCGGGAACGAGGGACAGGAGATGGACGAACCCAGTAGGAAGGGGCGAGGAGCCATCGCAGCAGCAGCACCATGAATGCATAAGGTAACAGGAGGACTAGGGCGGCGATGATGAAAGAGGAGGGAGGAAGCAAGAGACTGTTTCGTTTTTGCAGGAGCTCGGTCAACGCATGCCTGCTGCCTGTCCACAGGATCATACCTGTTTATATCTAGTGCAGGAAGCGATCGAGACCTAACTCGCGCGCCAGCTTCTCTGCCTCCTTCCTGCATGTTGCAGTGCGGGAACTGAACTTCCGCAGTTTCTCCGCAAGGTCTGCCGGTGGGCCGCGGGCAAGAAAGTCAAGGCCGGGGTCGCGCACCATCAGTAGGTTGTCTATCGTCGTCGCCCTGGACAGCATCACGTAGAGGTGCAGCCATAGAGCGTCCAGGTCGTTCGCATCCTTGCACCCTGCGTCAACAATGACTCCGCGGTGCATGGTGCGGCCCTGGCAGGCAGTGGACGTCAGGACCTCGGCAGATCGCAGACCCCCAGGGATGGCGAGGTCTAATCTGAATCTGCGTGGTGCCTCACTCCGCTGGACCCACCAGCAGCCCTCGAATGTGGCGACAGTTTCGCAGATCGCAGCCCCCCACGGATGGCGAGGTCTAATCTGAATCTGCGTGGTGCCTCACTCCGCTGGACCCACCAGCAAAAAAGCCCGAATGTGGCGCAAGTGTCGCAGATCGCAGCCCCCAGGGAGGCGGGAGTTGGAAATCTGAATCTGCGTGGTGCCTCACTCCGCTGGACCCACCAGCAGCCCTCGAAAGTGACGACAGTTTCGCAGATCGCAGCCCCCCAGGGATGGCGAGGTCTAATCTGAATCTGCGTGGTGCCTCACTCCGCTGGACCCACCAGCAGCCCTCGAAAGTGACGACAATGTCGCAGATCGCAAACCCCAAGGGATGGCGAGGGCTAATCTGAATCTGCGTGGTGCCTCACTCCGCTGGACCCACCAGCAGCCCTCGAAAGTCGAGGTCTAATCTGAATCTGCGTGGTGCCTCACTCCGCTGGACCCACCAGCAGCCCTCGAAAGTGACGACGGTTTCGCAGATCGCAGCCCCCCAAGGATGGCGAGGTCTAATCTGAATCTGCCTGGTGCCTCACTCCGCTGGACCCGCCAGCGGCCCTCGAAAGTGGTGACCGTTTCGCAGATCGCAGCCCCCCAGGGATGGCGAGGTGTAGTCTGAATCTGCGTGGTGCCTCACTCCGCTGGACCCACCAGCAGCCCTCGAACGGTGCGACAGTTTCACAGATCGCAGCCCCAAAGGGATGACGTAAAAGGCAAGAGAGAAGAGGAGGAGCGAAGAGAGGAGGAGAAGGGAAGCAAGAGAGGAGGAGCGAAGAGAGGAGAAGGGATGCAAGAGAGAAGAGGAGGAGCGAAGAGAGGCGGAGAAGGAAAGCAAGAGAGGAGAGGAAGAGGGAAGAGAGGAGGAGGAGGAGGCGGGAAGGAAGGAAGGTGGAGACCGCAGTGCTCTATTCAAAACGAGTACCCAACGCAGGAGGGTTGGGAAAAAACAAAATGCACCACAAATACTCAAAAATGGTAAAGAACAATAATTATCTGACTATGTTTTAACTAATTTTGAATATTCCCCCTGTAGAGGGACAGGCCCGACTAAAAAAAATAATCACGACCGCCAAGATTTCGCCATTTTCAGCCTCTGGGGGCGTCCCGGGGTTTTAAATGTGCAGCCCCCAGAACTCCCGACCCTTTCCCCACGGCCAGTTTTTCATCTCGACTCTTCTTGTTGACAGTCCTGGGGCATGGCATAGGCCCCCAGAGGCCGACGACGACCAAAAGCCTCCCGTCCTGAGTCCCTCTACCACGCGGGCATGATATCCGTGCACGCACCGTTTTTCGCCCGCCTGTCCTCGCCCCAGCGCCACGCCCAGCCGCGGCCCCACTCCGCGCCGCCGCCGCCGCCGCGCGAGGCCCCCGCGGACGGGGCGCGCGCGTCCGCGAGCCGCCAGGCCCTGGCGCCAGGCTCGGCGCAGCCACACAAGCCCGCGGAACGCGCTGGGGGCGGCCACGGCAAGCCCGCCTCCGCCGCAGGCCGCGGCCGCGGCGCGGGCGCGGGCCGCCGCGGCCGCCAGCACCGCGCCGCCAACGGCGGCTCGCCCGCGCACGCGGCCCCGCCCTGCGGCAGGAGAAGGAGGAGGAGGGGGAGGAGGAGGAGGAGGAGGAGGAGGAGGAGGAGGAGAGGAGGAGGAGGAGCAGGAGAAGGAGGAGCCACAGGAGGACGGGGAGACGAGGGGAGAGCAGGAGAAGGGGGGGGAGGACGGAGGAGGAGAGGAGAAGGAGGAGGAGGAGGAGATGAGGAGGAGGAGGAGGAGGAAGAAGAAGACTGGAGGAGGTGAGGAGGAGGAGGAGGAGGAGGAGGAGGAGAGTACGAAGGAGGAGGAGGACGAAAAGAAGGAAGGAGGAGAAGAGGAGGAGGAAGAGGCGCCGGAAGAACAGAAGGGACGGGGAGGAGGAGGAGGAGAGGAGAAGGAGGAGGAGGAGGAAAAGGAAGGGGAGGAGGAGGAGGAGGAGGAGGAGAGCAGCAGCAGCAGCAGCACAGGAGGAGGAGGAGGAGGAGGAGAAGTAGAAGGAGGACAAAAAGACGAGGAGGATGAGGATGAGGACACGAGGACGGGGGGGAGGATGAGGAGAAGGAAGAGGAGGTGGAGGAGGAATAGCAAGGGGAGGCGCACAGAAGGACGGAGAGGAGAAGGAGGAGGACGACGAGCACAGGAGGAAGGGGAGGGAGGAGAAGGAGGAGGAAGAGGAGGAGGAAGAGGAAAAGGAGGAGGAGGACTGGAGGAGGAGGAGGAGGAGGAGGAGGAGGACGACGACGACGACGACGAGGAGGAGAACGACGAGGAGGACTGAAGAAGGAGGAGGAGAAGGAGGGCGAGGAGGAGGAGGACTGAAGGAGGAGAAGGAAAAGGAGGAGGAGGAGGAGGAGGAGGAGCACAGGAGGAGCACAGGAGGAGAAGGAGGACTAAGGAGGAGGAGGAGGAGGAGGAGGAGGAGCACAGGAGCACGGGGAGGAGGAGAAGGAGGAGCAGAAATTGTTTGGGGGAAGAGCACAGAAGAACGGGGAGGATTACCAGGATGACCACCATCGCAGGTGCGATACATCTCTACTGACAACTCTACTCTACACCTTAGGCCGCCCCCTGAGCTCACCCGCGAAGTAGACGAACCAGAAGATAAACCCCAGCAAAGGGCGCCTGAACAGAGCCTGAGGAAGACGGACACCGCCGTGCACACCACAGATGGATTCCTCGCAACACACTGACAATGCAGACTTGGCGTAAATGAACTCGGCTCGATTCGGCCCTACATCGACGTGCATCACAGGCTACCGGGCAACCTCCCACGTACGTCATAAAGACCGCCTCCTCCACAGACAGCCTCGCAAGACAACAATCACATGTGTAATTTTTCTCTCCAACACCCAACCATTAATATAGAGAGAGAGAAAGTACATACGAATTGAAAGCCTTGCACCACAATACCAAACAGAACGAATAAAGGAACTGCAGGAAGATGATGAGAAGCTGAAGAAAACAAAAACCTTGAGATAGTACGCTCGGGCGCAGGCGGGTGGGTCAGTGCACTACCAGGCTACCCGCATGGACCCCGCACCCGAGACGGACCGCGCCGAAGATGCACAGGGAGAAAGCCCAAACGAGAACGACCTGCTCAAAAGCGGCCCATCCAGCAGCCCCGACACGAACCGTTGTAACAGTGTTGACGTGCTCCAGCTTGATTCGCCGTTGCCCAAGGTCTGGTGTAACGGTCGAAGTCCGGGTCTATACACAAGAATTGACACGCATAGCTGCACATTGCTCATCCATTCCGCGTGAACCAGCACCCACACTACACGATGTGTGACGGTGATACCCACGATGGGTAAGCGCAAAGACCGTAGCCCACAAAGCCGAACTCCTTGCTTTAGCTACCGCTAGAGGCTGTGGACGAAGCCTCGGCTGCAGCGGCACCCCTCAAGCACCACGTGGAGGCGCAAGGCGCACTCGAGCCCAATCAGACACTCTTCTTCCAGCAAGCCAGCGCATCCATGCCGCGCAGGTTAAGGGCCGAAAGGGGGGCCCACAGGACCTGAGCCGAGATGCTTGAGCCAAAATGGCTACGGACCAGAAGGACAGGGGGGAGGAGGAGGAGGAGGAGGAGGAGGAGGAGGAGGAGGAGAGGAGGAGCCAGCCGGAGCACAGGAGGAGGAAGAGGAGGAGGAGGAGGAGGAGGAGCTGGAGATCAGAAGGACGGAGGAGGAGGAGAAGGAGGAGGTGAGGAGGAGGAGAACGAGAACGAGGACGAGGAGGAGGGGAGGAGGAGCACAGAGAGAGAAACAGGGCAGGAGAACGAAGGATGAGGAGGACTGGAAGGACGGGGAGGAGGAGGAGGAGGAGGAGGAGGAGGAGGAGGAGGAGGAGGAGGGCGGAGGAGCACAGGAGAGAGGAGCACAAGGAGGAGAAGGACTGAAGGGAAGAGGCGGAGAGGAGGACGAAGAAGGAGGAGGGGAGAGAGCAGAAGGAGGAGCACTGAAGGCGGAGGGGGAGGAGCACAGGAGGACTAAGAGGAGGAGGAGGAGGAGGAGGAGGAGGAGGAGGAGGAGGAGGAGAAGGAGGGACGAGGCGGAGGGGGAGCACAGAAGGACTGGGAGGAGGAGGAGGAGGAGGAGGAGGAGGAGGAGGAGGAAGAAAGCGGAGGAGGAGGAGGAGGAGGAGGACGAGGAGCGACGAGGGGACGAGGAGGTGGAGGAGGCGGGGACTGAAGGATGAGGAGGAGGAGGAGGAGGAAGAGGAGGAGGAGGAGCAGCAGCAGCACAGGCGAAGGAGGAGGAGGAGCACAGAAGGACGGGGACTGCAGTGTAGTGCGAATGCCCTTAAGGGTGGGCATAACCCTTTTTAGTCGGATGGGGCATTTGGGCTCTCCCAGCCTTGAAATAGGTGCTCGATGTAGGAGCAGGAGGAGGAGGAGGAGGAGGAGGAGGAGGAGCACAGGAGGAGGAGGAGGAGGAGGAGGAGGAGAAGGAGGGAGGGGAGGAGGAGGAGGAGGAGCACCGGAGGAGGAGGAGGAGGGACCTGACGCAAGAGCAGGAGGAGGAGGAGGAAGGAAACTGGAGGTGGAGGAGCACAGGAGGATGAGAGGGAAGAAGGAGACTGAAGAAGGAGGAGGAGGAGGAGGAGGAGCACAGGAGGAGGAGGAGAAGGATGGAGGAGGAGGAGGAAGGAGAGGAAGGAGTAGGAGTACAGGAGGAGGAGGAGGAGAAGGAGGACGAGGAGGACTGAAAGGAAGAGGAGGAGGAGAGAAGGGAGGAGGAGGAGGAGGACAAGGGCAAAGGAGGGGGAAGAGCACAGAGGACAGGGCGGGGAGGAGGAGGAGGATGAGGAGGAGGAGGAGGAGGAGGAGGAGAAAGAGGAGAGGAGGAGCACAGGAGGAGGAGGAGGAGGAGAGGAGGAGAGGGGACAGGAGGAGGAGAAGGAGGAGGAGGACTGAAGGAAGAGGCGGAGGATTAGGACTAGGATTCGAGGGAGCAAGAGGAGGAGCCACAGTAGGAGGAGGAGGAGGAGGGACTGAAAGGAAGAGGAGGAGGAGGAGGAAGGAAGAGGAGGAGGAGGAGGAGGAGGACTGAAGAAGGAGGAGGACGACGAGAATCACAGGAGGAGGAGGAGGGGGAGGAGGAGGAGGAGGAGGAGGAGGAGGAGGAGGAGGAGGAGGAGGACGAGGACTGAAGGAGGAGGACTGAAGGAGGAGGAGGAGGAGGAGGAGGACTTGAAGCCGCCACATGCGGGAACACCCCCGGGCGCCCAGGGAGGGGCACCGCGGCGGCGACCATACGCAGCACCCAGGCTCGCGCAGTGGCGGCTCCCGGATGCGGGGCGGCCATGCGCGGCGACCATGCGCTGCGCCCGGATGCCCGCGACACTAAGAGCCAGACCTGCACCGCCACGAGCTACGAGATTTGTACCGGCTGGCGACAACCGAGACATGCCCGCGAGGGAGGAGATCGCAGAGGTTCTGCGGCTGAAGGGCACCCGATACGTGCGGCGAGGAGCCGACTGGCGTACGCGGCCAGGAAGGACCAAGCCGCCGCAGCCAAGGACCTGGCCATAATCCGTCTCAGCAGCCCCGTCGGCCACGTCGACGCCAGCACGAACCAGCGCGCTGCCCGATTGCCCGTGCTCAGGGGCTCCAGCATCCTGGGGAACCCTGAGTGCAGTCGGGAGGCCACACAACCAGGCAGCGCTGAGGCCAGCCGCGGCTCACGAACGGCACAGAGCACCAGACTGGACTGTCTCGTCTCGCACCCGCCGCCGAGGCAAGCCATTCCCTCCAGCCGAGGATGGGAGCCGGCGCCAGGTAGGTGCCCCACTTCGTTCTCCGCTGCCTCTGCGGATTGCGAGCTCTACGTCGACCGGACCATCCAGGTCACGGGCCTCGACCACGTCATCGACAACAATCCGTTGTATGCTATCTTCAGCCTCTTCGGCAAGATCCGGACCTCCTGCGCCGTCCCCGACGCCTACGGGAACTCCCAGGGCAACGGCTTCGTCCACGACGTAACCGAGTGAGGACGCCCAGAAGGTCGCGAAGCGCGCCGACGGTGCACGAATCGAAAGATCTACGGTCTCCGCCACCGCCGTCTGCATCCTCGCCTCAGAGTTCGAGCAGATCGAGCCGTTCGACCCGTCGCAGCTCTAGGTCGGGCGTGTCCTCCTACAGGCGGATCTTGGACGAAAAATACTCAAAAAACAATCAACGCATGCCAAAAAATACAGAAAAAATTGGCCCAAAACTATTTGTTGACTATTCTTGAATATTTCTCCTGTAGAGGGACACGCCCGACTTAATCGCAGCTCCACATTCCGTGCACCGTCCCGCCCCACCGCCGCGGTGCCTCCTCCTCGCAGACCACGTCGACACCTCCAGCCACGAGGCTCTGGGCCGCGACAGCGGCTGGGGGAGACGGCGAAGGACCTTGGAGGAGCGCGACGACGATGCGGAGAAGGCCCTGGATGACGGGGTGGCGGTGGAGGTCAGCTTGGTGCAGGAGCCCCTGGAGCTGGTAGAGGAGGTTTGCCTGGCGGAAGAAGCCCTGGACCCGAAGGAGGAGGACCGGGAGGAGGAGGAGGAGGAGGAGGAGGAGGAGGAGGAGGAGGAGGAGGAGGAGGAGGAGGAGAAGGACTGGAGGAGGGAGGAGGAGGAGGAGGAGGTGAGGAGGAGAGGCCCCGCGGACGAGGTTCGAAGAAGGAGGAGGAGGAGGACGACGCGACGATGACGACGAGGAGGAGGTGGAGGAGGAGGAGAAGGAGGAGGAGGACGACGACGACGGGGTGAGGAGGAGGACGAGGGAGGAGGAGGAGGAGGAGGAGGAGGAGGAGTAGGAGGAGGGGGGGGAGGAGGAGGAGGAGGAGGAGGAGGAAGAGGAGGCGGAGGAGGAGGAGGAGGAGGAGGAGGAGGAGAGGAGGAGGACGAGGAGGAGGAGAGGAGGAGGGGCAGGAGGAGGAGGAGGAGAAGGAGGAGGAGGGGAGAAGGAGAAGAAGGAGAAGAGGAGGAGGAGAGGAGGAGGAGAGAGAAGAGGAGGGGGAGGAGAGGAGGAGGAGGAGGAGGAGGAGGAGGAGGAGGAGGAGGACCACCGTCTGCATCGCCTGCACCATCTCCTGCGACAAGACCTATGGGGGAGACGTCGACACCTCCGCAGTCGACATTACCAACTCCTGCACTGCGACACCACCACCAACTGCGCCACCGAACACTGCCACCACTCCGTCAACATGGCCTGCGCCTCCGTCCACGGCACGGCTTCGTTCAGTGCCGGACCGCGCACCACGTGCGCATGCTACCGCACGGCACACAGCAACATCCACCGCTCCAACACCGAATACGGCATTGGTACTGGGCTCTTATTCGACATCATCTCCCAACTCTGCGGCGACCGCCTCTGCAGCCGCATGTCCTCCTGCAGACTCACCACAAGCCTCGCGGCGCCCCAGGGCGGCACGACTCGACGAAGTGCCCGATACTATATGATGCCCTCCCCAAACCCTCGCTCCCTGGTAAGCGCAAATCTCGGCTCCCAGGGGCGAGTACTGACCCAAGCACCAGTACACTGGTAGCTTCAACGGCCTCAGCGGTGGCCCACTCGGCTGCGCCGCCTGCCCGGCGGCCCTCCTTCGTGCTTCGGCTCGTTCCCCTGTCGTCTTCCCCCTTTCGGCCCCTCGACATCTTTCCTTCGTCTGCCCCCGCTCCACGGCCACAGCCTCGACCAGAAAGGTCGCCTGGCTCACTAGTTTTTATCATCAAACCCCCCGGGGCCGACCGGCCCTGGGGGGGGAATGGCTACGTCTGGAGAATTCACTGCCATCCGTGCCTCAGTGCCTCAGGAGGACTGGAGGAGGAGAAGGAGGAGGAGGAGGAGGAAGAGTAAATAGGAGGAGGAGGAGGAGGAAGAGTAAATAGGAGGAGGAGGAGGAGGAGGAGGAGGAGGAGGAGGAGTAGGAAGTAGGAGGATGGAGGGATGAGGAGGAGGAGGACAAGACTGAAGAGGAGAAAGAGGAGGAGAAGGAGGAGGAGGAGCACAGGAGGAGGAGGAGGAGGTGGAGGAGAAGGAGGAGGACTGAAGGAGGAGGACTGAAGGAGGAGGAGGAGGAGAAGCACAGAAGGAGGAGAGGAGGAGGAGGACAGGAGGAGGAGGAGGAGGAAGGGGAGGGTGAAGGGAAGGAGAAAGCGCAGGTGGAGCTGGATGAGGAGGAGCCGCAGCAGCAGGAGGGGCAGGAGAGCGGGCGCGGAGCCCGCGGGAGCGCCCGCGGCGGGCGCGGCCGCTCCTCCGCGGCCTCCTCCTCGTGCTGGCCGGTGGCGGCCAGCGCGTCCTCGGCCGCGCCGAGCTCCGCCCGGAGGCGCGCGCTGCGCTCCTGCTCGCGGCGGAGCGCCTCTTGGGGGGGGGGGGGCACCCCCACGCGGGGGGTCGACGTCTCGGGCTCTGCGCCTGAGACTCTGGGGCGTCGCCGTCGGTTCCGGGCGGCCGTCTAGCCTCGGGGTGCTCTCCAGCAGCTGCGCCATCGGGGGGGGCCGGGATTGTCCAGAACGGCCGCCAGAGATCTGGGCTATGACCCGAACACCACGGAGCAACCTTCGGAGGGGAATGAGCGCATCGCGCTACCACGAGGAGCGCGGAGAACCCCTCGTTTTATGCGCAAGGGCTGTTACCGTGAGAGGGAAGGGGGGGGAGGGAGGCGGTAACGTCACGAGTCGCGCAAGCGCCGTCTGCCAAACGGCGCCTGCGCGAGCACCAGCCGACCCCAAACGGCCCGAGCCGACCCCAAACGGCGCGAGCGCGAACCGTGTCGTTACCGGGTGGGGCGGGAGAAAGTGTGAGAGCATCCCCAGTACAGAAGGGGCGTTGACCTAAGGAACCCTAAATAAGGAACGAGGCCTCTTTTTCCCATAAGTTTAACTTCGATGTCCCATCGAAACCCTAAGCAAAACCAAAGGCGAACTGCAAAACAACTAAGGAACACCGAGCCCCTCCCCAACGAAAGGGGTTCCTTCCTCAGTGCCCCGACTGTAAGGGCCGCTATGGCGAATCCTTTCTTACACACACGCACGCACACACAAACAAAAACAGGCCTCCCTCACTATAAGGACCAAGGGGCTTTTCTGGCCACGGCGGGCCTGTGCCACAAAGAGGCTCCACGGATCCACGGCATGCATCTGAGGAACGGCCCAAGAACCCGAGCACCTGTCTCAGGCGAAACGCCTGGCCCGCCCTCAAAACTGGCCTCGGGGTGCGACAGGGAGAAATTATGTATGAGGGAAAGGGATGGAGGAGGAGGAGGAGGAGGAGGAGGAGGAGGAGGAGGAGGCGTCGACTCCAGGGGCCCGGGCCCCTGAGAGGTGGTGGTCCACGAGGTGGCCCTCGCCACCTGCACAGCCCCAGCCGGATGCGAGAGATCCCCCTCCATCGCCGACGGCCTCTGGCCTCCAGCGCCTCCCGGGCCAGGATGATGAGCCCAAGAGGCCCCCAGAAGGGCCCCGAGTGGGCCCAAGAAGACCCAAAGATCGCCCAAGGCGCTTCAAAAGAGGGCCCCAAGACGGCCTTGAAGCGCGCCAAGACAGCAACAAGACGGCTCAGAGAGGCCTCTCGGGCTGTCTTGGGCGGCCGGAACCCCAAACATGCCAGAACCTCAAAATCCTTCAAAAACCTTTGGATAATTAACGTTTGTGGCCTCCTCGGGCTCCTGGATGGCTTCTTGGAGACCTCTTGGGCCGTTTTGGGGGCCTCTTGATATGCCTTGAGGCCTTCTTTGGAGCCTCATGGCCTCCAAGACGGAGATGACGCCACGATGGGCCAGGACGGCCCAAGACGTCTCAAGCGGCTCCCAAGACAGCCTCAAGATAGCCCCCAAGACAGCCCAAGAGGTCTCCAAGAGGTTCTCCTGGAGAACCCGAGGCGGCCCAAACCGTCGATATTTCTCCGGTGTTTGAAAGATTTCGAGGTTCTCACCTGTTCTGGTTTCCGACCGCCCAAGACGGCCCAAGAAGCCTCCAAGAAGCCTCCAAAATAGCTCCAAGACAGGCCAAGAGGCCCCCAAGAGGGCCCCAAGTCGGCCCAAGAGGACCCAAAAATCGCCCAAGGGGCTCGAGGGCCCCAAGACGGCAGTGAACCGCTCAAAGGCGACCTCCGTAGGCGTCGGACGGGCCAAGAGTCCTTTAAGACGGTCCAAGAGGACCCAAGAGGCCCCCAAAAGGTCCCATGAGGCCCACAAGAGGCCTCCAAGAAGCTTTCAGGAAGCTCCCAGGAGGCCCCCAGGAGGCCCCAACAAGGCCCCAAGAAGCCACTCTCCTCCTCCCTCCTCCTCCTCCTCCTCCTCCTCCTCATCCTTCCTCCTCTGTACTCCTCCTTCCTCCTCCTCCTCCTCCTCCTCCTCCTCCTCCTCCTTCCTCTCCTCCCCCTCTCGCCATCATCATATATCATCACACCACCAACCACCACACCTATCATAAATCATCATCATCATCATCATATCATCATCATCGTCATCATCAACATCATCATCATATCATTTGATCATCATCATCTCTTATCATCATCTTCATCATCATCATC